>CM035315.1:0-274708 GCA_002900995.3 Ganoderma boninense | reverse complement strand
GGTAGATACCTCTGAAATGCTACTGTCTCGCATACTATGCTACGAGCAGCTGTCTTCGATTTGCCGCCGCCTACGACAACTCGTTGAATTCGTGTTCTTCTCTCGCCTTCGTCGGACGACTTTCCGAAGTCGGAGTTCGACGGGTAGTTGTCAAAATCCACGTCGAGGCCATTCGCGAAGCATCGTTTCCATGCGTTGAAGCTGACGGCATAATCGGCTAGAAAGAGTGTGGGCTCAGATCAGTCCTCATATTGTAAGGTTTCGTGAGATTTTATGTTATGAATGAGGTTGAAGGTGGTCGGGGGTCAAGAACCAGGGCGCAGCCTTTCCATGCGAGTAGCTATGCGTTTCAGAAGAAAAGGATACCAGAACCTTAGGCAGATGTCCGTCGGAACTACCGCCAGAAAGGAGAGTAATACGTACTCACCGCCTGCCAGTGGCAACACAGACCGTTGTTCAGTGCGTCTGGAATATTCCTCAACGACGAGTGGTGACAAGCAAAAGGAGCAGCATGAGTTCTCCTCGGGAGCAATAGACTATTGTGGCTGTTGGACTTCCTAGCGCTCCCCAACATCCCCCGTGGGTCCTACGATATCATATCCTCCTGGAGACGAGTGACCGGACGCATGATGTCAATTTTCCAAGTTAGGAATAATGATAACAAAGATCATGGTACGGAAATCAGTCCTGGACTTCCCAATAAACCTGAGAATGAAAGAGGAAAGAAAATACAGATAACCGGGGTATAACACAACATGCTGGAGAGGAAACTATGAAAGAAGATGCCAAAGCACGACAGCAGCCAGACTGAGAGTACCCGCCAACTCCGGTCTCGAAAAGGTGCCGGCAGAGCTGGAGTGGTCGACCGTCGCGTCCTGGTTGACCGAGTCGAACAGGGGGACTGCCGCCCCAATCGTCGAGTTGAGGCAGCTGAGCAGCTGTGAATCGACCCACGACGGCAACGAGACAGCTTTTGTGTTCGCACTCGCGTCCGACGAGAGCGCGGCGGTGTTGTTGTACCCATCGAGCGTCAGCACGACGCTGCTCGCGCGGTAGTACTGGATCGCACCCTCGGGGCGGGGGTCCGACGTGGCGCTGCCGTATGGGGAGGGGGAAGTGGAGGAGTTGCTGGCAAACTTCCCGGAGCAGCTGGATTGGACCGAGCCGATGAGGGAGGCGACGGTGCTGTTATCGGCGATGATATGGAAGGTAGAGTTGGATGAGGATGAGAAGAACGTGGCTTGCATCTCGGGCCCGCCTGTGCGGTTCGTGTTCTTCGGGTCGCCGTACTGTTCGCAACCAGGGGTAAGCACCGCATGAAACGTAAGTGATGGTGGGGAAGGGGAACGTACTTCGTGAGCAGAGTGCAAGTAATGTGGGCCGTAGCCATAGTCGACCCAGATGATTGGCGGGTATATGTACGGGAAGTTGCGGCCAGCGACCCCGCTGCCCAAGACTCCAGGATATCCACTACCGTACACACTTCGGACGCTCCGAGTCAGCACAGGACGCTCAGTCCAATCCTCAATGAACAACTCACGACGTTCCGTAAATGCCATCCCGCGTCGCTCCCCCGTACGTCCGTCCCGCGAATGGCTGGCCCTGCGGGATCGTTGTCAGCTTGACGCCCCCCGAGCCGTAAGGCGTCGAGGTCTTGAAGCCGCTGCCGAACGTCGTCCCGGAAACCGGGACCGTCGACCCGCGGGAGCCCACCGGTGCTGAGGATAACGGGTTGCTGCCCTTCGAGCCCGATGAGCCGGTCTTGCTGCCCGAGCTTGTCGGTCCCTTGCTACCGCTCGAGGAGCCTTTGAAGATCCCTTCGAGCCGGAGGCCCCGCCGTGCGTGGCACCGTGGCCGCCGCCGCCTTTGGGTCGGGGGACGGGAGCAGGGGCGGGGTTCCGGGGTCGGAGGGCGTCCCAGGTGTTATTGCATGAATCTGCGCATGACGAGAGGAAGGGAAGGCGCATTTGATGCTGGTAGTGAAGATTGGGGAGGAAGGAGGACTGTGTGTTTGCGCTGCTTGCGACGACACACTTAAGTGCATTTGGATTGACATTGAGGCACTGCTCGTTGGGAGGCGGGTTCAGGCCGAGTGGCTGTGATCATGGCGCCACGAACTGGCACTGCAGTGCTGGGACAAATCGTAATCGGCAAGTCAGTGAACCGATACCTGCGTCACTAGTTGCCACAGCCTCATGCGGCTGAACATGTTAAAGAACTCGAGCCATGGAGCCATGCAGTACTTCCAATCTGTGTCTTCAGAACTGACGACTGACTTGGTAGAATCGACTACGCATCCTCGAAGCACCGTATTCGGCGCTAACCGGACAAAAGATTGGTGCATGGTGCATTCAGAGGTTCGTGTGACTCGTTCCTATCCTCCTTGACATCGGTTAGCAGGGTATTGCCACAGATTGTACTTGGATATGGAGGCAATAGGTAAACCTGACAGAGCTGACCACGTGCATTGCATAAAGTGGCTGTCCGGATCCGATATGTTGCGGGATGTGAGTTCAAGCAATCTAGCGGATACGAACGGCGTAGATGATATCGATGAAGCAAAGGGCTTCAATTGCAAGTAGGCCAACCACTGATCGGGCCAAGCCTTGCACGAGGAGAGTTGAACAACGCCTCATACTGAGGTGTTGTTGCGCAGTACGTCCGCCTCCTCGATCGGAAGGCACCAAGCGGTTCCATAAACGAGCCAAACGAGGCCAAATGGCCCCAGCTCCGGGGCAACACTCTCGCGAAAGCGATGTTGCACTTCAGAGCTTGATGACCTGGGAGCTGTGACGATGTTAATGTTCAGCTGTCGTCGGATCAAACATTAAAGCAACTATCGGTGTACCGCTCGACGAGTGCTCGAAGGCCACAACTCGCGAAGAGCAGCAGCGCTCCGATTCTTGCTGTGGGACCGCAGGGATAACGGCGCTGTGTCAGATATGTGTCACAGACGTTCGAAATCTAAGTTCGGGATGCCGTGGAATCAAGTTCCGGCGTGAATGGTTGACGCCAGAACCGGAGCCTAGCGAGATAAACCCTGGGTAATGGATAATTATAACAGGGGACGAAACTAGAGCGACGACTTACGATACATCATACTGCAACCTTGCCTGTAGGTAGACAATCCATACGGAAAGCAAAGAAGTCCGTGCGAACATACAATTTTCCCGAGCCGGGAAAATAGATATAGCAGTACAGGAGAACAGAGACTAGATGGATAGTGTATACTCGTATTCGGTGCTGACGCTTTGCGAGATCCAGAGGACGATGGCAGACAGCATGAGTGCGACGTTCTGGGAGACGTTGGCGTAGCCATAGTAGGTGTACTGCTCCGTGTAGTGGTGGAGGATGTACTTCAAGACGAGGACGGTCTATGGGGTGACAGAGTCAGTACGCACTTCGAACGAGGGTCGATTTGAAGAGATACAGGAATAAAATCCCGATTCGAAATGATGTCGTCACGAATGAGCACCCTGCAAGATGCGGACGCCTCTCATGGGGGGCAGGCGCAGTACCTCCGCCTACCAGAGGGGGTTGCTAGCCTCCGCGCAGAGAATGGGAAGCGGGCGTAGAACCTATTCGCGAGACCTCGAAGATAGAAGCACGAAGAAGTGCTCACCACACTGCCCGCAAGACCTCCCGCCATAAGTGCGAACCCGATGAATAAGAACAGCCTCGCGCGCCACACCGCACGGGCATCCCCAAAGTCTTCATGTCCCTGCACTCGGTCCTTGTCGATGAGGTTGATTACGATCATCCCCAAGAGGGAACAGATGCCAGGTAGCCAGTCGACGAAGGAGACGTGGACGGGCGGCGGGACTTGCGGCTGGTCGTAGGGCGCATGCGCATGTGCGGAGAGAATTGCGGCATCGAGGAAGGTCCAGTTCGCGAGAGCAAACTGTAGTGGCGACCAAATTTACATAATGGCGAAAAGGAGAGGAAAATGAGGTATTAGAAACGTCAGTTAACGAAGACGAAGAGGAGCTGCGGGACGTACAAGGCCTCCGGCAAGATAGATTCCGATGGTCCTTCGATGTTTTCCAAGACTGATATGAGGAAACGGGTTTATACAGACCCTCCTAGGGTCATAGTTGGAGCGAGGCAGGGCCATATGTACTGTTGGAGAGGACGACGGGTGGGGACGAGGTGGTGGCTGCCGGGCAACGTCGGGCGCTTGTAGGATGGGGCTGCGCACTGACAGCGTGGAGTAGCGCCTGTAGCGCCTTGCAACCCCTTCTCTCGTAGAACGACCACACCAACGGAAGCTCAGAGGATGTTATCTTTGCAAGTTGACGATGGAGTTTAGCATCTCATTCAAGGGAGAAGTGTCAAGGTCAGTCGGTTATCACAACCACATTGAGGCTCGCCACTTCGAGCCATGGTGGATACGGACAGGGCTTGTGGCCTTCGGAGAGGTAAGTACTATACACGTAGATCCTGATTACGGCTTAAGGGCTGGACTTAAGTTAGGAAATATTACACCCAACACGTCGTTCCTTCATATCATATTCGTGTTCTAGGAGAGCGGATATGTATGTACTTACTGTAGGTTCGGCCATCGGTAACCACGGCGGACACTCGCTGCCCTCGCTGAGTCGGAGTCTCGATGCTATCGAGGGCACGTGGTGGTGTTTCAGTGCCACTCGCCGACAACTCGCTCAGGACTTCCTTCCTTTCCTCCAACTTCAAGCTTCAATATCCCTCTAGCAGTCGCCATGACTGTTGATGTCCTTCAAAGCCCTCGGCTGGAGGAAGCGTTCGCGAATTATCTGCGGAGACTCGCGCTCTCAGGTTCGTCTCCATGATTTGATCGAGAGAGCTCCCGCTGACCTGAGACATCGTTAGAGCGCAGATACCGCGATGCAGAGTCCAAGCTGGCCATCGTTGAAGCGGAAGGGTTCGAACGCCAAAGGAGATATGGGCGATGCAGCGGCTAAATTCATGGAGGCAATGACGCTCTTGCTGGGTCCCGAGCTCAAGTTCCCCATCGATGCTGCCAATGACGGAGGTGTGAAGTGTTCCATATACCTCAAGATGACCATGGATGAATGTGTTACTGCGATGACTTGTGCTAATGGCGCTTCACGCTGCTTGTTTGGATCGGGAAAACTTCCTGAGGTGGGTTTCGAACTTTCTTATCTCCTTTCCGGTGTGACGCTGATGGCTCGACAGGCGTTGGATTGGACTACTGAGGTCGATGTCCTACACAAGAACGCTCGTACAGGGGCATTCCTGTCTACGGTCAGTGTGGTCCGGAATGATGCGAGGGGCTGTGAATGTTGACAACCACATTTCTCGCAGACTGGGAACAATACCATCCCCCGCCACCCGCACTCGAATTCCATCGGTTGAGGCTCCTCGCGCTCCTGACCGCTTCGGACGTGTTCTTGAAGCTCGGAACACCGGCGCAGCGGCCTACGTGCGCAACCTTGGAAATGACCTGATCAGCAGTCTTCCCTCCCAAGGCGACCAATATGTCCTGCGTCAGGAAGTCCTCCCGAAGTCGACGTGGAGGGCTGCCCTGCAATGCCGCAACCCCGACCCGTCGATCCACCGCAACCACCAGATCACGGAGCCGACGCTACAGGTCCGCGGCTCGTGGCAGAAGTTGAAGGTCAACGTCCACTCACGGATCTCGTCGCGCATGGCCCACGCCTGCTTCATCTACAAAAGTGCGTCTCCTTACCCCTGCCCCATTCTTACTGACCAAGCTGAATCCTTCATCTTGCAACAGGTCGGCTGTACGTCTGTGGCGGCCAGCGTTCCGGCACGTCTGAAGTGTACAGGGACCTCTGGTGCCTCGATCTCGCGCGCATGGACGGCTGGCGCGAGCTCCCCTCCTACTCACGGCCCTTTCTCAACTGCCAGATGGCCGTGCACGACGGCAAGGCGTACCTCTTCCGCGGCGTCTCCGCCGTCGACTACTTCGACCTCGAGCGCGAGCGCTGGGGCCGCGTCTCGACGCACTTCGTCAACGCGCGCGGCGGGCGCGCCGAGTGGCCGTACACGGAGACGCTCGCGGACTACGGCGCGTGCGTCGCGCGCGGGCACCTGTACGTGTTTGGGGGCCAGCACGCGCGCGCGATCGGGTGCAACCTGTTCGCGGCGCTCGACATCGCGCGCAGGACGTGGACGCTCCTCAGCGGGACGCCCGACTCGGTGCCGCTGCTCCCGCAGTATGACGTTCCGGGCCCGAGGAAGCAGCACGGGATGTGGGCGGACGGGGCGGGGGAGAGGGTGTACGTGATGTACGGGATGGCGGACCGGCAGGCGGCGGACCTGTACAAGGAGGAGTTCGGGTCGGTCGAGGGCTTCGTGTACGACGACTGCTGGTCGTGGGACGTCGCGAAGAAGGAGTGGCGGCAGGAGCGCGTTGCGGGAAACATGCCGTGTCCGCGCGCGGAGATGTCGATGTGCTACGTGAGTCATTGCGTTCCCTGTTCCACTTTTCGGAGTCTGAGTGGCTACGTAGAACCCGAGCATCAACTCGACGATCATGTTCGGAGGATACAATCCTGCACTGCCGTATTACGAGTCGTCAGGGACGTGCTACGGGTTCCATTACTTCTCCGACACCTTCATCCTAGACCACTCCTCCCCCACACCTCAATGGCGACATGTCATCACGCCGAGCTTCCCTACCTACCGCGCGCAAGGCCAGCTCGTCGCCGATTCTGCGACGGGGAAGATGTTCCTCTTCGGCGGCTACACGAACACTTCCTGGGTCCCTGCGGGCAAGCACAGCTATGGCGACATCTGGCAGCTTGTAGTGGATGTACCGGGCGGGCTGTTCGAGGGTGTGGACTGGGAAGACGAGAAGTGGTGCGCGCAGATGGGCCCGTGGCAGATCTGTTACACGTGCAAGACGGTGGGCTCGCACAAGAAATGCGGAGGTTCGTTAGTGTTCTCTAGAACGGATCTACATTCATGGCAACTGATGGGTTGGTGGTTCAGGTTCGTGCGGTGGACGCGTTTTCTACTGCACGCCGAACTGCCAGAGGGAGGGGTGGCCGGTTCATAAGGAGAAGCACGGCTGCAGACGGTAATGCACAGTGCATGCAGTGCTCAAGCGCCGCGGGAACACTACCAGAGAGGAAGCCTGACTCTGTATTCCTTTTCTAGTAGGAAAACCAGAGGGCAGGGAACTAGCATGCGGGTAAATAGGTACTTCGAAATGGGGACACGCCCTTCAACTTCTTGCTTTATAATCTCGACTCGTGGGTCCAGTATTTGTTGCTTTGCTGCTGGAACTGATTAGCGGTGAGAGCACATACAAATATTTATATCCATGCTAAGCCCTGGCTGACACTTGTATCTGTGGCAGCTGTACAGGGAGACTGGTGGCAGCTACGGTGGTGTCGGAGTGCGCCACATAAATGTCGCCTGCTGAGCCCAACTTGCCGCTTCAGAGTCGAATATGTTCCGTGCCAGACGTGCGAGAGACGTTGTACACGTGGTGGACAAGTACTCGATGTGAGCTTGAGGGGTTGGGTTGGTACGACAACCACGGCACGCTGATTCGCCGTCTGAGCACCGGCGATGGCCTGAGCGATAGGTGCCGGATGCGCACACTCACATTTGCCAACCTCAGAACACAGCCGTGAGAGGACGAACCGCGGTCTCTACGTTGGCTTGACATTATTATAATGCCGCCGCGGCATCCGACGCTGACTAGGAGAATCGCGGCCATATCGCGTCTTAAGCTGCTTGACGTTCCATAATCGAGTCCAAGCTCATCC
This sequence comes from Ganoderma boninense, assembly GCA_002900995.3. NCBI lineage: Eukaryota > Fungi > Basidiomycota > Agaricomycetes > Polyporales > Polyporaceae > Ganoderma > Ganoderma boninense. The sequence goes on along the minus strand of CM035315.1, from coordinate 266,966 downwards.
TCGAGACTTCCGGACCGAATCAACAAATCTGTACGCCGGCTCATGGAGGAGACACTACTTAGGCTAGCATCGGGTTGCCGCAGTTGGCATGTCGTGTTAGCGCAAACGAGCGGGGCGTGGTCTCCGAGCTCGGGCATCTCGGGATGTGCGAAATCAGCTGGCATTGGCCAGAAATGTTTTAGCCGTGCAAGATGGTTCAGAGTAGGGGGCTCCCACAGGAATGCGAGGTGCGTCTTTGTTCTCCAGGTGTGATCTGGTAGTACGGAAGCTAATGCGCTATATATTATAGTTTACAGGTTCGTGTGGAGGGCGTGTCTTCTGCTGCCACACGCCAAGCTGCTAAAAGGAAGTGGCCATGACCCAGCTCAATATGCAGACGCGCGGTTGTATGGGCTATATGAGTTGACTCGGCTGGTGGCACCGGCACATGCGGCTGCTCCAGCTGTCAGGGTCAAGGTCAGGACACAGTGAATAGCCACGAGTGGGAGGCTGGTTTTCTTATTTCTAGCTGCACGCAGGTTATGTGGACGATACAGTCACAATGCCTGTACCATGAGGTGGCTTCCTGCGACTCAATCGACCGTCGCGTACGTCTTACAAGACCTAAGCTTCCGTGCCGCATGGATCCCTTTAAATTTGAGGTTCACTAACTAGCGGGGAAGAGATGGTCAGCTCAGAGATTCGAGAAGCCGGCTCGCAGATCACCATGTGGCTGCCTCAGCCTAAGGCTGCACTGCAAACGATCCTCCATCACTGTACCCGTGGAGAGATCGAACTTGAGGATTCCATGTCCTGTCGAGCCTTCTTTCAACTTCGGGCGTGGACTCGGAGTCGGACGTTCAAATAGCGGAGGCTGACTGGTCCACTGGACTGGCAGCGCTGAAGTGCGAACTTCACAGCAATTTTGAAGCGATCTACTCCTCGCATAAATTCTCCAGCAGCCCTGGCGTCATTCGGACTGCTGACTGCCAAGCGATTACTTACTCCGAGTGTGGTTGGCCCATGAAGCTTAGTTCCGCCGAGCCGGGCCGTCTGCACCGCAACCAGTGTGGCTATGTCGTTTCCCAAGTCCTGGGTCACCGGGTGAGGGGGGCTTCGAGCAGCTCCTCCCACCGTGTACTTATACCCCGAAGCCTGAGTAATACCCCACCGTGCAGATACCCCTTCTACTCTCCCACCGCTATCCCAAGCGCACTCCAAGTTCTCCACAACACCGCCCAGTCTTACCGGTGGTCACAGAACCAGAACCAGAACCAGAACCATGTACGTTCCCGGAATAACGAAACCCAGCTCCGAACGACTGTACCGACGGAAAGGCGGAGGCGGGAAGGGCGGGGGAGCCAAGTCAGGATCGTCAGGAAGGTCAGGGAGTTCTGATTCCTCAGGTACCAGCGGCCGCTCAAACTCGAAGAGCAGCGACGGCTCCGTCGGGAGCACAGGGAGCGTAGGCACGCGCGGGTCATCAGTGCCGGTCTCGGGCGCGACGAACGGGCGCACGACGGCAGTCGCGTACGGCTCGGGGACGACCAGAGTCGCCACTATCCCGCAAGGACAGCCCTTCGCTGGCCGGTCTTCGGGCGGCGCGACGCGCGACGCGGTATACGGGAACAGGTACAGTGTTACTTACTACCTATGAGCGGCAGTGGGCTGACGGACGGCGGCGCAGGTACTACGGCAGTGGGTACCCCGGCGTAACAGGGCTCGGGGTGGCGAACCGCGGCTTCCCCTTCGTATTCTGGCCGCTCGTCTGGGGCGGAGGGCTCGGGTACGGCGCCGCGTACCTGCACGACGACCGCGAGGTAAGTAGGCGTCCCATGCACACACACGGAGACACACGGTCGAGCACCGCCTCGTCAGCTGCGTCTTGCCTCCTTCCCTCGTATTCGGGATCCTTTAATCCCAATCCCAATCACAATCCCCAATCCTCCAAACTTAAACATACTGACACTGCCGCTTCGCGCTTTCGCAGTACGGCGAGCCCAACAACACGACGCGCCCAGGCGGGCCCATGGCGCAAGCCGCCTTCTCCTCCGCCTCCGCCAACTCAGCAGTACGAGCACGAGCGCGGGGCCGTCGACGTTCCACATCGTCGGCGACAACAGCACCGTGGCCTCGCTCATCGCGTCCGTCCGCGCGAACTGCACCGTCGCCGCCAACTCCTCGAGCGCGCCCGCGCCCTTCGCGGGCAGCGCGGCGGACCCGCTGCCCGAGCAGGCCGTGCAGTACTTCCGCGCGAGCAGCGTCGCGCTCACGCTCGACGGGTACAACAACACCGCCGCGCTCGCGGGCAGCGAGACGGCCGCGCCGCCCCCGCTCCCGGCCGGGGTCGACACGGCGCTCCTCGCCTGCCTGAACGCGACGATCGGGGAGGCCGTCCCGCTCTTCGCGGACGCCGCGTCTGGGCTGCCGATGCCCAGCATGGGCGTGGTGGGGCTCGTGTACGTGGTTTGGAGCTTAGCTTCGTACTTTTAACCCCTTGGTGATGATCGCGACTCGAATCCCCTTCCCTTGCATTCCTGCCGATTGCTTTTCACTACACATTGCACGATGTAGCATACGCATCTGTGACGACCTTACGAACCCATTTGCTCTGCTGGGACTGGTGTGGTTTCATAGCATACTGAGCTAGTTTAGTCCGCTGTTCTTTCTTTCACGAATTTCAAGTTCATGATGTGCAAACTTTTCATGTTGCGTGCGGGCATGACATAGACTGAGAGGGATGACAAGCATCTGTTTACTCGAACATTCATACTGTTCATACGTGGCGACATGAGTCTGCCATTAGTCTTCGTCTACTTCGCAATAATCTCCAACGAAGTGACTACGCGGCCCTCTGAACAACACACTATTTTAACCCTGATATGGCGCTTGGTATACTCATCAGACAATGTCTTCTCCATGTCTTCGACGACAGACATGAGACGCCAAAGGACGGAATCAAGCGCGCCAGGGCAGGGACTGGGGAGAGCTGCTATACAGCCCGAAGGGTTTCACAGACAGCAGTACACGTCGTCATATGTCGCATGTATGAGATTGCGGGGGTAATGGGATGAGAGCAAAAGGACATGATGATACGTAGAACCATACAACATGCGACCGCATAGGATAGGTAGATGAACCCCCCGGTAGGCGTTTTACGCAGTAGCCCTGAACGCGAACGGTAAGACAACGCAGGATCAACAGAGACGGAAAACGCAACATACTTCTTGTGTGATGCCTTGACGGCAGCCGCCTTCTCCTTCTTCTCGGCAATGCGCTTGGACAGGAGGGCCTCGTACTCGGTCTTCTGCTCCTTCTGGCGCTCGATCCGGCGGCGCTTGAGGGAGCGGAGGTGACGGCGGCGCTGGAGGCGGAGGGGAGTGACCAACCGCTGGATTTTGGGCCTATAAAGCGCAGAGACCCCGTCAGATATCGCTCTCCACGAAACATAGAGACGACGACGAAGACACGTACGCCTTGGTGTAGGGCTTGGCGTTCTCCTTCTTGGCGCTCTTGACTTCTCTCCGGACGACGTACTTGCGGACGTCGTCCTCCTTGGAGAGGTTGAAGAACTTGCGGATCTTGGTCGCACGCTTGGGGCCGAGGCGCTTGGGGAGGACGTTGTCGGTGAGCCCGGGGAGCTCGCTCTCGCCCTGCTTGACGATCACGAGCGAGAGGACGGCGATGTCGGGGCCGACGATGCAGCCGCGGACGGACTTGCGCTTGCGCTCGCCGGTGCGGCGGGTGCGGTAGCACGAGTGGCCGTCCGAGAGGAGGAGGCGGACACGGTGGGGGAGGAGGACACCCTGCTTCATGGGGAAGCCCTGCTTGTCGTTCCCGCCGGTGATGCGGAAGATGTAGCCCTTGAACTCGTCGCCGAGGGAGTCGCCGGGGACCTCCTGGGAGATCCGCTTGTCGTAGAAGACACGGCTGAATTATCGCAGCAGCGTTTTGAATGCCAAGGTCAAGATACGAAAGCGCATATAGGGAGTGAGGTAGAGAACGCACTATTTCTTCTCGTCATCGTAGTCGAGGGTCTTTTGTTCCCCGGTTGCGGGGTCTGTCGAAGTCCCCATGTTAGAGCGCACGTTCTCCAACTCCTCTGCCCACGAACGCAAACTCACTAGCGATGTTGAGCTTCATACTGCAATCAAAGTAACGAGGTAAATTTCACAGAGAGCGGAGAAGAGACCAGAAAAGAGACAGACCTTCAGGTCTTGAAGGGGGCGTATCTCGACGACGGCGACGACGGCGACGAGACAGTCTTGAGGTCGTATCGGATGGCTTGAGCGTGTGCAAACACCCACAGCGCTTAGGAGGGCGGTGGCGGAACAAGGTTTGGTACTGTACAGTCCCACCAGCCACCCGGTTCCCACGTGCCCGGCGGCTCATCACCGCAAATCCGCCTGCTCCCCGCGCCCAACGGCACGCTCACAAGACCTCAAGACCTCCTCCCCTCTAAAAACTGTGCGTCGTCGTCGACTTTGCTGGGGACGTGCTGCTCGTGTGTCGAAGTACTGACGGTTGCCGTGCAGAGTCACCATGGGTCGCATGCACGCTCCCGGCAAGGGCATTTCGTCCTCTGCTCTCCCCTACCGCCGCGCTCCCCCTTCCTGGCTCAAGACCACGCCTGAGGACGTCGTCGAGCACATCACCAAGCTCGCGCGCAAGGGTCTTACGCCCTCGCAGATCGGTGTCACCCTCCGTGATTCGCACGGAATCCCCCAAGTCCGCTTCGTGACTGGTAACAAGATCCTCCGTATCCTCAAGTCGAACGGTGAGTCTCCACTCCGTCTGCTCCAATATGTGCGGCTTCCGAGGTGCTATATGCACGGCCGGAGGATGGGATTAGACTCGTGTGGAGCATTGGACGTGGAACTTATGATCGGACGTGCAGGTCTTGCGCCCCAGATCCCCGAGGATCTCTGGCACCTCGTCAAAAAGGCGGTCGCCGTCCGGAAGCACCTCGAGGTCAACCGCAAGGACAAGGACTCGAAGTTCCGCCTCATCCTCATCGAGTCCCGCATCCACCGTCTCGCGCGCTACTACAAGACCAAGCAGCAGATCCCCCCAACGTTCAAGTACGACTCCGCCACGGCCTCGACCCTCATTGCATGAGCACGCGCGGCCGTTGTATGTTGTAGGCGGATGGGGGCGTGAGAGGGGAGGGGCATGTCGCGACACTACACGGCGATGGATGGACGGCGATGGGTGGGCTGTCGAGACTATATGTTATCCGCTTGTACGCTTTCCACATGACACTCCCAATGCAGAATCTAGGGGTATGCATCAAAATTCGACTGTCGGCTTTCCCGTCGCTCGAACGATGTTGGGCTGTAAGCGCCGTGCGACGGAACTTCGGCTCGAACGCTGCGTGCACCTCTGTGCTTGACCATGCATGCATTCCATTGTACTACATGCAAATCGTTCAAAAGTCCTTTCTTATCCATTGGATAGACAGTGCTATTAGCTGACGCGGTGAGCAAGCCAGTTTCTGCTGTGTTCCTATTCTGCGTTGATGCCTACATCCAACATTAGAGTTTTCGTCTTACCCTCGAACGACATCGGTACTGTATTTCAATATCATGGATATGCGGCTCAGGTTGGACGAACGAATGACTGGCGAAACGCTTGAGACCTTCTGGCGGTGAATGTTATATCTTCTCCGTTCTTCTGCCGTACCAAATGACTGGTAAGATTTTCTCGCAAGTGTGTCTAGATTCTGCAGAACTAGACTCTGCTGATCTCACGGACGGAGCCGACACCCCGATACAACGCCACCCGCGGGCGGATTAGACTGTGTCTTCGGAGACTGCGAGTGTAGTCGTTGTGCGTGCTGAACACTACCGCCCACGGCGAGCGGCATGATTAAGGTCGGGGTTTTTCGGACTGGTGTGGGATACTTGGATTATGAACAGCTCACACCGCCTTGGTCCTTCCAGCCATATCCCTTCTCCTCCCACTACCAACACGATCCCCCTCCTGTACATAATCGAGGACTTCCCCATCCCCCAAATCTTGGACGCTTCTCCCGATGCAAGCTCCAATCGAGGTTTACGAAGCGGTCATCGACGAAGCCAGCGACACTCCTGCGTCCCTCCGTCTTCTCTCGCTCACATGCAGCGCGTTTTTACCCCGTTCCCGCTATCATCTGTTCAGCCGCATCGTCATTCGGAGCGTGCAACAGATGGTGTCCACTTCCCAGTTCCTTGACTCTAACTCGTGGCTTTCACCGCTCATCCGGAAAGTCACGCTGTCTGTACTGATTCCTGAGGACAACATTATCCCAAACGTCCGTCTCCTCGATGTTGTTCCCGTCCACCTTTTTTCTCGACTTCCCAATCTGCGCGCCTTGGAGATGGAGATGGAGGCGTACGATTACGATGAAAGAAAGGGACCGTGGCTGTCGTTCCACCGTTCTGCGTTATGGCTCTATCGCAAGTATGGCAGCGGCCTCCAACACCTGGAGCTAATAGGCATCACCATGGAAGACATTTCGGACTTCACGGGTCTTCTTGCGGCGCTCACTAGGATACGGAGCTTGACCTGCAGCTGGATTGATTTTCGAAGGCGGAAGGAATCCAACTCCCTGCACGATGCGATCTCGACGAGAACCATGCCCTCCAGGTCGTTGAGTGTAGAAAATTTGGTTGTGAGTTGTTTGGCACTTGAATGGGGAATTTAAGTTCACTGAGTTTTGAAGGCTGGTCCTTCACTAGATATCAGTGCAACGGAGTACCTGTTGGCCTCTAGTGCGGATACACTCACTCGTCTTGTTATAACCATCGAATCTCACGACAAGCAGGAATGCTCCGACTACTTCGGCGAGTCTACCAACCTCTCTTCTGTGATCGAACTTCTTTCTTATCATTGTCATAGGACGGTTGGAAATAGCGATGAGCCAGCTTTCACATCTCTCATCCTTGATGCTTGGGATTCCGTCACATGGGGACTGTTATATCCCTTGGGAGTACACCGATGCTTATCCGGGTATAGAGCACGATATACGCTTCGCCACAAGAATCCTCAAAGGTGTCAGAAGAGATCGCCTCAAAGATGTTGGTGTGGACTTCGAGCTGGAACCCGTTGCTGCGCTCGGCTGTTGCCTTTCCCGCGGCGACCGTCCTCGAGAAGCATGCAAGGCATTGGGAGACGCGCTTCTCACCTTCCCTTCTTGCAGCGTTGTCCTCCGTGACGCTATCGTGCACCGTAGGGCAGGACGAAGACACTTTTGGTCCCGAATCTATCAACGGTGCTTTCCTGGAGTTGAACAAGCGAGGCTTGCTCACGTTTCCGAGCGGTAAGCAATCGTGTTCGATCCAGCGCTCGTCCATCGCAGGCTGCTGACTACGCATCATTCAGCCCAGACAGACACCCAAGACCCATACGGGCATGAAGCACGCGTTAATTGTTTGGTGGCTTCTCGCGACAGCAAACGGATCGTGACAGGTTCCGAGGACGGAACTATCATTGTCTGGGATGCAGAGCGGGGCACACCGATACACGACTGGTTCGCTGCGGTACCCGCAGGACCTATCCGCAGTCTGGCATTGTCACCAGACGGCCAACGGTTGGTGTCTGTCGCAGCCGTGCACCAAGGGGGAGGACCCCCCGTAGTATGGGACATCAGCGGCGGCAGTGGCGGCGTCCGCAAGGTTGCCACACTGGATCTTGGCGGATGCAAGGGACGTGTGTGCTCCGCCTGGTCCTTCCGATGGCGAGCTCATCGCGTCGGTGTCTGGGGACGGCATGGTACATATATGGGACGCTCGGACCTTCCTACCGCGCCGCGGCCCGCTGAGCGACTTCCCATCGCTCGCCGCGACATGGCCCTACTGCTTGCAGTTCTCTCCGAATTCACGCTACCTAGGGTGGGTCTCCCAACAGTCCCAAATGGCAGCGAAATGCTGCCTTTCTCAGCCCCTTACGGAGGAACCGCTGGCGTTGTACTTCGTGGACCCTGACCCAGCTCGCTCAACCTCTTCCCCCATAAATGCCTTTTCGTTCGACCCCGAGAGTAGGCGAATTGTTACCACACATGGGGGGTTGAACGATCCGTTTGACGAGCATAGGGTAAGGATATGGGACATTATCACTGGTGCACTCCTCGTTGTGCTCGGCGTCCCAGCGGAGACGTGGATGGTGAACAATGTCTCATTCTCTCCAGATGGTCTATCTGTTCTGTCCACGTCGGTCAATGGTTATTTGAACATCTGGGACGCGGAGTCTGGAAAACGGAGAGCTTTGCTTATTGAGCCGTTGGACTCCGACCAATCTCGACGGGAGTACAGGTCTCCGCCCCGAGATGCATGTTTTTCTTCTGACGGAAGGTATATCGCCATAGCATCTGGGATTCGCCGGCCCGGTCGTCGTTGGAATCGGCGAGGTATTGTCAGTGTGTGGAGGACGAGCGATGCTTCCTGCGTAGCTGAGTTCATTGATCACAAAGCCGCGTGGGCACTCCATGTAGCGTTCTCCCCGAATGGCGAGTTCTTGGCTTCTGCTGATACGGAGGGTATCGTCCATATCCGTCACATTTCGACTCTCATAGAGGACTAACTTTGTGCTACATACGGACGTAGAATCATCTTACGTTGATGCCATGATGTACGTACCTTGAATCTTTACTAAAGCCCTACGTTTCCTCCCAGGAGTCTGCCAATTGTCGCTGTACCACTAGGGACCGAGCAAGCCTCACGGGGCTGATATTATGCTTATAGTTATGCACGACTGTACAGCACACCCGGCAAGGAAGCGGCCAACCTGCGTCAATACTAGGCCGTTACGCGTCAATACTGTCACTTCGTCATCGCCGCCGCAGTCCCAGTGTTGACATTTCCATGGGGTTACATACACTAAAATGGCGTCTGTGGCGTACCCCTTCGCGCTCTCACAGATGCCGGGTGCGAATGGACGTCGAAATAGCAACCAAACGTCTGTCTACAAACCTTCGATGGAGCTGTCACCCTGGTGCGGGCGAATGTTCACGGGCAACGTGTGAAAACTCCAGTCACCCAGAACCGGCGTGACCGATACATCCATACCCAGGCGCGATCTGCCCGGTCATCACTGTCTATCGCTCATAGCGCCTGTACTCGGCGGAGACTTCGATAAAATACTGAAGCATCCGCCAGCGAATTCGACTGTCATCTTTCATTCTCCCACCGTTAACCACGTCGGACGAGTCTCGAGACCCCTTCCGACCTTTCCTCTCTCTCTCTCATCTGCTCAGTCCCCTCAGAGTCCTCGCCCCGTCATACATGATAGCTATTTGCCTGAGTTCATCAACCTCTGCGCATTAGCGATACAGTGTCATGGGTACTGGCCTCCGAGATTCGATGATTGGATGACCGTATTCATGCTTATGGACTCCGAGACGACTGCACGGAGCCAGTATCGAAGCCGTGGAGATCGCGCGCGCTGAATTCCGACAGGGTCTTTCACTAACCATCTTTGATGGATATATTTGTGCAGATGGCAACCATACTAGTACGGCGTCCAAAGACCCGCCAATAGTCCCAATACAGAAGATCCACCGAACATATATAAGGGTCAGCTATACCGGCAGCTATGAAGCAGGTGTTCCACTCGACATCTACTGCCATACACTCGAAACCACATCTCCACGTACTTCATTCACTGCTCGCTCCCCCAAATCTCTCGCTGACAGCTGAATGTGCTTCGTTCACCGTGCAGGATGCAGTCAATTCTCGACTCTCTTGTCAAGCTCGCCGTCTTCGCTGTCGTAGCCAACACCGCAGTAATCGCCGCTCTCCCGGAGCCGATGGGCCTGGAAGCACGCCAAGTAATACAATGTCTCGGTGTGACCTGCGACCCCGCAGACGGCTGCTGCGGGAATGCAGTCTGCACTGATGTGAGCCTCCCCAGCGCGAACTTCACTGCGGTGAGTTTTAGACTCGGAGCTCGCCCTTCGCCGTCGTGGCCAACACCGCAGAAGTCGACGCCGGAGCCCAGGCCCTGCGTCGACGTCAAAGACAGACGGCTGCCAAGCAATTTACCACACTTCACTGCTGATTACATCCGCATTTTGCTGATTACATCCGGTGTTCTCTTCTTTCAGCTCTGCACGCCCCCGACATGCGACGTCATATGTTCGACGACCGCTGACTGCTGCAAGCACGTCCCGGGCACCACGTTCACGTGCGAACTCGTCTTTGGACAGCCCATTGGGGTGAGTGCCTATATATTCACCTTGCCTGGGTTCTTCTCCTGAGCAGGCTCGGTCGACTCCTGCTAACCCACTCGGTGCGACGTCACGGCAGGTTTGCATGCCTCACAGCATTTGAGGCCATTAGTGTCTATTCGCCAGCCTGAGCGGTGTCGATTGACGGCAGCCTGCGCCTATAATACTCAGGCTGTAGTTCTAGCGGCGAGCTACTCGCGTCGCTATATCGAAGAGGTTTGGGTGTATACGTGATTGGTAACTGCGACTTAAGGGCTTTCTGAGTCGATTAACGTGCCGGAGAAGATAGGTTTGAAAACCTATTACGTTACGACGAATTAAGCAGCACTGAACTTATGGATCCGAACCGAAGAGCCTCCGAGTGTTATGACAGATCTAGACACGCTAGTGGAACGCCCGCATCGCGGAAGTCAGATGTTACTTACACACCCCACCGCTCCTCCGGCTCCGCGCCAAGAGCAGCCCGTTCATCTTTCATTTTCAAGCGGCCGCCGCACAGGCCAGTCCCGACGAACGTCGGCAGGCAGCTCGTACGTCTCCGGATACCGCACCAGCCAGTCGGCCTCCCTTGGGTGCTCGTACGGAGGGATTCCCACAAGGACGACCTCGTCCACGATGCTACCATCCTGCACGAGGAGATCGCGCACGGAACAGGAGTTGTCCTGGGGCGTCTCGGGAGTCTGTGACTTGGAGCACGTAGTATAGGCGACGATGACGCGACGGACGGGAAAGCCCAGCATCGCCTGCGTGGAGAGACGTCCCTTGCTGAGCTGCGCCACGGAGGTCGTGCAGCATAACCCAGAGCGTGTTTACAGCGGGGTAAGGGACTGGCTCCGCAGCAAGTGCAAGGATGGACGCATCTGATACGGGTTGGAGGAGTAGGAGTCATGGCTGGAGGTTCTCTTCTCAAAGACAGTCCAGCTACTGCGCCGATCGTTGACACCAGCTTGACGTTAAGGAAGATCGCTGGAAGCGCATCCTTCAGTGTCTTCAGTGGGCCGAGGTCCTGAGGGGATAGAAAAATCTCTGCCTCTTGCTTGCGGTGGATACCCAGCTCTCAGATGGTCGTGGCGAAGATGCAGCCCCGACATCGAGAGTGTATACGTAGCGTGGAGAACACAAGTTGTAGTTCAATATCATAGAAACTTGAGTTGTTGGAAGAAGTAGAGGGATACTAAGCGGGAAATGTGGTTTCTGTTGGGGATGTGGTGACAGACACTACAGTATCCAAGACCTCAGTCTGAGTGTTCACTTTGGTGCGCGCACAGCTGGGTAGCGCGTTATGTAATCAACGATCCACGGGCCACTGACGCCGACCCTGGTTCGGCGCGGTACGCCGTATGTTGGAGTTTACTGAGCACAGATCTCCCGCCCCTTGGTTCCGAGTCAGGACAGGCAAAGCGCGAGGTTCTCTAGCCCGAACAGTAGTTCCATGACCTGATGCATTAACCACGGGCCCATGGCTAGCACAGGTGCGTCCACGTACTTGTACTGCTCTCTGAGTTATTCGTGTGCTGAGTCTCGCGTCCAACTCGAACGAAAGGATGTTGGGGAAGAACCGAAAAAGCACGGGGCTGATGCTATGTTTGTAGTACGACTGTCCAGCCCATTTACAGCCATCGCTAGAGAACTGCGTCACCCGCCGACTGTGCCCTCCCGTCGGCGCCGCCGCAGTCCAAGCGACAGATTCTACTGAGACCGGTTTGACGTATTGACATTTCCATTGGTTCAAACACTTGAATGGTGTCAGTGGCGTCTCTCATTACATTGTTATTGGTGCGCATCGCAAATGCGGATGTGGAATGGCAACCGAGCTTCTGTCTACTAACCTCTTGTGCAGCTGTGTTTGATGCGAAAACGTGCAGTTGCCAGTGTCTAGACATGCTGGTATCCGTGTCCCAGGCGCGGAGGGCGGTCGCTGTCGCTCTTGGCGCCTCGCTCAGCAAGCACATGCAAGTTGCCACGGGATCCCGGGCCTGATTCGAGGTCAACGGCAGTGAGCGCAGTGAGCGTTTCGAACCTTTGCTTGCTCTTTCTAATACTGACTCTCCACATGGAGCTATGGTAGGGGATGGATCCTTAACCGTGCAAGTGCTTGATCCCAGCAGATTTCTGTAATCGCTGTCTTCGAGACTACATAGGATCTCGAGCGAGCGATTCACTCTTGCCCCAGCAGTTCAGTATACACATCGCAGCGTCATCCCTGCAGGGACATTCAGATGCGTGAATGACTCAATCAGAAAGATGTACTTTTAGTGTATAAGTTTATCTGCTCCGTTCTACAGCACGAGGCCTCACGAGGTCACTAACCATCTATGCCGATATATTGGTTGTGAAAACTCCACGACCAAAGATGTTTCGAATATTCCGGATACGGGAGATACACCCGCCCAGCGAACGTATTTAAGTCCGAAGTTTCATGGGAGACCAGCAGCAGGTGTTCCAACAGACCATCTACTACGACTCGCAAGCTTCCTCTCCCACGTACAAGTTCTCTCTTTTCCCTAGACAAATATTCGGAGCTGACTACTCCTTGCTTCCATTCGATAGAATGCAGTTCACTTTCGACGCCCTCGTCAAGCTCGTCGTCTTCGCCGTCGTCGTCAACACGGCAGCCGTCGTCGCGCTCCCGGAGCCGGTGGGCCTCGAAGCACGCCAAGCTGAATGCCTCGCTACTATCTGCAACCCCAGTGACCCTGATGGCTGCTGTGCTGGTGCATCCTGCACTGGAGTGAGCCTCCTCGGCAGTGGCGTGGGGGTGAGTTTTCGACGTTGTCCATCTCGAGCCCGGCATGAGCACTCAAAAGGCCGGGGCCAAACGTGTGCACCATATCTTTTACTGACTACACGCGGTGACGTCTCTTTTTTTTTCAGGTCTGCGCGCTCGCAGCCTGCGACGTCATATGCTCGACCGCCGCTGAGTGCTGCACGGACGTGCCGGGCACCACGTTCACCTGCCAGCTTGTCCCTGGCCAGACTTTCGGGGTGAGTGGTCTACTCCTTGCCTGATTTCTATCCAGAGCGGACTCAGTGAACTGGTGCTAACCACGTTGATTCGGCGTCACGGCAGGTCTGCGTTCCCCAGATTATCTAAGGGCATGCGGCCATCGTCAATCGGTGCGGAACGGCGTTGAGGAATGGCGGCGGTCTGCGTCTGTATTATGTTGTAGTCAGTGATGTGGCGGCTCGCGTGTATAGCGTGTATCGAAGAGGTTTCGGTGCCTATACGATCGGTGATTGAACCTAACAGTCTCTGAATTCGTTGACATGGTGGCGAGTTCTTTTGCAAACCTAAGTTACAACTTCACCGGTTTTTCGTGAAGCAAACCGCACTGAGCTCGAGAATCCGACAAGACTGTCCTACCGTTTACACCAGATAGAGAGACCTCGAAACGTAGAAGCCAACCAAACGTTACACACCCCACCACTCCTCCGCCTCCACCACAACAATACTGGCCGGCGGCCGTACCGCTGCCCGCTCACTTTCCATCCTCGAACGGCAGCCACACCGGCCAGCCCCGACGAACGTCGGCAGGCAACTCGTACTTCTCCGGATACCACACCAGTAATTGTTGCCGGTATACCTTGCCCCCTGCGACGATGTACAGTATACCACCCTGAGCCAGCACAGAGCGCATCATTCGAACCGAAAACGACGTTGTTTATTTCACTTCAGAGACGACAGCAGCAGTGCATACGACCAGGCGTACATGTATGTGTATGTGACGAGAACTTGGGAACTTGAACGTGGCATTCAAAGCGCACATCAAGGCGCACAGTAGAGTGCCTGAGCCTGGCAGGAAAGGGAGAGCGGGAGGACGTATGTACGTGAGCGTGTCGTATCGTTTATCCAGTAAAGTCGCGGGCGCGCGGTCCTCCGTCCGCTGCATAGCAAGACCAGCCCAGGCCGCTCTGAAATCCTCCCTGGAAACTGGGAGAGGGAGAAGCAGAACGCGTCCCGCTACGTGGGGAGCACGGAACAGCTTGAAATCACAGAGAGAAAAAGAGAGAACGAGGACTCGACGAGAGAGAGACGGAGACGGAGATGGGGCCCGGGGCCACGGAGAGACCGCGAACATCGCAGACATCAGAAACGTGAGTGAGCCGGGAAGCACGCGCGTCGGGAGGCTCGCCCCCGCCGCGCACGACCTGCAGGTCGGGAAACAGAAACGCGAGCCGCCGTCGACGACGGCCCGCCGATAAATAACGCGCCGCGTCCGGCGCCTCTTGCGGGCACTCAGAACACGTCCGCGTGCTGGTGCGCCCGTCCAAACACGCGCGCCTTGTGGCCGCGGCGCTTGCCCGCGCTCACGCCCGCGCCCGAGGTCTGGAACACGGTGAGCGCGTCGGGCCCGCCGCACACGGCCGCGCCGTCCCCGGTGCACGCCATGTCGCACTTGGCGTCGGCGAGGACGGCCCCACCCCCATTGACGAACGCGCTGCCGCAGTAGCACTCGCGCGCGTACTCGACGCCCGCGAGGGTGTGGCCGCGCGCGGCGCAGTGCGCGACGCACGCGGCGGGCGTCATCGCCTCGCTCGTGAACGCGTCGACGTTGAGCGTGCGCCCCGCGACGTTGTCCCTGCGGCACCCGACGGCCGTCCAGCCCGCGGGGAGGCCCGCGGTCGAGTTCGAGGGCGCGGAGGTGGTGGGGGCGGGGGCGCTCGAGGTGGAGGGGTGCGCGGCGGCGCAGGAGGAGGCGGGCGCCTTGGAGCTCGCGGACTGCGCTGACGTGCTGGGGGACTTAGAGCTCACTGTGCTGCTTGCGGAGTGTGCAGACGTGGTGGGGACGGCTGAGGAGGAGACCGCCGCAGAGGAGGTGGCCGGGACGGAGACCGGGAGGACGATGTTAGTGGTCGCAGGAGGGACAGCGGAGGAGGATACAGACGACGTCGACGCCGACTTCGCCACGCCGTTGGTGGTCAGGAGCGTGAGCCTCGCGGGGCCACCGCAGATCTCGTTCTCTAATAAAGAATTTGTAAGTCTACACCACTTCCACGACGACGAAGTTCAGAACGGGTGCGCACCGTTGCCAGCGCAGTGGTTGCTGCAGAGGTTCCAAGTGATGGTGGTCTGCGACGCGCCGTTGCGGACCTGGCTGTCGCAGTAGCACTCGTCCGAGAACTCGACGCCCGCGAGCGGGAAGCCCTTGGACGCGCAGAAGTCCGCGCACATCGCGCGTGTCATGTTCGGGCTCGTCGTCGATGCCCCAGTGAGCGCGCGCCCGTTGGTGCCCTCCGCGATGCAGCCGACCTCGGCCCAGCCGCCGGGGAGCGGGACCTGGGCGTCGATGAGCGAGGGCGTGGCCGCGTTCGCGTTCGGGCAGGCGGGCTTCGTGCCCGTGCCGTCCCAGAAGGGGTTGCAGCCGGGGAGCTGGTAGAGGGGCGCGTCGAGGCCGATGTTCTCGTCGACGTACTGCGTCTCGAGCACGCACGCGTCGGCGGAGGCCTGGTCGAAGACGGCGGCGAGCGCGGGGCAGTCCATGACGTTGCCCTGCGCCTGCGTGCAGGTGTCAATCGCCTCCTGGAGCAGGTCAATGTCCCAGCCGTTCTGGAAGTCGCCGTGGTGGCCGTACCCAGTGGTGTCGCCGTTGGCGAAGGCCCAAGTCCCGGCGCCCCAGTAGGAGTACTGATCGACAGAGACGACCATCTCGTAGAAGAGCGAGACGAGATGGACGGGGTGGGTGGAAGGGCAGTCACCGCTGTTGTAATTCTGGATCGGGTAGGCCATGTGAGATTTGTGGTCCTCAGAGTCGAGGTTGACGCCATCCCAGCAGGAGGGGAAGAAGACCTGTGCGCGCATACCGTCCGGGCAGTTGTGGTCGAAGAAGTTGGGACGCTCCGCCCAGTCAGGGTCGTTGTTATGCGCGCCGCTGTAGTCTGGATGGCGTATTGTGTCAGCATTTGCTCGGCGGAAAACAACCAGTGCGACTAAACATACCCAGGCACACGAAGCTCACAGCCTGGTCGGCGAAGCTGGAAGCGTTGTAAGTACGCCTGTTCGAGTCACCAGCAACCATCTATGATGCCAAGATATGAGCATGTCCTGGCGCGCAAGTAGCATGTGGACTTACGCGTAAGCCCTTGGGGAAAGCCTTGATGGGCTCGTTCTTGGGCCCGGGCCGCATAAGGTAGTAGATGTTGAATCCGGTCTCTATAATGAGCTAACATTAGCACCTATTTCACTCTCGAAAGACGATCATCAGTTCGAGAGGTCGGGCGCGGCTGGAACAGCTCCACAAATTTAACCATCCTGCTCGCAGGCAACTTTTGTCAGCCTTCCCACACCGGAGTCTCGGTGTATTCTCGGTGACTGGTTATTCATGAGAAAATCGCAAACCCGCGTCTGGGCCCCAATCATCCACATTCAATTAATGTGGCGGGCCGGCGCCTTCCGTGCGTCTCAGTAACCAACGTTTGCGGCAGCCATCTCCTCCAGGGCCCTCTGCGCTCAATGTCCGCTTCGGAGAGCGAAAGAAGAACAGATGTTCCCGGCCTGAACGCGCTCATCCACAAGGTCAGATACAGATACGTACTCATCGGGGTGAGCTGCCCAGTCTGCTGGTCGCGGTGGTAGAGCGTCGGCTGTCATGACCAAATCGACAACACAATATGTCAGCGTCTCGAAGTTGACATTCGAACCATGCGAAAAAAAACGCGGACGTACGGCCCAGTAGTTGGACTTGTCGGGCTGCACGGGGATGGTCGTGCACTTGCTCTGCATCAGGTCGTCCGCGTCGTAGACGTCCTTGAAGCGGCTCGCGCCGACGATCGAGTGGACGTGCGACCCGATCTGCAGACACCACACACGCAACGTACCCAAGCACGAACACAGGCAAGGCGATCAGCAAACAAGTCCGCGACGCATGCGCGCGAGCAGTCGAGAGAAAAACGCACCTCGCCCGAGTTCACGATCGAGTCGAGGCGCGTCGTGATGATGGGCCTGCTGCCCCCAAAGATCCAGTGCTCCGCGTTGACGGCCGCGACGAGCGCAGCGACGGACAGGATTTTGGCGAACATCGCAAGTAAAGACCGTTTCGGCTCAGATAAACGACTGTGTGGAGGTCAGATTAAAGAAAGTGGGTCCGCCACGTGCCAGCGAGAGCACAGGTGGAAGGCGAGAGAGAGAAGGACGGAGGGAGAGGGAGAGGGAGGAGGAGTAAAGGCCGCGCCACGGAGCGTTGCAGGGAGAACGAAGCCGCGGAGGGGGTTTGGGAGGTGGCGTCCGGTCGCGAACTTTACTTTATATCCGAACCGGGCCTCGGGAGGAGTATTGGGCGCTAGTGCTGCCGTTGGGGATCTGGACTGTGGAAACGCGCCGTGCCACTGCAGTCCGGCGTGCGTACGTCCATTGGCACCCAGATGCGCGATCTTCCCGTCGCACGCTCCACCGGATGGGCCCTCGATTCGGCAGGGTTAACTGTGGGCGCGCTTGTCCCACTTCGGTAATCACTTTTGATCCCAGGGCCCAGAAACCCTGGCCGAGATTGATGTCATTTTTTCCTCGATAGTTGGAGGACGCATAAAGGACTCACTGGACTGAAACATCACTTCCGATAACGGCGGCATGCACACATACCAGCTGATGCGACCTGGAAGATGTGTGGCACGCCTCGCGACCTCGGGAGCCTGTCAGCCGGGGCCTCACACGTTGAAGACCGGTCGTTGGACGTTGGACACTGGGCGCGGGGCGTCTGTGTCTATATCTGCTGCTCGCTGACTCGGAGAACGGGTTCATTTTGCTATCGATAAGGATGGAAGGTCTTCTTTCATTGAAGAGAGTGCCTGGGATTGTTTTCGCCCGAGGTTTGTCAGCCGGGGAAGGTTCGACGCTGGCCTCTTTCGAAACATAGCAACGCTCCGGAGCGCCTCAAGCGAAAGGAAGCGCTCAGGCACACGCTGGAACAGGAGGTATATTATTACGGCTCCTCGCAGACAAGAAACTCCCCATGTGCATTTATACGCGGACGCGACCGCCAGCCAGTTGAAGGACGGCTACGGACGATCGGGTTGAATGTTCTGGCCCGGGCCCGATGATGGTTGCTCTCCCAAATGCGTTCGCGGCGCGCTTTTGTCAAGGAACGACCTCCTCGCGGGATTTCCTCGATCGCATACTTACGAAAATCCTCTAACTGCCCCCACGGATCATTCGGCGGTGTCATGTGGTTGGATACCGTTAAGCATTGAATTTGTTGACAGTGTTAGTTGTTAGGCGGGTCGTCGGAATTCTAGGCACGGCGCGAGGAGTGGTAGTCGACTGAGTACTTACATAGGGATCATGTCGGTCCGCTGAAGATATTTTACTCGAGTTCAGGTCAGTTCCCGGAATATATGTCCACTCAATGACATACCTGTGTTGAACATAGGATCGAATTCTGGCTCGGGAATGATTAATGATTAATGATTCGTGGCTTCGGTAAGAGAGAGACAAAGAATCAGAAAAGTCGTTGATCTAGCGCCGATGACGTAACCAGCCACCGATTAAGGACATTGAACGAAAGTGTCTAGCCACAATGAACTACATACAATCTCCAATGCAAGTTGAAGAGAAGGGCATAAAAATGTGGATAGCTCACTGTTCCTCAATATTTTTCGACTCGACGCTTGGTCGATAGGGCAATACTACGATGACCATCCGAGTCCTACTACTAATAGTAGCAGTATATCGTCCTCGCTGACACGCACACGGCTGTCTTCGTCTTCCCGACAATTCAATTCTCATACACACCCACTCAATTATACACCCTACAGTTCTTCTACATTCTTTCTACCGAGTGTGCCTGGACCACATCCACGCCCGCCCGTAGTCACTGGCAACGCACCGGGCGCGCACCATGACACACGGCAGAACCGCATGCCGACAGTGCGGCTCTTCACATTCACAATCCGCTTCCCCTGCCCGCCTCTCCTCCACCGCCCAGCGTCCGGCGACAGTTGCTCTATACTTAGCCCCAGCCCCAGCCCAGCCAATCGCGCGAGGGTGGAGCCTCGAGCCTCGGAAGCGCAGAACCCCAGCGCCGTGGGGACGACTCGGAGGAGGCGAGGTCAGTCCGCGCGGCCCTTGTCGAGGGCCTGCTTCGCGGACGTCCTGCCCTCGACGATGGCGGCGACGACGGCGAGCGCGCGGCCGAAGTCCGCGAAGAGGATGTGCGGGATGCCCTCGCGGACGCAGTACGCGGCGAGGTCGTTGTCGCCACCCGGCTTCTCCTTCACGAACAGCACGTCGGCGTGTCGCGCTGCGGACATGTCTGCAGAACGCAACGGCGCGTCGGCTCAGTCAGCGGGGACGAGTACTAGAGCGCGGAGGCGAGGCGCAGGAAGGGCCGGAGATGGTCGGATAGGGATGGCGAGGGAGGTAAGAGAGAAGCGAAGCGGGATGTGCTCACCGGAGACGCCATCGCCGAAGAAGAAGATCAGCGGGGGCTCAGGGAGGGCGCGGTACGGGAGGATTGCTTGGCTCTTGTCGTGGCCGAACCCGCTGAACAATTTGCGGCGTGCATGATGTTAGCCGACGGCGCACGTTGCAGGACTCGGCAGGCTGGCCTGCGGCGCACCTCGTAGGATGGCGGTATTTTATCGACCAAGTGCCGTCTTCGTGCACGTCCGCCTCGTTCGAGACGATCTCGATCGTGTTCGAGTCCTCCTCGCCGATGAGGTTGGAGAGGACTGCACGGATGATTGGCGCCATCCCGCTGCGTGGACGGTTTACGTCACTCGATCAGTTCCAGGGCCGCGACGGAGACACGACGGGCACGCGGAGAAGATACAGCTGGCTGGATGGGGAGGGGAGGGGGGAAAGATCGCAGCGGCGCATCTGCGTACCTGGAGATGATGACGATGGGGACGTCGTGTCCCTTGCAATATCGATAGAAGTCCTTGAAGCCTGCATCGAGGACAATGTCTGTCGAAGGGATGGGATGGATACCGTCAAATTCGCCTTCTGGGCTCGTACGTGCATAGACGGCTTACTCTTCTTCAGTTCTTCCTTGCAGAACTCAAAGGAGTGCCCGTTTCCGGACACACTCTCTAGCATCTCCCGAAACGCGTCCCTAGTCGCCGGACCCGATTCAGCGCACACACCACGTTTCGACAGGGGAGCAATGCTTGCCGGAAAGTAGCCTTCCCTGCAAGGAATGTCCAGGTTGCCCTGACGGCGTTTCTCCGGGCCGTAACCCAAGCTCGTCTGTCATGTCTGCAACAATTCGCGTTAGTCAACAATATAATCGTCCTTCGCCGTTTTCCACCGTCGTCAAAATTCATATCCAACAGTTGCAATACACGGCTATCGCCAATCACCCCGAAGAGTCTGGATGAGACACCATTCTGAGTGTGTTCCCGGTACCGTAATGCTTCCGCGTCGCAGCAAACATTAACATGCCCGACCCCGATGGACGACAGGTACAGCCGAGGAGGAGTTCGCGAGATAACGAGACTTACAGTCATTCGAATCACGCGTGGTAATCGTCCCGTCCCTGCGGTCAGAGAGATGTTGTTAGCACGCGCGGACAGACCACGACAAAGATGCGAAGCAGATCAACTGCGAGGGATGGAGAAGGTGATCCAACGATGATAGCGAGGTGTCAACGGTCGAGGTCGGGTCTCGCGGTGATGGGGATGGGGACGGGGGGATGACGAGGATGCAAAGAGACGGACCGACCAGTCTGATAGCACGACGAATTTCTTGTCTGTGTGCAGCGGCGGGTATGGGAGGGTGCTCTTGGGTGCGGGGTCTTCGGTGGTGGCCATGACGTCAAATCAAATGGGCTGATGCGGTCTATGAACGGAGGTGATCTAGCAACACGCCTTCTAGGGTGTCCGTTTTGCGAGGAGGGCGTATGAGGGAGGGAGAGGCCAGAGACGGTGATCAGGAAGATCGATGCCCAAGGGTATGAGAGAAAGATGTTTTCTGCTCTGCGTCCTGCGTGGAGCGGGCCATGCAGCGGCATCTGCTCCGAGGCGCTCGGGAACATCTTATCTAATCTCTCTATGCATTGAACGCCACATCACCGCTCGCCTCTTGATCTCGCCCATGACCTGCCATGGCATGGAAACGACCAGACATACCCTCTCATCCTCCTCTTGTCGATGCACGATAAATCATGCAGTCTCTCTTGCGTATATTCTCGAGGTTGTCGAACTAGGTAAGATGTACGTCCCGCTCGATCGCCTGAGATAGCAATGGAACTGGTAAGTGGGAAACTCGCCGTTCCATATTCTGGACTGAGACCGACCTCAAGCATCTAGGATAGATGATCCATTACAGCGCTTCTGGTACCAGTAATGCAGCCTCTGAGCCTCCCACATCGTCTACCATTATGTGACTGAGGAACTGGGGTTTGGCTTGGCGGGAGGGTGGTGGACGACCAACCACTCAGCCATCATTGCGCCTGCATGGTGAAGAAGGTTTCCCAGGAGGGACAAAATTCTCAGCTGCGGCGATACTGCTCCTTGTCGGAGTTTGGTGACATTAAGCATGATGTTTATGAGGTAAGCGGCACGGATCTCTGGAGTCTGTCTACTCACGTCTCTGACAGCGAGGGACACTGCTATAGGCCTGCATATTTATGTCGGCAAACATTCCGCGCTCCTGGGGGTGCTCAGATACGCCTGCAACCAGTTCTAATGTCATGCCAGCATTTCTTGCCTGCTGTATTCCGTTCTTGCCAACGTCGGTGTTCTCGGATAGCGTTGCTTGCTCGTCGCCTCGCCCTCACTCTAGTCGCGTCGCTCATCCTTGTGCTTCATGTCGTGCGCGCTATGCCACATCGATCATCGTGTCGACTGCGGGTAGAGGGCACGATCTTCAGGTACTGAGCGGTCCTGGTCGTTCTCGTACGTTCTCGTACAGTGCTAACAGACAACACTATACTCATAATCGCGTTTTTCAGTCCCCGTCTTGACCCCGGCGGTCAGCAAGCCACGTTGATCCCCTTGATAAGGACTCCCTCGATCTAAATTTTGCCTCTAGATGAGTACAGTATCATCGGCTTCGACGTTCGGGTGCGAATTGCCCTGGGGACATGCCTTATAGTGCACAACCTTCGTACAGAGGCTTTCACGGGTCTGTCAATCACGCTGTTTCGCCCGTCGATGAAAGCTTATAAAAGCTTTGTTAACCTTTCTTCTGCATGCTCCGTCCCAAAACATTAGTCACTTGCGACGTTGTGCGTGTTCCAGGTGGCCGCTGTATGGCATGCACGGCGTCCCAAACCATCCTGCTCAGCGCTGCTGCGAGTTTATAAACCGACCGTCCTTGTGCAGAAGTTCTCCATCCTCACCTTCGTCTCACGGTGCAGGTCCTCATCCTTTCCACCCTCCACCATGCGCACCTGTCTATGGTCGTTCATCGCGTTGGCCTCAATGGTCAATGCTGAACACTGGATTTTTGGTAGCAGCAGGCCCATAGTCACGACTCGTCTTGACCCCATCGTCATGCCCAATGAGGCGAGTACCATCCTTATCTCCTTCCGCACGGATCTCGAAGTTCTAATGGGTCATTCGTCAGATCGGTCCTCACGTCCATACCGTCGTGGGAGGGAGCCGCTTCAAGAGCGTTTACGACCCAGACGACCTCGTGCAGAGCAACTGCTCGACGATCCCCGTTCAGCCTGACAAGAGCAACTACTGGGCGGTAGGTGGCTCGCGCGTCCCGTTCAAGGCCCAACGCTGACTTCTTGATAGCCACAACTGTATCACCAAGATCAGGAGAGCGGCTTGTTTACACAAATCCGTACGTCATTTTGCCAGTCCTTCGCACGTCAATCTGCCTGCTTTTCGTACCCCGGTTGAGTCTTGATCGACCGTCATCGAGAGATAGAAGCCCCGATGAATAAGGATTGCGGTACCTTGTCTGACCGCTATGCACGAGGATGCATCTCTCATGGTACCGGTGATCATAAGTGGTTGATGTGTCCGGTGGTCCAGTTCGTTAGGTATGCGTTGGGTATGACGCGAGACTGATGTTTCCACGTCTAGCGACGTACTTCAACATTTACTACCTCATGCGACCAGGTCCTAAGAACGAATCGATCAAGGCCTTCCCCCCTGGCCTCCGTGTGAGCACATAGAGCTTCTTCGCGCCTCGGTACCGTGTCTGACACGTCCAATCTTAGATGCTGGCCGGCGACACGAATAGGCGTTCGTACAACTCATCTGACTTCGCTCAACAGGCCGTGAGCTTCGTCTGCCTCGGTAAGCCCCCATCCACTCCCCGCGCCTTGGAGACCCTCAGAACGTGCACTCACGCGCGCATGCAGGTGCCGACGCAGCGCAAGCGACGGACCCCGACTGGGCCGAACGCCCCAACTTCTTCGACCACAACTGCCAGTACGGCATGCGCGCGCAGGTGTTCTTCCCCTCCTGCTGGGACGGCGTCAACCTCGACTCCCCTGACCACAAGTCGCACATGGCGTACCCGCTCCAGGCGTACAATACTGGGGACTGCCCGGACACGCACCCTGTCCACCTCGTCTCGCTCTTCTACGAGATGGTCGTGTCCGTGGACCAGTTCGACTACTGGGGCGCCGGCACGTGGGTCCTCGCGAACGGGGACACGACGGGCTACGGCCACCACGGCGACTTCACGAACGGGTGGGACGTCGACCTGCTCCAGGATGCGATCGACACGTGCACGCAGGCGCAGGGCAACGTCCTGGACTGTCCCCCCCTTGCTGCCGCCATCGATCAGGCGACTGCGGATGCCTGCGTTCTGGAGACGGCTGTCGTCGACGAGGACACGGGCTTCTCTGCGCCGATCGCGGCGCTCCCTGGCTGCAACCCGCTGTGGAACGGGACCGGGGCGCGCCCAACGTGCTCGGGCCTTCCGGTCGTGGAGCTCGTGCCTGTGCAGACCCCGCTTCCCACCAACTGGAGCGAGATCGGGTGTATCGCTGAAGGCGCTGACGGCCGTGCGCTGACTGGCGCGTCGACGACGAGCGCGAACATGACGCGCGCGTCGTGCGCCGCGTTCTGCCAGGAGAAGGGCTTCGCGCTCGCGGGCGTCGAGTTCTCGGACGAGTGCTATTGCGACAACGAGCTCCGCAATGGCGCGTCGAACACGACGGTGCTGTGGAATGAGTGCGCTAACCGCTGTGCTGGGAACAGTGCGTCTTTCATTTCGGCGTTCCTATCAAGCTTCGTGAACGGTTGTGCTGACGTTCAATGTCCAGCGAACGAAATCTGTGGCGGTCCCATGCGCTTGACCCTCCTTGTGGCCTCCGACCTCCCTCCGCCACCCAGCGACGCTGTCCTTCCGGCAGGATGGTCCTCTGTTGGCTGCGTGTCCGATAACTCGGCGCGCGCGCTCACCGGATTCACCGTCACGAACGATGAGATGACCTATGACTCCTGCATATCGGCTTGTGCCGCGCGAGGATATTCGATGGCTGGCATTGAATACGGCAGCGAGTGTTACTGTAGGTCGTTCCCCTCACCGCTGACAGAAACATCCCACTAATTACCCTTCCATTTAGGCGGTCACTCCTTCGAAAACGGGGCGGGCGTCGCGCTCGACCCGTCGACTTGTAGCATGGACTGTGCCGGAGACAGCACGACCACCTGCGGCGGCAGCTGGGCGTTGACTGCATTCCAGTCCAATGCCACCATCGCGCTTCCGTCCTCAGTCTTGTCCTCTGGTGCCACGGCGTCGGCCTCCGCCTCGCTCATAGCCTCCATCATTGCGTCAGCCTCCGTCTCAGCTATCATCACCTCTCTCTCCACAGCCGCCCTCGCACCCTCCGCTAGCGCCAACGCTAGCCCCCCATCGAACGCCAACGTACCCCTACCCCAAGGGTGGTCCGCGCTCGGATGCCGGCAAGACGACGTCTCGGGGCGCACGCTGGACGTCGACGCGTTCACGAGCGACAACATGACCATCGCGGAGTGCATCGCGCATTGCGCCGCGCTCGGGCATCCAATCGCGGGTGTCGAGTACGCGCGCGAGTGCTACTGCGGGAGCGCGTTCGTGAACGGGGGTGGGGCGGTCCTGCCGGACGCCGCGTGCGACATGGCGTGCAGTGGGGACGCGACGACGCTGTGTGGAGGGCCTGGGGCGCTGTCCGCGTTCCAGACGACGAGCGCGACTGGGAATGGGGATGCGGGGGCAGCGACTCGGAGGCGGGCGTACAGGCCGAGAGGAGTTCACCCAGCATAGCACCGTTGGGGAGTGCTTGTATTGGTGCCGCGGAGGGCTGCACGGCCATTGAAGCAATTTATCTACAATTCAAGAGCGAAGGGTAATTTCCCGAGGCACATCGTCGTTATGTAAACGGCTCCGATGTGAACCACTAAATTCTACTAACTTGTAATGCATTGCATGCTTGGAAACCATTCAGTATTGAAGCCACAAAAGAGTCAGCGCTCCCGCTCTACTGCCTCATGCCCAGATATCTAGCTCAGCTCTCGTCCTCAGATGGGAACTATCTTCGGTTTCAGTGGTTCGGTCCGAACGTATAGTAAGTAGTATCCCCGGTCACTACCAACCCTCTACTTGCTCTGTACCTCTGCCCACTAGTGGCAAATGGTATGCTCTTCTCCGAGAAATATGCCGGGTCATTTTCCGGCGACGTGTGGCTAAGACTCGAATGCGCGATAGGATTGTCTTGCAGATGACAAGTTCATAGACCCAACATTTCAGTACCAACGCTGAATAGTATTGAAAGCATCCTGTGCCGCAGATATTATGAGATGCCAGTGACTTTCGTTCCGTCGTGTCAGGAGATTTCAAGTCCTCGCTCTGTCCTCGCTCTGTCCAACCGCGCTTCCCGAGCCTAGTTTCAATCTTTCCGGACCGCGTGTGTACAAAGGATAGCTATGGCAGGGGCTCTCCTGAACGCCGAACTGACCTAGGAATACATCTCTCTAAACTACGACTAAAACCCCAGCAACTGACGCTGACAGTTCTCCCAGCTGCTCCACTCTCCAACAACCCGGGACCAAACCCGCGAAAACCCCGCCCACCCCACCTTGCCACTCCGCTGCAGCAGGCGCTCCAGGCTCTCCCCAACCTCCTCGTAGAGCACATCGACATCCTCCCCACTGGTGTCGTTCGCGTGCGTCGCAGACTTGCACAAACGCGCCGTTCTCACCCCACCGCCCAACCGGCTCGGCCGCCCGACCGAAACCACCGCGTTTTTGAGGGTGGGAACGGACGCTGCTACGCGGTTGACGGATGCACAGACGTCGAAGTCCTCGAGGGTGCGCTCCGCAAGCGTGGACGCCGACGTGCGATACTCGTTCTGCGAAGGGAAGAAGCTCCTTCCTGGCTCGATGGAGGCGTCGGACATGGTGGACACGCCCCCGGACGAAATGGCGTGCAGGTCGCCTCTGATGAGGGGAGGGCCCGAGGCCGCGTTTGCAGTCGACGGGGGTTCAGGAACACTGATATCACGAATGATGATGTTGAGGTCGCACAATCGCCAGCGTGAAAAGATGGTTACAAGGCTTGTCTAAAGGAAGTTCAAGGTGAGTTGCTCTGTTCATGCTACGCGCGCCGCAAGGTAGTAGAGACTCGCAAAAGACTCACCCAAAACTGACCAACATCAAAGCTGCCGTCCACGTCCGCCGCCATGAGTTCGATGGTGAATTCCACGGAGCGCAAGCCCAATGCACCGTCGCTGCGCAGCGCGGCTAGGAAGTCGTCTTTGACGCCTCCGGAGAACGGCTGGTTTTCGAAGCCGATTGTGACATGGATTGGTCTTGCGGACGCGAGCACTTCCGCCAGTCTCAGCTTGGCGCTCAGATTTGAGTTGGTCGCAAGGTAAAGTCGAGGTATAGGCAAGGTAAGGCGAAGAGCCCAGAGGTCGCGATCGGTCCCAGTAAACGCCTGCAAGTGCTTCCACGGCTCTCTGGTGAGACCGGAAAGCGCCATGTTCACTTGGCCCTGGTTTTGAAGTAAAGGCGGCGAATCATATTTGTGAAGAAAGCAGCTGCCTTCTATTTTGAAATAGGCCAGGTTCGGGAATGCCTGGATGTAAGGAGGAAGGCAAGGTACAACTCCGTTGCAGTGCAGAGCGAGATAGCGAACATTTGGAAAGATGATTCCAGGGAAAGACATGAGAGTTCCCATATTCGCGTGGGCTTGAGACCAGAATGTGCACTTGACTTCGCGGAGGGTGGAGGCGGATCTCTGTAAAAGGTGCACTGGATGGCTGAATACGGCGCTCGGGTGACTTTGAAAGCCATGCGTTGGATCGAAAAAGATGCCTGCGACGACTAGCTCAGACTGGAGCGTCCTAATCAGCTCACAGGAGCTGGGTCCGACCTGGTACACAGTAACGCCTTGACAGATCGAAGGGAGGCAAATGCGGGGATGAGGTAGGGAAACGCATTCAACACGGTTCTACTCCCACGAGACGGAGGCCAACCAGGTTGGACATTCGGGTAACAAGATCCACTAGCCGTTGAGCAGCAAGATCGGAAAATCGGTAGTTGGAGATAGTGAGGTTGCGCACGTAGGAGCATCGCGTGAAGCCTTCGGCCAGCATGAAGCGCAACAGCGAAAGAATCGTCTGTTCTGATCCATGGAGGTCGACGGGCCGCGGGAGGATGACCTTTGCCCCTTCGTGGTAGAGAAAGTGACAAGTTGCCATGATCGATGTCGCAGTTATCGGCGGGGAGACGGATAAGATGGCTAGCATGATGTCCATGTTAAGGATGGGCTCGATCGGCACGATGACTGTGGATGACTCGAATAAGTGAAATTATTCGTTATGGGACGCAAAGCTAACGAGACATACCGTCGTTCATAGTGAAGACCGATGGCGGATAGATGGTTGTGGTGGGGGCGAAGAGAGTCGTTTACGTCAATCCAGAGACGCACTGGTCATGCATGGCTCGCTTCCCATGGAACCGAAACGGCAATCCGGAATTCCAGCTCGAGGGCATTCTATATGATTCGATAGACTATAAAATCAAGAATTCTGAAGACGGTATGTCTTTCACGCACCATTACGGACGTAGCGATGTTGGTTCTTGAGAACAAATTTCGACTTGGGAAAGTCAACTTGGAAGTTTTTCTGCATTGTAGGGCAGACTTCAACAGCTGTTATTCAGTAACGTATCATCTATGTATCATCGGAATATTGAATCCGAGTGTATCAGATGTTCTAAAAATCACTGAAGACAGAGGAGTTCAGTGTAAGAGGGTAAGGGCTGCGACAACGAAGCTGGCCGGCCAAGGCGGGTGGGTACAGAATTCCCACGGTTCCTCAACCACGCCACCCCAGAGTGGCTTTCGTTGTTCTCAGAGCAGTCGCCTCGTCTTCTTCATACCGCCACCCTCATCCTCTCCTCGGTTCGTAATTTTATTTCACTGGCGACGATAGATGCTCTTCTCCCAGGAGTCGCCACGACCGTTCCTCGCCGCTCCATGTCGGGACATGAGCATCGAAGCGTTGCAACATCTCACTGCCCAAATCGTCGATCAAGTCCAGGCTCTGGTTGGTCCACCACCACGGGATGCGAAGTGAGTACTGGTTTGTAACTGCATTATGTGGCGGTGTTGATATGGACGACATATTCGTGCCATAGATCTTCTGACCTGGTAAGCATTGTGCCACTCGACTCCAGACTCCCGCTCTCCCTGACCGTTACTATTCGATCCTAGCTCAGATCTCTCTACGCTGCGTTCGGATGTGGGCTGACTATCGTAGGAGGGCTATTGAACGCTGCTGCTCCGATCAACCGTATGCCTCCAGAGCTCCTAACGACCGTCTTCGCCCTTTCTCGAGGAAAGTGCTCGCCAGGGTCTCAGCTTCCCTACTGGCCGTTCCAGGAGCCCCGCGTGGACGATCTGCACAAGCTTCCGAAGGTCTGCCGCTACTGGCGCGAGCTTGCCCTAGGAACACCAACGCTGTGGAACTATGTCGTCACCATGCCTCATTCATACGAGCGTGGCTACTGCTTCGGGCGGAGCATTTACCTGCAGGACGACGCCTCGGCCGACTTGAATGTGCATTTCAACCCTCGTACGCGTTCAAACGACAGCACCAAGAAGATGGCCGAATTCATGGTAACGAATTCACCCAGGATTCGGGAACTGCATGCTTGGGATGCATGCTCGATTGAAGATTTACCACAGTTCTTGAAATCCTTTGACGCCAACGCCCTTGAGCACTGCACGATTTCGCAGACAATTCTATTCCAGCAGCCGATTGGCATACCATATCCCCCAGGACGCCGAATGTTCTTCTCAAATGGCGGTACCAGGCTGCGCTCTCTCTGTGTCAACGACCTCCAGTTCCTTCCGGAAAACGCCTTCCCCGCGCTGACTCTGCTGAAGATAGGCTTTGTCGGAAGGCAGAGCACGAGTCTCTGCTGGGGCATCGAAGACCTTATCAAATTACTAGCCGGAAGCCCTAAGCTGGAGGAGCTTTACGTCCTTGACATGCCCTATTCAGAGCGGACCATGTGGGATAATTCCCCCCCTATCCCCTTTCCCCGCCTGCAGTACCTCGCCTTCACGTATACGCTCGAGGTCCCTTCCCCAAACCCCACGCACCCCACTGAGCTCCTCCTCGCGCGCATCTCCATCCCTTCCACCTGCCATATGTTCCTCTCCGCGCCGATCAAGAGTCAAAACGCACCGAATGGCAACGCCGCCTCCATCCTCGCCAGCGTCGTCCGCCACGTCCCAGGAAAAGACGCGGTCTCGCACGCCCTGCTCCAGCTGGGGTCCTTCACCATGCTGCAGCTTGTATTCCGCCCCGGCCACGGCTCGCTCCGCATCCAGGTCCCCGCTCCCTCGCTCCCACGCTCGGCGTACTCTCTCAGAGCACGGCGCACAGCCGGCTGGCGCCCCAGCCCCTTGCCCTCAGGCTGTGAAGACCTCTTCCGCAATTTTCCCCAGCTCCTCGCCACCGCGACAGAGCTTCGAGTCCACTACAGCAGCGACCCCGGGGTCGCGGGGCTCAACACCGAGTCGCTCTCCATCGCCGCGGTCTTCCCGAACGTCAAGGTGCTCTCCGTCATCCGCGTGACTGACGCAAAGTGGCCCAGCCGAACGCGGCCTTCGCTCAATTCGGGGCTCGCGCTCCTCGTCCAGCCGCAGCCGCAGCCGATCAGCCTCCGTCGACGAGCGAATCTGAGCTTAGTAGTGGAGATGACATGGTGCCCAAGTTTCCTGCGTTGGAGACGTTGTGGGCCGCCGTGGAGTCGCGCGACGAGATCCCGGCGCTCGAAAGGGTGCTCGCGGCTCGCACTGCACTCGGCATACCTGTCCGCCGCCTGGTCGTCACGCTCTGCTATGCCCCCCCCGCGTCCTCGGACGACGTCGCGCGCCTGCGGGCTCTCGGGGCGGAGCTTGAGGAGCTCGTGGTGATGGAAGGGGACAGGGAGGCCTCGGGTGGGCTTTGGGAGGCGGATTGGTTGGCGAGGCTACCGGAGAGGTACGACTTGCCGGCTTCTGTTCACCGTGACTGGCCTACTGTGTGGGGGCCGCAGCGACGTCAACTTCAGCTTGAAGGGCCTGAGGAGGAAATGATGAGGCGCGCATTCGTTTGAACGCAGAAAGGACGGCTGGGTCACTCTGTAAACTAGGAGCTTGCGAACTGGGAAAAACATGTGTGCATTAATGTGTTGTTGCCGTATCGTCCACGCACTCGTAGTCGGACAATGAAGGGTCCGTTGAATGTTTTTATATGCCGAGCACTTTCCCGTAGCTTTTACAATGACGATGTTGAGGACTGCGCTGTCTGGTTTCACCCTCCCGCGACGACTCCAGCTGTATATTCACGAAGTCTCATTCAGTGTATAGGTTTGACGTCATCCACGGGGGCGACATACACTGCGACGGAGAAAACAGAACACGGATATTGCACTCCACCCTCCACGGGGGCCTGACGTCGAAGGTTAAAGGTACCACGCACAGTGCATCAGTTCAACAAGATGGTCACGAATACTCGCAATTACGAGCCATGGAACATTGCGCATCCCTTACTCTGAATCCAATCCAACCATTTACGACTGTCTGACGACTCATGTCACTTCGACTCGATGACATGACGGAGGACAATCCTTCCCGGCTCGTGTTCAGGCTACCGATCACCGCGACATGCTCCGAATCAGCGGCACTTTCCTGGACTAACGCAGTTCCCCTGCTGGGGACGGTGCCTTAGCCGGTACCGCCCTCGTAGACTTCGCAGCCTCGGCGTCCTCTTGGAACTCCCTCAGATACCTCTCGATTTCTGTGAAAGGTAGGCCGTGAAACTCAGCGAGCGTTCCGGCACGGTGAAGACATTCACAAGTGTGCACGCACCAGCCGCGTGTTTCGGGCGGAGCCGCGGGATACAGGCCCAGCCTTCCGACGTTCGCTTGCGGTTCTAAACGACGAGATGAAGAAATTCAACGTGAGTGAACGCCCTCGCAGAGGCTGCTTCGCCATGAGCATCGTCTTAGTAAGGGTGACAGGCACTGACCTCCGGACGTTCCGCGAACTCGCGCCAGCGGGTAGAGCGGTAGCGGCGCACTTCAACGCTGGTGTCGCCGTTCTCGAACAGATATTGCGCCATGGCGCGGAGGTCCTCGGGTGTGACTGGGGCGGGAAGGTGGCCTGCGCGCGACCGTACACGTGTCCGACTGGGGAGTGCCTTGCCGTTTTCGCTAACACGACTGGCTGAACGCCGGTTCCGAGAGGTCGATCCTCGGCGCAGGTTCTCGCTTCCCAGAATCTCCATTTCTGGATTGAATACTGCAGCCTGGTCGCTGGATGTCGTGCAGTTAGTGTCGGCAGGGGAGGCCAACAGGACAAATGTCGGGCGCCTTACCGAGAGCGCGTGCGTTCGTCCACAAGCGTGATCGACGAAGGTCGTGATGTCCATCTTCTGGATTCCGAACGAGTCCGAGACGTCCCCTCACTGCTGCGTGCAGGAGCATGGGTATCGCCTGGAGAGCGCTCTGGAGTGTTCGGAGTGAGGTTGACCTTGGAATTGAGCTCCTCGAAATGCGTGATGAACCATGTCTTCCACTCTGCTGGCATAGTCAGCTCGTCTATTCCCGGAAAATGAGTAGATCAGATCAGTACCCACCTAGTTCAGTATGTCCGTTCTTCTAGAGGTGCACATAGATTGTCAGGGGCCTTAACCGAACCGACATCTTTCGAAGCACGGTTGAACGTACCTTGCCAAGCGTCTGGAACACCTCCGGCATCCTCAGCTCGCCGTCCTTCCACTTCTTCAGAGCGTCGATGAGTGCTTTCTCATCCTCAGAGGACATGTCTTCCTGGTCAATGTCGATGACATCTACAAACGCACTCTTCCCGTCGTCCTGGATCGACCTCGAGACAGCTGCTACCAGCGTCTGGAACCAGGGACTCCGTTCTCCGGGGGCAGTGACTGGGGGTAGATTCTGAGGGGGCGATAGCATCGGAATCATCTCGGGGTGCTCAGCAGGTTGCATTAAGGGGTTGTACACGACATGGTGTGGCAGGCACGGTGGCCAGCACGAAGCAGGAAGTCCTTGTGGCTGCTGCAGTTGCAGGCGGGGGAATTGTTCGACGGGGGGCTGAGGGGGCCACCTCATCGGTCGAGAAGATACAGGCGTAATAAAAGTAGAACTGAATATGACTGAGAGTCGGAAGATATAGAGTTGGGAAAACTGAGACTCACCAGTCGTGCTAGATGTGTTGAAGACAAGGCAGAAGACGGAGGGACGCAGAATCTGGTCTAGACATCCTCACCATCAGTTACACACAAATATTGCAATCCCAGTGTCCGCGAGGCGCTTTTCGACGCTAACATAGAAGAGTAGCCTTGCGGACGGCGAAGCTCCATCGAGTAATCCGCGTGCACTGCCAGCGCAAGATTAGGCAGTACGGTGATGGCGTATGGTATTGGTGGTCGGCGTGAAGGATGGCAGCTTAATGTGGAGAAATTAAGGACAATGACGGGTAGGAGCGGCAGGGATAGATCCAAGGTGAACGTTGAACTTTGGGTGAACTGGATGGTACGGAACAGGAGGCGCTCAACGTTCTGGATACGGAAAGTTCCGAGAAGGCTGCATTCGAGGCGCTTGTTGAACCGACGACGTCTGAGCGCGGCTGCGTGCCCTCGAGGCACAGGAGCCTGGAGGTCGTCGTGATGGACGGGGAGGGCTCGAGCGAGCTCCGTGAAGTGGATTAGTTGGTGAGGTTGCCGGAGAGGTATGAGATTCCCTTCGTTATTCCGAACCGGGATTGGCCTACTGTGCAGTGGGACGCGGGGCGGAAGTAGGGAGTTGGGGGTGCTCTCATCTAAGTGTGTCTGTCTGTATGTGAACTTGGAGAGATGCGCAGTTGGTCGAGTGGGCGTTGGACCGGGGCAAGCTTATCACTGACGCGGACGTCGTGCCATGCACACATGGAAGCCATGAGACAAGGGTGTATGGTCCGGAGTGTGGTCGGACGCGCTGCCAGAATTCGAAAAATTGACTAATGATAGGGCATTGCAACCTTCGATCATCGTAGAAGTGAGAACAGCCATGGGAAGGACACATTCAAATCTGTTAGGACGCAGCAAATGCCTGGAGCTCTCTACAATCTTGCTCATATGTAGTCCCAACTTTCGACATAGCTTTCGTCCAGTGTGGAATTATTTGTGGTATCAATGTTCATATGCACGCTGCTCTGCCCTCAAGCAAGAGATGGTCTCGATCGGATAACCAGGCCGTCTCAAATACAATTCATTCGTCGCGGTGATCTAAACCACACGATCTCTTCAAGATGTAAGCGTAACTGCTTTCTTGCAAATGCGACTGCCTCATGGCGCTCGATTCCTATGCATACATGTCCTCACACTCGCATGGCTCCTGCAACGCCAACCCCAGGGAACACTCCTTCCCCTGCGGCACGCACGCTCCTCAAGCCCTGATATTGCGCCCTCGACAAGGTCGCCAACGACGGCCCAAGTGCGAGAATTTTGTACGAATTCAACGGACATGTCTTCCCAGCGGCGCTCCGCGTCCTCTCGCTTCCGCTCCTTGTAGAAGATCTTTCCCCCAGTGTATATGTTCGGTGGAGCCTCGTCATTCTTCCTACCCAAACATACCGACCGCTCCATGCCACCGTACCTCCGTGGCCGCCCGACGGTGGCGATAATGTTTTCGAGGTCGGGGAGCGACGTTGAGATGCGGCGCACGAACGCCTGCACGTCGAACTCCTCGAGGGTGCGCTCCGCCAGCGTCGACGATGCGAGGTCGTCCGTGGCGACATCAGGGGCCACGGGTCCACTCTGCGCAGTTCCGGTTATACCAAGGGTAGGCTGATGCTCCGAGCCGCGCGCATGAACGGGATACTCTCCATCAGGGGCGTCCCCGTGTGGGGTGATGTCGCGCAGCGTGAACCAGATGTTGCTCAACTGCAAGCCTACTAACAGAGTCTCGATGTCTGCCTACATGTGGAGAACACCAGGTCAGCTTCCCCATCGGGAAATAGCGTTGTTAGCGAGAGTGGTGGAGCCAAACTCACCAAGACCTGACCGACGTCGAGGTCGCCGTCGACATCGCCTGCCATCACGTCGACACTCAGCCCGATGGATCGCAAGCCTGCTGCGCCCTCGCTGCGAAGTGCGTCCAGGAAGTCCGACTGGAGCACGGACGAGAACGGCTGGTCCTCGTACGCGATCGTCAGGTGCACCGGCCGCGCGGACGCGAGGACCTCCGTCAGCGCGAGCGGCGCGCGCAGGCTAGGCATGTCCTTCACGATGAGCCGCGGGATGGGGAAAGTCAGGCCGAGGGCCCAGAGGTCAGACAGCGGCCCGGTGTAGCTCTGGATGTCCTTCCATACAAAGGGCCCATCGGTCCAGCGTTGGGCGAAGTTCTGGATCATCACGTTGACATTGCGCTGGGAGCGCGACATGTCCAGCTGCTCGTACTCCCAGGTGATCGGCAGGTAGCTCTGAGAGGAGAGGTATGTGAGGTTCGGGAGCGCGCGGATGTACGGGATGGGGCTGGGCGCGATGTTGTTAAAGAGAATGAGGGTGCGGACTTCTGGGTAGGTCGGGAAAAACAGGCTTTCAACGGGCTCCGTGTCAGCGTCACACCGATACCCGCACATCAGCTCCCGCAGGGTAGAGGCGGATCGCTGCAGCAATTGCAGGGGGTGCCTGGACGGGTCGATGCTACTAAGATCCAACTGGTCGGCTGGGTCGAATACGATATTTGCGATGAGGAGCTTCGACTGGAATGTCCTGATCATCTCGCAAGATTGAGATCTAACATCGACTATGATCAAGATCTTGACGGTCTGAAGCGAGGCGAAGGCGGGGAGGAGGTAGGGATGGGCCGCGAAAGATTGCTCTGCTCTGAGACTGAGGCATTGCAGGTTCGACATGCGGGGAACAATGATGGCCAGCATTTTGGCGGCAGTTTCGGAAAGTGGATTGGTGAAGATCTGGATGGTGCGCACGTACGAGCATCGGGAGAGGCCCTCAGCTTGGAGAAAGCGCAGTACGGAAATAATCTTCTCATCTGATGCATCGAGGATGACAGGTTGCTGGAGGATAACCTTTGCTCCCTCATGATAGAGAAAGCGGCATGTCTCCATCATCGAAGTTGTAGTTTTCGTGGTAGAGATGGACAAGATGGATAGCAAAACATCGTTGTTCAACGGTGTCGAGGACTCAGACATGTCTATCGATCGTCCAGATCAGTGGATATTGGCAATGACTATGGATACAGGCAATCCAACTCACTGTAGCTCTGTTTTGAGGGCAAATGGCAGATGAGAGTGGAGTCAGAGGACAAGGAGACGTTTTACGTCAAAGGAAACGCGATGGTGGAACTGACCGCATCATCTTTCCTCGTGTGGAAATCGCAAGGACAGTTTGAGGGAACCTAGGTGCCACGTGCGAGTGCATTCCCTGGCGGTCCTTCGAGCCCGGAGTCCTAGAGATGTCTACAACTCGAAAAAGAAGAACATCTCCGTGACGCACGACTGAGGACTCACCACGCCAACTCTTTCCAGGCCTGGACGACCTGGACGTGACCTTGAAGAAGTATTGTAGCGCCGCATGTTGAGACCCAAAGGGGAATTCGCTGTAGCTAGAGATGAAAGACGTTACATTTTCCACACAGAGAACTTGAAGCGTTCTGAGGCGGCGGGAGGAGCCATAAGAGTTGTGTAAAGTGATGGTGTTGAAACGTTGACAAGTTTGTTGTTGCCGGGTGTTCCCACGGTCGACCAACAGCCGCCACCGCCCGCACAGTCGAAGTCAAACGTATCATGCGCTGCAACTCTCTTTTGTCTCGTCTCTATTTTGCATCGCTTTTAGATATAAGACAACTTTAACACCATGAATTTCCCCCAGAAAACGCTCCCGCCGCCTTTCTTCGCCATGCCATGCAGTGACATGACCATCGACGCACTTCGACTAATCAGTGACCAGATCACCTCCCAAGTGCAGACACTTGTCCGTTCACTGGAAAAGCCAGAGGCCAGGTAAGTAGGGTTTCATATCGGGTTGGATTACAAAGTAACTATTGAACACCGCAGACATCCTGATACAGTGAGTCTTAAGCTCGCAGTCAGACTACGAGCATCCTCGACTCCCTACCCTTTCTCATCGTTGAATTCACGCTTCTACTAGCTCAAATGTCTACACACTGCATTTGCACAAGGACTCGCTATCGTAGGAGGACTTATCAACGCGGCTGCCCCGATCAATCGTATCCCGCAGGAGCTCCTGGCGACGATCTTTGCTCTTTCCCCAGGAACACACTCGCCTGAAGGTCTGAGACTTCCCTATTGGCCATTCGAGCTTCGCTCAGCGGAAGACCAGTGCCGGATTCCAAAGATATGCAGGTACTGGCGTGAGCTGGCCCTCGCAAGGCCTACTCTATGGAACACGGTTATCGTCGTTTCTTGTCGCGATGCGGGAGAGCCTGACCGAGACTTCTGCTTCGGGCGTAGTATATACTTACCCAATGACGCTTCCGTCGACTTGACTGTGCATTTCAAAACCCCAGATACTATCGCACCATTTCGACACAATGTTGAAAACATGGTCAAGCTCATGCTTACGAACTCCCCGAGAATCCGCCAACTCCATGTTTGGGATACATCGCCGATCAGGCATTTTCCATCGTTCCTGCAATCGTTCGACGCTACTGCCCTTGAACACTGCACCATTGTGCGCAACACGGCATCCGGGGTGCCACACGACCTATCACCTAAACCGGGACGGGCTTCTTTTTTCTCCAGCGGCGGTGCGAGGCTGCGTTCTCTCTGTCTTGTGGATGTTCGCGACCTTCCGGAGAATGCATTCCCCTCGCTGACCCTCCTCAAGATCGGGTTCGTCAGAGGAGTCGAGGGAGAGCTCCGCTGGAAGGTGGAGGATCTTGTCGATTTCCTAGCTGGCAGCCCAAAGCTGGAAGAGGTCTACCTTCACGACATTCCTTACTGGGGGCAGCACGCAGATTCACGGATGGACGCTGTCTCTGCAGCACGGACAGCCTCTTTTCCCCATCTGCAGTATCTCGCTTTTACACTCAACCGCAAGGAATCCAGACAATACTTCGGCGAGGAGCACGCCGATACCGAACTCCCCGAGGAGGATGCCACGTATCCCATTGAATCTCTCCTCTCGCGTATCTCCATCCCAGCCACCTGCCACCTGTATCTCGTCGCGCCTGTCGCGAACCAGCACCAAGCCGTGCTCAACAGCATCACGGACATATTGGCCACCGTACGTCGCCACGTCCTAGGCAAGGACGCGGTCTCGCACATGTTTCTCCGCCTGTCCGAGCCACACCACCGAGACAACCCCATACAGCTCGTGTTCCCGCAAGGCTCCCTGCGCCTCCGCATCCCGCGGTTGCTCTACCGTGATGCCCTCCTGCCCTACCTCGACTTCTTCCACACCTTCCGCGACCTCTTCGCGACGACCGCGGAGCTCCGCGTCCACTACACCCACGACGCGATCTTGTCCGCGTTCGGCCGCACACTGTTCCCCCCAGCCGTCTTCCCCAAAGTCACCTCGATTGCGGTCATTCGGGACTCCGGCATGTGGTGGCCAGACGGCATGCGGCCTACGCTCGGTGCAGGGCTGGTGCACCTCAACGTCCAGCCCCCAGCGATGGCCCGGGTGTCCACGTCCCCCTCTACCATTGAGCCCGACACCAGTCAGTCGGAGGAGCACTGGCCGTTGGACACGTTGTGGACATCCGTGGAGTCGAGCAACGAAATCGGGGAGCTCGAGGCGGCGCTCGCGACGCGCGCTGCACTCGGCATGCCCATCCGCCGCCTCGTCGTCACCATCCGGTTCGCGCCGGAGGTGCACTGGGATGCGAACGACGTTGCGCGGCTACGAGCTCTCAGAGCCGAGGAGGAGGTCATCGTGGTGGACGCGGAGGTCTCGAGCAGGCTGGAAGAAATTGATTGGCTGGTGAGGCTGCCGGAGAGGTACGACTTGCCCCCTTCGATCAGCCGGGATTGGCCTGCTATGTGGGGCAAGGAGGACAGTGGGTTTGCGGTTCATGCGTGTGTATGAGGAGCTAGTATCACAACGAATTTACTGTATGAACGGGAAGCAGCTATTGATTCTTGCAGCCCCGGCGCCCAATGCTTGCGATGCAGCTCAACTGCATGTCCCCCGGGCCGAAGTACGTGCTCGACAAATAGATGATACGATATGGTTGTTCCCTTGTTACATTCATTTTTTTCTTCACTAGAGTTATCGGCAGTCTTTTGCAAGTCCAAGAGGCGGCGTGTTCAGTGAAAACCTTCCCATCTGCCCATAGTGTTTACACCGGAAGAGGCGGCACGCTTCTACAATCAAATATTCGCTCACTGACCTGACTACAACAACCTGTTCCCGAAGGTGTTTGTGAAATGGGTCTGCAACTATCCAGTCAGCAGTGGCAACGGTGGAGAGACGGGCTCAAAATCGGGAAATACACCTTACCCTGATTACTCAAATATGCTGAGTCAATGTTCTGTCTCGACAGTCAAGTCGAGTGCAGCATTAGCATTGACACCAGAGAATTTCCTCTGGACTCCAGATGAGGATGCCACAGGCCTGTTGTGCTGATGACTACGTGGTAAACCTAGACCAGTCCTGCACTTCGTACCCACGGCTTCATGCTGGTACTGCCTCACGAGGCGGTCAATTTCTTCCCAAAACCTACTCGTCAAATGACGAACGTTGAGGGCAAACTTAATGACCGCACGTACCAACGGCATGCTTCGTGATCCGGGGGACGCCAGTCCATGCGTCCAATGATCGCTTGTGATTCTTCGCGCGAGCAGTTTCGGAGGACTTATCGTTAGTACGCGTGCCTGACAGCTTTGCGCCCGGAACAGAATACTGACCTGAGGACGCTCCGCGAACTCACGCCAGCAAGAACGCCTGTATTGGCGCGTTTCGACGTCGCCTTTCTCGCATATGTACAGCGCCATCGCGCGGAGGTCCGCTTTTGTAACGCGAATGCGTCTTATTGGAGCTTTCCTTCCACCGGCCCGAGGATATCGATTAGACAGGATACGGGAGGCGGGTAGATCTTCGTCGTCATCGCTCGACTCCGACTCTGGCCGTTCTGACTCTCCGCTGGATATGAAAGGTATCGCGCGGTCGCGTCAGTGCGACGTACTCACGTCCTCGTAGGAAAACATACAGCCCACCTGGATTGGCCCCCTTCATTTACGACTGTGGTTGCAGAAGACCCAGACGAATGGTTACTAGACACTGAAGGAGCACTGGTTCCCGCCGCATGACAGTCGCGTCCAGATCTTTCCCCAGATGGCGAGCCTGTGGAGTCGAAACTGCAGGCGGTCTTGGGGTATAGCTTCTCAAAGTTCGCGACGAACCACGTCTTCAACGCTGTCGTCACCGTCAGTCCCCATAACGCCGCTGCACGCTTAGGGAAGACACTTACCGATTTCTTCATGTCCATGCTTCTACATTTCCATGAGCGATCAATGGTCGCTCGGGCTGCTGCACACGGAATGTGTAAACACTCACCTGGCTCAGCTCCTTGAATATCTGCTGCACCGTTGATCCACCTTTCACTCCTTCCTTGAGAGCATTGAACAGCCCTTCTTCATCCTCTGGAGACAAGTCTCCCGACGACGAAGATGCACCCCTCGCGTCAGACCTTGGGTCGGCATCTCCGACAACTCCATTCGTCCACTTGGCCTTGATCTCAGTGGATACCGCAGTGACTAGAGCACGGAACCAAGGCGCCTGACCCCCGGTATTGAAGACTTGCGGGAACGAGTTCTGCTGTTGTGGCAACGCTTGTTCCATTACCGGGAACTGGGGCGTCATGAAGGGGTTGAGCATGACCTGCGACGGGCATGGTTGCCAAAACGCTGCAGGAAGTCCCAGCTGCGGTGATGGCTGCATTTGGGGCATCTGTCCGGCGAGAGGCTGGTTGAGAGATCCCATGCTGCTGTGTCAAGGCAGAGCTGGTGTGATGATGGGTGGTTAGGTAGCTATACAAGTGGGAGAACTGAGACCGACAGTACGTACAGAGGCGTTGAGGACAACGGGCGGACGAGGGAGACGTGAATGTCGTGGTCGGAGTATATGAGGACAGCGACATGAGCCGCAGCACGTCCTTTACTCGGAGCACATGGAGAGGTTGGACACTATCGTTGCAGCTACCCTGGGTGCAACGTACACGATACCTCATCTGGCAACGGCGCGGGCGAGAAGGCAGCTTTGCTTACCCTCAAAGTCGTCACATCGGAATTACACCCGCTAAATCCAGGGACGGAAGACGAAGCCTGCGACGCGTGGCTTCATACGCGCGAGTCAATTGAGAACCACGACGTGACGCAACAGAAGCGTGGCTACTGGGGACTGTACCCCTTCACATGTTGGTCGACACAGGTGGTGGTTCGAGTTAGCCAATGCTTGCGCACCCTCGGCCACGTCGAACCAGAGTATACGTGCCAACTGTATGACTCTGACGCAAATCCGTGAGCGAACGCCCTCAGTATCCGCGAATCTCGAGACGCTGGATGAGCTCGCACCTTCGAGTACAGTGATAATGATACGTCTCCAGTCGTTTCGTTACCCTTCTCTGACTCGTCCAGCAAGATCGTGCAGGGATCAATGTCTGTGGATGGAAGGAGGTTGTTTCTGCGACTCGTGAGTGTGGAGAGGGTCGTCAATGCTGCGTAACAGGCTCTCGCTGCGCTGCGCTCCGCGGAGACAGGCGGGCTGGGTGGTACCGCGGCCAGGACGGCAAGAATGCTTAATGGACAAGGAAAGGATTGATACTGGTTCGCAATGCGCATACTGGTGGTGCTCCGCTCGGAAAACGATCCGCCGCGTCGTAGTCACGACTCGCCTTCACGTGTTGGCGTGTTTTGAGCTGGGCATCACACCCGACGTCGGGCTCAGTTATACAGACCTCTGCTCATCGTCCTCCATGTACATTCGCTGCAGAACTGACAGAGCACATACACACAGAACAGCCCGTCAACACCAACCACACAAACAAACTCTAGAGCACGCACGTACTTCACACTTCACTGGCGCCAGACACGCCCTCCTACACCTCGTTCTCGTCAGTCAGTCAAGTCGATGATGTCCATGCGGTCCACATCCACGCCTCGACGCTTTCTCGCCCTGTTCAGGGAGCCCAGGCCGCCACCGCCACCGTTCTTCCTATCCGCGCGGACCTTCTGTTTGGCCTCATAGGCGATGTCTTGGCCTTGCACCCCAGCTCTGTGAGACGCCGTCGAGTTTCCGGGTTGCGGGGGTTGCCGGCGAATGGGTAGAACGGGCTTAGACTCTGCGGCCTCAGCTTGCTGCCGGTACTCCCTCACATACCGGTCAATCGCTGAGACAGACAGAGAGGTGCGGAGCCGAGTCGGATGTCAGCACGCACTCGGGCATTGGGGCATGGAAAGTGGTACACGGTGCACGTACCGGCCGCATGCCTGGGGTCGCGCGGGACGCACGTCCAGGCCGACAGCGTCCGCTTGTAATTCTGGGAGCGCGCTCGTTGGTCAGTACCGACTTGCAGGCACGATGGAGGGCGAAATCGGCTCGACGAGACCTACCTCTGGGCGGCGAGCGAACTCCTGCCAGCGGGGGGTGCTGTAGCGGCCCGGCTCGCTGTCGTCGCCGTGCTCGCACCGGTACTGCGCCATCCTGCGGAGGTCTGCATCAGTGACCCGGACGCAAGCCCTCGCTCCGCGTGCGGGCTTGGCGGTGCTGGTCGGCGCGGGTGTCGGGGGTGTCTGGGTGCTGCGCGTGCGCGCCGCGTTCGCACGTGAGCTGTCCGACTCGTCGAAGTCGCTGAGCTTGTCCCAGTCCAACCCTGATTCCGAGTCCGAGTCCGAGTCCGAGTCTGATTCTGACTCAGACTCAGACTCTTCGCTGGATAGGTACGGTGGTCAGTTTGCTGAGCATCCCGCTCGTGCACACAGAGGCATCTCACGTACAAAGACTCAGAATCAGACAGTGTACGCGAAGCGGTACCTGTCGAAGACCGGGATGGTTCGTGCCTCGATGCTGAGCGCGTACGGGATG
Organism: Ganoderma boninense; assembly: GCA_002900995.3. Lineage (NCBI taxonomy): Eukaryota > Fungi > Basidiomycota > Agaricomycetes > Polyporales > Polyporaceae > Ganoderma > Ganoderma boninense. The sequence continues at coordinate 224,333 of CM035315.1, read as the reverse complement.
CGACTGGCAGACTAGACCGCCCAGAGGCACTAGGGCCATCTGCAGATGGCCGTTGTCCAGGACCGGAATGGGCGTCCGCTTGTGAAACGAGCCGTTCGTAGTTCGCGAAGAACAACGTCTTCCATTCTGTTGTGAAGTCGTCGTCAGTTAGTACACAGGCACGGTAACTGGATGAGAGAAAGAGCTCCAACCAAGCTCAGTATAACCGTATTTCTAGCATTGCGTAGGAGATCAGCGGTCATGTCCTCGATCACCGTGCACAGACGTGGAGATACCTACCTTGTTGAGCCCCACAAACACCTGCTCCATTGTTAGTTGTCCTTCCTTCTGCTTCCTGAGAGCGTCGACGAGGACCTTCTCGTCCTCGACAGACAGTCCTTCGGGGGCTGCGTCCTTCTTCCACGCGCCCTCTGCCGCAGCCTTCTTCTCGCTGTCCTTGATCTCCTTCGACACAGCTGCCACAAGGCCCTGGAACCACGACGGTCGCTCGCCCAGACCTGGCATTTGGGGCGGAAACTGGGGCTGTGGCGGCATCGGACCCAGCAGAGGGTGCTGGGATGCCATCCAAGGGTTGAAGAAGGGTTGTGGCGCAGGTGGATAGGGTGGCCAGAACATTCCCGGTCCTCCTAGTTGCTGCAGGAGTCGTGCTTGCTGGGCCTCCTCGGCAGAAGCTAGCTTCGGACACCTCATGCTCGTGTTGAGCTCTGCCAGGTCAGCTTGTTGAAACGTAGTCTAGTGGAGCGTCGAGTGTTAGCACAAGTGCAGAGAAGGATGAGTGGGACTCACAGCTAGCCTTGGGTCCGTAGTGGGTGAACGAGGATCAGGAGGCAGGGAGGCAGATCGCCTCAAGACATAACCCGAGCCTTTCTATTCAGTGGTACTCTGGTTGCGGTTGCGGCTACAAAGCGGCCAAGGCTGAGATAGAAGGATTGCACCGTGGAGCACTGAACCAAGCAATTCTGCACCTTCTACGAGACGGTGTGCTACGCGTTTTTCTGTTACGGCAGAGCCGACGATCATTCTGCTGGCATTTGTGGCCCACGGGGTTGGTCAGCACGGGTTGCTCGAACTTATGAGTTCATATAAATGCAGGTACAAGTATGGTGCAGCATCCATGTTGCCATACGACGGTGATGGGGAGAATGAGGGATGTCGACGAGGTTCAGGTCGACGAGGTTCAGGTTGGAAGACGTTGCAGAGCGCCCGTTCCGAGATCCCCGAGCTCGACCCCTGGCACCGCAGCCGGAAGTCTGTGGCGTCGCGCGGTTCGACGCGTCTCAGCCTTCAGGCTTGAGCTCGACGCTGTGGTCCGAAGCACTCCCCTTTGTTCTACCTTGCTTCTTTTCCTTTACTTCCTTATTCAGAAGCGGATATCGTGGTCAGCGTCCAGCGAAGCATCAAGAAATACCACTGGCAGGATAAGTACCCAACTTAGTGTCTTCGGGGTCAGTCCATGCTGCAGTCTCGGTGTGCACCGCTGCCCTCCCCCGTCATTAGAATCAGTAGTGTTTTTCATGCTATTTCGCGGAAATTTAGGCCGGATCCCAATATTTCCATCAATGTTTCCCGATGCCGCAAGAACTAGTTCGGAATGAACATGCTCGGTCATCGACTTTGGGTCCGACCATGCTCAGCAGAGTCAGCACCCCGCTCCAGATGGCTCCGAATCCGACCCGCACGACGCGGCGTAGTCTAAGGGAGAAGCATGGGAGGCCTTCTTGAAGCCGCTTCCAGTGGGCAATGTGTTCGTGCATGCACGAGGGAGGGAATGCGTTGTGACGGCAGGACCTGTGAGTCGCAGCGTTTGTCGTGCTGCAGCTCATGAGAATTGACGGGCGTGCAGCTTGCCTTTTTGTGTTACGTCTTGGAGTTGGAGGTGCCGGCCTTATGCTGAAGCGGGAGGACTATGAGGAGATCGTGAGTACTGACCCGGACGTCCCGCATCCCAACGATGACGAGCGCACGGCGGGTCGGTCTCGGTTATTCGTCACCATCTGAACACAGACACCCGCGAGGATCGACCTCAGACTGTCAACGTCCCCGCAGCAGTCGTAGGAGAAGACCCCGCGTTCGACATCGTGGCCTGTCCTCGTGATGTTCGACTGTAGATCGTTGTCTTGCACCGAAGGTGGATACCAGACGTCCTTCGACCTGATTCAAGGGTGCGCTCCTCTCGTCGCTTTTGTTTCACTGTGTGACATTCAAGCAACGCATCCGCCAGCTCAAGGAGACAGACGCTGCCCTCGTGCCGCTGGAGCAATGACGATGCCACATCCTTAATCCCGAACCCTCGGACATGAACACATCCCTGGTTGAAGAGTTATGCCACAACCAAGCCGTGTTCAACGGTTTCGGCCTGCGATTTCCTCCACGAGCAGTGCCTGTGGCCTGGAGTGCCCTTGCATGCGTTCTGCGCCGACGACTCGCTATACGGCGCGTTCAGCCCGTTCAAGGAGGCAAATCGTCGCATATCGATTACAAGCGGCGGTGACATGCCGACCGCTCTTTACAACCGGTCCGTAGAGCGGAACGTTCAATTCGGAGCACGTTATAGGTGCGTGCGCGCTCGCACGCTGTGCAGGAGGGTCATGGTACCTGTTCTGACTGACATAAGTTGTGAATACACAAGGTAGCCGTCCACGCCACAGGCGTCTGAGCTCGCGCGAGGAAAGTGGAAACGCATGGGTCCCGTGTACGTGTACGCCCACCCAGATCCGAACTCGGTCGGAGACCCCGTACAAGTTTGACAGGAACAACAGTGTGCCCGCAGCTTGTAAGCGCACTCTGAGTCTTTGCCTCTGGCGACCATATGGCACCGCTCACAACTGAATCGAGTAGCGATGTCCCGGCGGCGCATGGCACCTGCCGGGCTTCCCGCCGGTGTTCTGACCCGTGTCTTCTCTCATCTACAAGGACAACCAGCTCGACGCCGCGGTGGCTCAAGCGCAGTCGCATGCACAAGGTTCGTTGATGGCCTTGGATCCTACGCGAGCGGCTCTTAGTTGTGAACGCGAGGGCGGATGGCATGTCCTCGAGGTGAAAAATTGGGATATTGAAAGTCAGGCCCATAATCCATAGGGTGGTGAGGTGCTTGACGTAGTGCTGGAGTTGTATCGGACTCCTTACGCCAGGCACGCCGTTTTGGATCCGCGCGGCCTAAGTTTTGAGTGAGTCGGCAGAGCCAAGAGCTTGAAAGCGGCCGAATTCAGAGGCGTCTTCAGGGGATCCGTGTAGAAACCTAAGGATTACATCAATACAGGGTTCAGAAGTAAGTGCATACTTGGCAGGACTGGTGGTCGACGAGGCCAGAAGGGATCAGACATGATAGTATTAGGATCTTAACGTCTGGCTCTCTAGAGTTCCCACGGTTCAACGTCCGCCAGCACCAGTCGCCCGCGAGCCACGCGAGTTCAGATTATCAGAGCCACGCTACCCGTGGGCCGTGCTCACTGCTCATCCCAGTGGTTGTCTCCTGCCAACATCACTCTCAGGTTGATTTCAATTTTGAACTTACTAGTGGCAACATATGCTTTTCTCCAAGAAATCGCCCGCGCCGTTCTTTGCGACGCCATGTAGAGGCATGCCAGGCGTCGACGGGTTACAACTGCTCACTCAACAGATCGCCGCTCAAGTCCACACTCTGGTCAGCCTGCCACAGGCAGAAGGGACGTGAGTACCATGCCATAGTCCCATTACTCTGTGATAGTAATGCTAAATATGTACCTGTGTTTGTGCCACAGACCTGCAGACCTGGTGAGCTTAATTCCGATTTCGGGTTCGGGTCCATCATCGCCTAACCATCCGTGACTGTGTGCCTGATTATAGCTTCAATCGCTCTACACCGAGTTTACGCAAGGGCTCGCCATTGTAGGGGGACTTATGAATGCCGTTTCCCCTATCAATCGCATCCCACAGGAACTCCTGGAGACCATTTTTGCTCTATCCCCTGATATTTATCCCCATCCGACAGGGTCGCAAGCCCCATATTGGCCCTTCGAGGAGCCCGATCTGGACGACCTACACACGCTTTCGAAAGTATGCAGGTACTGGCGCGAGCTGGCTCTCGCAACGCCCACCCTATGGAACACGATTATCACCTTGCCTCCTTCTCCAGAGAGGTATTCCTGCTTCGGGCGTAGCATATACCTGCCGGACGACACCTCCATCAATTTGAAGGTGCATTTCGATCCTTACAGGCTCCCGAAAAACAGCATGGAGAGGATGATCAGGTTCATGTTGACCAACTCCCGAAGGATTCGCGAACTCCACGCTTGGAACACATCGTCGATTGGCAATCTTCCGCGGTTGTTGCAGTCATTCGACGCAACGGCCCTCGAGCACTGCATGATCTCACATGACATGGGATGCAATCCACGGGGGAAACTGACCCTTTTCTCGAATGGTGGGGCCAGGTTGCGTTCTCTCGCTCTTAACGACTTCCCGCTCCTGCCCGCAAATCAATTCCCCGCGTTGACACTGCTGAGGATCAGCTTTCCTGAGAGATACATGGGGTCACTGTACTGGGCAATGAACGAGCTTGTGGCATTTCTGGCTGGCTGCCCACAGCTGGAGGAGGTCTACGTTTTCGACATGTCATACTCAGAACGGCGCCGTGATTCGGCTCAGGACGAGACCCCCGTCTCTCCGGATCCGATCTCACTTCCACGCCTACGGTACTTGGCCTTTACATACCACTTCAACACCGACTCAGACAACGTAACAGGTCCTACCGATCGTCTTCTCTCCCTCGTTTCCATCCCGCCCACCTGCCACATGTACCTTCCTGCGCCTCTCAACCAGCCTGCCAAAGGCGTCGCCGACATCCTAGCCAGCGTCTGCCGCCATGTCCCAGGGAAGGACGCCGTCTCGCACATGTTCCTCCGGCTGTCCGACCAGTCGAGCCTCCGCACCATGCAGATCGTCTTCCGCCAAGGCTCTCTCCGCCTCCAAATGCCCCGCCCCACCGGCGGCCGGGGCCCCTCCTCCTCGGCTTTCACCTACCACGACTTCTTTCACACCTTCCGGCACACCTTCGGCTCGACCGAGGAGCTCCGCATCCACTACACGAGCGACTCCGTCGCGTCCGCACTCTCCTCGCACTTCCCCGCCGCCGTCTTCCGCAACATCGCGACCCTGCCGGTGATCTGCGACGTCGATTCAGACAAGCCTAAGTCGGGGCTGTCGCAGCGGCCCCCGCCCACACTCTCCGCGGGCCTCGCGCACCTCGTCCAGCCGCTACCGTCAGGCTCGTCCCGCTCTCGCGCGAAGCCCAGGTCCGAGTCACCGCGCTCTGCGGAAGAGCCTGAACGCGAGCACGCCGAGCAGGGGCCGTACTCGGCGCTGGACACGCTGTGGGTCTCCGTGGCGTCGAGCGACGACATCGCGCAGCTCAAGATGGCGCTCGCGACCCGTGCGGCCCTCGGCCCCTCCCCCATCCGCCGCCTCCTCGTCACGCTCCGCTGCCCGCGGTCGTTGCTCGGGGACTCGGCGCGGGGCGATGCGAACGGCGCTGTCGGCACGAGTGCAGGACGCAGCAACTCGAAAGGGCAGCTCGAGGATGGCGGACTCAGCTCAGGCTCAGCTACCTGTTCATCCGACCCTGTGAATGAACACTGCAAACGCCTCGCCGACGCGCTGGTGCAGGCCGGCCTCGATGTCGAGGATATCACCGTGATGGACGCGGAGGCCACGAGGACGCTGCGGGAAGTCGATTGGATGACGAGGTTGCCTGAGAGGTACAACTTGCCCTCGTGTATCCACCGGGACTGGCCTGTCATTTGGAGCACGTAACAGCGGAAAGAAATGTTTTCATTTTCGGAAATAATGTTTGATCTGCCGACTACTAGAGGTTTGCAAGCTTGGGCCTGGGGTGGGGAACGCCCTTTACGATGCGTGTCCGTGAATGTCAAAGGCCCCGCGAAGATGAGAACGGCTCATGGAAAAGGCAGTCCTGGAATTCCAGATTTTGCTTCTAACGCATTCGTTGAAAATAGTCCACTCTTGAAGTCTTTATTTCGAAAATGTCAGTTCAGGAGAGGCCGGGACGTGGTAAACCCCATAGAGTCTGGTATTCCACTAGAGCTAGGTCCCAGCGGAATGGGGGGTGATTTGCACCGGTCTCAGTGGAATACACAGAGAGAAATGTGCGACACGGGACATATGTGCAGTAAGAGTCCTGGAGATATACAGTATCCCATCGCAGCCATCAATGCCAGATCAGGGCTACTCTCGAGAATGGTAACAAGATGCCTATGCCATCCCAGCTCCGCAACACCAAACGGCGACCACGATCGCGAGATGAGTATCCCCATTTCTGGGAACCTCAAGCACTTGCCAGCACTCCCTGATCATGATCAGAAACAGCACGTCGAAAAAACTACGAGTCGCGAAACTGGCCTAGCGATCCTAGTCCACACGAACAGATCCTCTCGAAAATGCTGCTCACGCGGCCGTCCGCGAGCATCCACACCGCATTCAGCGCAGGAAGCCCCACAGCTTCACGACCATCGCACATTTCTCCCGAAGCGTAGGGGGCGACATCTCGAGCTCCACGCAAGCGTTCATGTTCATGTACGCGTGCGGCATTTCGCGCATAACCTCGCTACGGATGCGGCTGTCGTGGCCCATGCATGCGACGCGCACGCTGCCGCCGCACCGAACCGGCCGCTCGACCGCAATTATGGTGTGTTGGAGGGTGGGGATCGACTTCCACAGGCCGCGCACGAACGCGAACACGTCGAAGGCGTCGAGCGTGCGCTCCGCCACGCTGAGCGGTGCGTGCGCAATGCGGATCTTCCGCCGAGTCCGTGCTCGCATCATGATTGGGAGCGCGAGCTTGTGCTGCGGGGGAGGAGACAGCGTCGACGGGGGCCGCGGTTGCGGGGGAGGCGGCAGATGCACCTGCGTTCTCTGACAGGCTGATGTCGCGCACGGCGAAGCGCAGGTCGAAGAGCTGTGGAAGATCGGAAATCGCGGACCCGAGATCGGTCTACGTAGAGGGGCACCGAGTGCTTGCTAGTTAGCCATCTCTACAAGAAGAGACAGGGGGGGGGGCTCACCATCATACCGCCGATGTCAATGTCGCGGTCGGCGGCCATGAGGTCGATGACGAACGCCAGGGATGTCAAGCCCGACGCACCATCGCTACGCAGTGCGGCCAGGAAGCCGCTGCCAAGGACGTCGGTCAGCGAGTGGCCTTCGAAAGTGATCGTGACGCACTCCGGCCGTGCGTATGCGAGCACATCCGCAAGAGCGAGGGGTGGGTGCTCGGATAGGGTGTCCTCGAGGAATAGTTCGGGTATGCGGCACGCGAGACCGAGCGCCCAAAGGTCAACAAGAGGCCCCTTGTACCTCTGGAGGCACTTCCATCCAAATGGTGTGCAGTCTTTGGACGCGGCTGCAGCGCAAGGTTCGCCTCACGGTGGGATTGGAGGAAGTCGAACTCAATATGGCGCCGAGACCGTCTGCTGTCCACGTGCAGAGTCTCGAGGTTGGGGAACGCCCTGATGAAGAGCAGCGGGTTGAGTAAGAACCTGTCGCACAACTGGAGTGTGTGGAGTTTCGGGTAGATGATCGTGGGGGAGAATGCGAGTTCTTCTTTGGTGTCAGACAAGCAGCTGAATGCCAATTCCTTGAGGAAGGAGGCTGATCGCTGCAACATGAGGATCGGGTGGTACGCCTCGGGCAGGAACAAGTCAGATGGTCCGGTGAACGGAAGGTAGATGACTATGAAGCGGAGCTCAGATTTGAGAGTCGTAACCATCTCATAGCATCGTTCTCCGCCTACGTTGATTGAGAGCGTTTGAAGGGAGCGAAGTGCAGCGAAGGTAGGGAGAAGGTAAAAATTGAAGAGCTTTTCCACATTTCCAAAAATCCAGAACTCTTTCAAGCCAGTCATGCGAGGACTGATGTCGGCCAAAATATGGGCGACTGGTGTAGACAATGTGGAGATGCGAAGTTCGCGCACATACGAGCATCGCGAGAGGTCTTCCGCCATCACGAACCGCAGGAGTGCGAGAGACAGCTCTTCTGGTTCCAAAAGCACAATCGGATCCTGGAGAAGAATCTTGGCTCCTTCGTGGTATAGGAAACTGCAGGTAGCCATCATCGATGTCGCGGTTTTGAGAGGAGAGACGGATAGGATGGATAGCAAGACGTCGTCGTTCAGAGGTGTCGACATGTCTGTGAAGCGACCCGTCCAATGAATCAGGGTGCGGTCTGTGCGGAAGGAAGGAATCTTACTTTCTCCTTGGCTGGTGTGAATGGATCGGAGGTGATGATGGTCTGGGGTGAGGAGTGCCGTTTACGCGTGTAGGTCCATGCGGAAGGCAGTGACGATGAGACCAGCTCACCGAAAAGCTAGTCCGTGAATTCCAGATTCTGTCCGGTGTATATTCTGTAAGAATCGCTCACCGGCACCCTCCAAGTCATGAAGTAGTTGTTCAAGGGTTCGACAATAGAACTGTGAGTCCCGGGAAAGCTGAGCCTCGGCCGCGGTGCTGAGCATTTACATCCATTGAGTCTGGGTTTCCAGAGAGATGTCCAAGCGATATTTCCATTGTAGTCAGTGTAGAACTGGTGGAAGCAGTGCAGTGAGGGCCATACCAAGAGGATAGCAAAAGACTGTACCGTATACCAAGCCGTGTGCGCTACGTCTGTCGAGGTCGGCGTCAGTCGGAATAGCCCGGCCTTTCCCGTGCTCCATTGGCGCTCATTTTCGAACCTACGCGCTTAACCGACCCCTCTGCATTCCTTGCCATCAACGTGAATTGTACGGTTCGCGCGCATTTAACATCCGATTACCAACGATTTAACTTCCTAATAAACAACTTGAACGCAGAGGAAAATCCACCCTAATCAGCTTCAACAGTATGGCTACCTCCGAACCTAGGGACCTCGGATTTTTCGCAGCTCAGTGTCAGGACATGGGCATCGATGCGTTGAAACTAGTAACTAAACAGATCGACGATGAAGTTCAGTCGTTGGCCGATATGCTGCCAGCTCAGGCAGGGGTCCTGTAAGTCGCACTCGTGCTCTGTCTCTAGAGAATGCCTAACAGATTTATTGACACCTTCCCCGGGGCCCCTACGTTGTTAGATATACAGGTTTGGTGAGCTTAAATCACTTTTGACGACTCTCCCTCTATTCCTATCTTTTCTGTCCCAGCTCCAGTCTCTCTACTCTGGATTTTCCCATGGGCTCGCTATCATGGGTGGTCTCATGAACTCCGTCGCACCCGTCAATCGTATCCCACCGGAGCTCTTGACAAGCATCTTCGCCCTCTCTCGTGGAACAATCTCGCACACGGCAACTGGCATAGCTGGATCCGAGATTCCATATTGGCCGTTCGAGGAGCCTGACATCGACGATCTGCATAAACTTACCAAGGTATGCAGGTATTGGCGCGACCTGGCCATCGCGACCCCAATCCTATGGACCACCGTCGTCACTCACCACAATTACCGAGAGCACGACATCTACTTCCGACGCAGCAGGTACCTCCCCGACGACCCGTCTCTCGACTTGAAACTGGCCGTGCACTTCAGTCCGCCAACTCGCGGGAACCCCAAAGGCAGCGCCAAGAGGATGGTCAAGTTCATCCTGACGAACGCCTCCAAGATCCGTGAACTGCATGCCTGGAACGTGTCCAACATCTACAACCTATCCGCATTCCTGCACGCGTTCGACGCCCGCGCGCTCGAGCACTGCACGATCTGGGAGCCGGACAGAAAGCACATGCGCTTCCCCCCGCCCGGGACGCTCTCGCTCCCCCTCTTCTACGGACCCGCCGACCGACTGCGCTCGCTCTGCCTCACCGACATCCACGACCTCCCCGAGAAGGCGTTCCCCGCATTGACCCTCCTCGTGATCGCGTACATCAAGCCCGACGTCATCGTCCGCTGGCGCATGGACGACCTCCTCGCGCTCCTCGCAGGCAGCCCGAGGCTGGAGGAGGTTTATGTGCACAACATGTACTTCATGACTTACAGCTCGCGTAGCCCAAACGCCGGCCCCTCCGAGCCCACCCCAATATCTCTTCCGCGCTTGCAGCATCTGGCCTTCACGTACCGCCCAGAGACCGGGCACGCAGACGACATCAACCCCGCCGACGTCCTCCTCGCGCGCATCACCTCCATCCCTCCCGCCTGCCACATGGTCTTCACCGCCGTCGGTGGCGGGCGCGACGAGGGCAGCACCAGACGCGACGACAGCGCCAGGCGCGACGCGAGCACCCGCCGCGCCCTCGACATCCTCAGCACCCTCCGCAGCCGCGTCCCCGGCAAGGACGCGGTCTCGCACGTCTTCCTCCGGCTATTTTTCGGCTCGACGACCATCCAGCTCGTCTTCGCCCACGGCCACGGCTCGCTCCGTCTCCAGCTCCCCGTAGCCGCGGCCGTGGCGCCCCCACGCAACCGTCTCGGCATGCTCAGGCCCACACCAGCGGACGATGCTGCGTTCACAAAGCCCCTGGACGTCTTCGGCGCGGTCCCCGCGCTCTTCGCGCAGACGGAGGAGCTCCGGATCCACTATGACGGCGACGGCGAGGCCGTCGAGGCCGCGCTCGCCGCCCTCCCCGCCGCCTTCCCGCGCCTCAAGACGCTCGCCGTCGTCCGGGACGTCGACTGGGAGCGGCCGGGGTGGGAGGCGCACGGCGACGGGACGCGAGCATTCGATGCGGGGCTCATGCACCTCGTCAAACCCAGTACCGGCACCGGCTCCTCAGGCTCGCGCGACTCGGGCGAACGGACGCCGTACCCCGCGCTGGAGACGCTGTGGGTCGCGCTGGAGCGGGCGGACGAGGTCGGGAGCCTCGAGTCGGTCCTCTCGAATCGGGCGCATTCGGGCGTGCCCCTCCGCCGCGTTGTCGTCACGCTTTACCATGCGATGCAGGCGGACGCGGGGTCCGACGTCCCCGCGCGGTTGCGGGAACTGCGCACGGAGCGAATGGAAAAGGTTGTGGTGATGGAACTCGACGAAGGGAGCGCGGGTGGGCTGAGAGAGGTTGACTGGCTGGTGCGATTGCCGGTGGAGTTCTCGTTGCCGCCTGCTATACACCGCGATTGGCCCGTCATACGGCATGGGCGGAACTAGGCGGTGAGCACTGGAAGCTGAGTGGACGGTAAGTAATAGAGGCCCTTGAGCTCGCGCGACCTCGGGTGCAAAAGGCAACCAAGCTGATATTTGAGTTCCTCTATCTGTAGATCATAATACACAGTTGATATGTACGTCTTCCGTTCCGCCTACAACACCGCGAACTTCACGGGCCAGTTGTCGAACCCGAGGTCCACACCCCACGGCGGCTGGATCAACCTGACATAGACGGTGTCAGCAATACGTCTCTACGTCAGAAAAGCGCACGCACCGAACTTCCTTGCCGGACGCAGCGACCCCGTTCAGCTTCTCGATGTCCTCCGGGGTGAGCTTCTTCGACGCCGCGATCGCGCCCTCGATGTTCGACTTGATTCGCGCAGGCGTCACCGACTTCGGCAGCGTCACGACCCCACTCGCGACCTGCCACCCGAGCAGCACGTCCGCGACCGCGAGCCCGTGCTTCTGCGCGATGGCGGCGGCGACGTCGTCCTTGAGGAGCGGGGAGCCGGTAGACCCGAGGGGCGAGTACGCCTGGGGCACGATGCCCTTGCTCTTGAGGTACGCGATGAACTTGTGCTGCGGGTTGTAGAGGTGGAGCTCGACCTGGTCGACCGCGGGCGGGATCTCAGCGTAGGGGAGGATGTCGGCCTCGAGGACGCGCTCGGAGCAGTTGGAGACGCCGATCGCGCGCAGCTTGCCCTTCTTGACCATCGCCTCGAGCTGCTTCCACGTCTCGCGCAGCGGCCAGTCGCGGACGACGTCGCGGTGCCCGTTCGGGAGCGTCGGGAAGTTCGGGTGGTTGCCGTTCGGGTTCAGGTGGATCGGCCAGTGCACGAGGTAGACTGCGCTCGCGGTCGAGTGGATGGTGGTGAGGGGGTTCGGGTGCGTGACTATGTAGACGTAGAATGGACTCACGATCGAGGTAATCGAGGCCGAGGTTGTTGAGAGACTCGTCGAGGGCGCTTTCTACGTCGTGCAAGCGGGTCGCCCAGATCTTGCTTGTGACCTACATGGAGAAAATTTAAACACATAAACTGAAGATGGTAGGAAGGAGGCGTACGAAGATCTCCGAGCGAGGAACACCGGACCTCCGGATGCCTTCCCCAACCTGTTTCTCATTACCATATCCCCTATACGCGCGGGATAAGTATTAGTTGTTTGCAGGTAGTCCAAAGCTACGATGTGGTAGGCCAACAGTGAGCGACTGCGCATGTACACGGTCCGCGTCATGCCTCGACACGGTGGATAGATGCGCGCAATGCTTCTACCACTCGACCCTGCTGCAACGTGAAGAAAAACACATATCGGATTCGAATCAACAGCCACTGGCAGTGGAGACCAGCATACGTCGATGTACGCGCGCCATATACGCAACGAGATGAGCAGGGGGCAGGCACGACGCGACGGCGGGGCGACCATCTGCTCGAGACTACCCTCCACCGGGGTAGCAGTGGTGAACAAAAATGTCGCGAGAATGTGGGATTTCCGAACGATCTCTGCTGCACACTGCCAAGTATTAGTTCTTTGCAGGGAGTCCAAAGCCAAGGGTGCTGATGTGGTGGGCCAACATTGAGCGACTGCGCATGGACACAGTCCGCGTCATGCCTCGAAGTCATGGTGGGTATATGCGCGGAATGCTTCTACCGCTCGACCCTGCTGCACAGTGAAGAAAGACGCATATCGGATTCGAATCAGCAACCACTGGCAGTGAAGACCAGCGTACGTTGAAGTATGCGCGCCATATATGCAACGAGATGGGCAGAAGGCATGTCGGAAATTTCCTAGGACCATCCGGATGCGAAAACCATCTGGATGCATCGGGATTCCATCTTAAGCAGTAAATATTCGTCCGGATTCCACTGCGATGAGGAATTCCCGCATCAAATTACCATCTCGGGGAAATCAGGGTGCATCCCGATGCACCGCGATGGCAAAAATCATCCGGATGCGTTGTACGAAATCGCGGTCGCTTTCTGCCATGCCTTGATGCATCTCGAAGCGGTTCGTAAATTTCCGACAGCGTGTACGACGCAACGGGGGGAAGACCATCTGTTCAAGACTGCTCCTCACCGGGATAGCAGTGATGAACCAAGATGTTGCGAGAATATGGGAGTACAACGGTTTTTCGAACGATCTCTGCTGCACACTGCCTTGGACCCGGGCCGCGGGTGGATATATGCGCGGAAAGCTTCTACCACTCGACCCCGCTGCAACGCGAAGAAAAACGCATATCGCATTCGATCCAACTCGCATATATCGAGGTACTGCCGCTGGAGGTGAAGACCACCAGACGTTGATGTATGCGCGCCATATAGGCAACGAGATGGGCAGAGGGCAGGTACGACGCGACGTGGGGGGCGACCATCTGTTCAAGACTGCTCTCCACCGGGATAGCAGTGATGAACCAACGGTTTTCCGCGCGATCTCTGCTGCACGCTGCCTTGGACCCGGGCCGCGTGTCGCTGAGGGAGATACGCGACTCACCATGCACAATCGATGTGACGATAACCCGCCTCTTTGAGAGCGTATTCCACGGCAGCCTCGACCTCCTCTGGCTTCGATTGCCAGGTGCCTGGAGCGGGGATACATGAAGAACCCTCATATCAGCGCCGATCGCCTGGGAGGAGAAGGTATACCGCACGTACCGAGGCCGACGACGGGCATTTCGATGCCGTTGTTGAGCTTGATGGTGGGGGCGAGGGCCATGGTGGTCGTAGACAAGGTTTGAGAGCAGATTGCGCGATTTCCCTTCCACTCCCGTCTACTTTTAAGTACGCGTCCAGCGCGGTGGACGGACCGACAGCCGGACCGTGCATATGTGCAAATTCAGAACGATGTTCCTCGTGCTCATGCCCATATGCGGTATTGGCGTTGGCGTCCTGTTCGTATGTTCGGATTTGGCAGAGCCTTGTGCCTGAGCCAGACGCAGTGATAGTGGTACAGTGACGACAAGTATGACGCAGCCAGCTAGACTCGAGAGCGTTGAGGCCTTGAGGTGAGAGAGCGAGATGTTAGTAGCACTCGTGTCAGTGAGTATCAAAGTAACGGTCCTTCGGTATAATCATTGGTTGGGTAGGTTTACCGCCTTGCGGAACGAGCGGTCCGCTCGGGCCGGGACCGGAAGCCGAGCTGGCATCGAGAGAATCTTGCATGGCATTCGGGCCTCTGCGACCCGTCCAATCTCTCCTCCCACCACGCACTTGAACACGCCCCGCATACACGCCCCCTATATCTGGTTCAACAGCGACAGCCTCACATGTTCTATCTCTTCCTCCATCGGTCTACTGGCGTCGGCAAATACCCGATTTAGAGTGTGGGAGGTCGCCATTTCGAGAAGGGGCGCCGCCACACGTGATGGTTCGACGCGGATGGCCAAGCTCCGTCCGAAGGACGCTCGTCGTCGACGCCAAAATGGTCTGTACTGAACGAAGTCTGGACTCCGGGCTGCTGACCATGGGCATCGTCGCAGGCCCGCGGCGGAGTCTTTGGAGCTTGGGGATGTGGGAGTTGTGCGGGTGTGATACATCAGCTGCTGGCTGGTGAGTCTTGCTGATGTTCAAGGAAGCAAACATGGAGTAACGGAGGGAACAGGTGGACATAGCAGCGCGACGCGTTGTTTGCTCTTATGTACGTGAAGGCGGAACACGTGGAGCGGAGGAACAAGATGCCCGTTGCCTGTATGATCCAAGGTGCGCTCCTTGACTTCCGACGACTCCCTGCCACCTCCAAAGCCTGCAAGAACACTGGCCGTCGTTATGAGCAGCATCCGCCCGCCCTCCTATCTGCTTTCGACCCCCCGGACACGACGCCCAACGCTTTCTACAAGGCTGCTCAGGAGCTACTACGACTACTCGTACGGGTACCGTGAACAGCGTACCTTCACGCTTCCAGACTGTACGTCGTTTTGTTTACTCGGTTGCAAGCACGACGGGCATGGCAAATGTTTCGGAATCAGAGAAATGGTCGGGAAACGGGGATGGAGTTTCCAAGTTTCCGGGTGATTCGTGGTTGGGGAAGCTAGCACTGCATTGTCAGAGGTCCGCAGGTCGAGGCCGCCTACGTGAAGTAGTCACACCGTGTGGGTATCTCCGGTAGACAGACCTTGACGTATCTGTGACCATGCGCGACCACAGCTAGTCGTCGAACGTAGACGAACCCCTCGTCTACGAGCTTGGGGCGGCTCTTTGCTTGCAGTCCAGGGCACGGCCGAGACTCTGCACGCGCGGCGGAATATCTGATTTTGGCACACTACATGGTACCAGGGATTCAGATGAGTGCTTTAGTAGCCACACAAGCTGGACACTCGTTGTTGAAGGGCAGCGTTGGGGTGGGCATGGTGTTGGACTACCTTCTCATATGTTCAGTAAGCAAGGGTAGCCGTGGCGAAAGGCCAGGTCGCCTAGACAGTTCCTTCGGGTACCGTCGGATACGCGACGTGGCTGAACATCAGCAAACCCTTCGTCTACGGGACATATGCGGGTTCTATGCCTGTTGCTAACTCATATTCCTCGAGATCTCCTTTATGTGCAAATACCTCACGTTTCCGATGTCGGAACACACCTGGGAGACACCCAGGAAACTTGTCGTTTCCTGGACTCCTAAACACCCCGAAAATACAAATTTCCGTACCAGTTTTCATCCAGTTTCCATTTGCTCCAAACACCTGCTTTGCCTGTGTTGAAGGAATGACGGGGAATGATGTATCAGCAAAAGTGCCATTGCCTGTGGAGACCCTGAGCTTCCTCGGGAGGCATCCCGGTCCCCGGATGGGCACAGACTGTATAGGGCTCTCAGGAAGGAGCTTCCTGATATCCTGGGGCTTCTGAAGGGTCCTGAGATGACCGCCGCCTGCCACCGCCGCCGCCGCCGCCTGGCATGGTGGAGATGGGCATGGGCAGGACAGATTGTAGCTCATACTACTTTCCTTCCCAGACACCCCTGCCCAGCTCCAGAACAGAACTGTAAATGCCCCCCTGCTCCGATACGTCGACTCTCTCCGCACCCACGGGCATCGCGCGGCGCGCATAGACCCGCTCGACCTCCTCCAGCGCGAAGAAGTTGCCGCCCTATCTCCGGAACGCTACGGGCTCGACGATCCCTCCCGCACGTACGACATCAACGGCATCGTCTGGACCCGCCCCGTCGGCGAGGACGCCGGCCCCGAGCACTGGACGCTCGACAAGATCACGCGCCACCTGCGCGACGTGTACGTGGGCCGCGTCGCGTACGAGTACATGCACTCCCCGAGCAAGACGGAGCGGCTGTGGTTCTCCCACCTGCTCGAGGCCGAGTCGAAACAAGTGCGGGACGTCGACGGGGAGCGTCAGAGGCGCATACACAAGCTGCTCGCGGAGTCGGAGGTCTTCGATCAGTTCCTGCAGCTCAAGTTCCCGAGCCTGAAGCGGTACGGCCTCGAAGGTGGGGAGTCCATGCTCCCAGCCCTCGACGCGCTCTTCTCGTCGTCTGCCCAAGGTCCGTGAGCTGGTTCCCACTTCGTTCGGTACCCGATGTTTGACCAGTGCTCTCCAGCGGGCGTTGAGCACATCATTGTCGGGATGCCTCACCGCGGGCGTCTGAACCTGCTCACCGGGATGCTCCAGTTCCCGCCCTCTGCGCTATTCCACAAGATCAAAGGCGGTTCGGAACTCCCCGAAGAGTACGGCGCCGCCGGAGACGTCATCAGCCACCTCAGTAAGTCCGTTCAGCGAGCGTTTGTGTCGCGTTATGTTTACTGACGAGCTTGCAGCCGCCTCTCCGCGCCTGGAGTACGCTGGGGCGTCGAAGCCGATCCAAGTCTCGCTCCTGCCTAACCCTTCGCATCTCGAGGCGGTCAACCCGGTCGCACTCGGGAAGACCCGGGCGAAGCAGTTCGCGCTGCTGAAGACGTTGCAGAGCGCAGGCGAGACCGAGTGCATGCCTGGTGATCGGTGTTATGTGCGTGCAGCTGCACGGGGACGCGAGCTTCACGGGGCAGGGAGTTATCATGGAGGGACTTGGTCTGAGTGCGTCCTTCATCTTCAGTATGGACGTCCATAGAATGCGCTTCCTAACCGTTCTGTCGTTCCAGGCAACCTGCCTCATTATACTGTCGGTGGCAGCGTTCACCTTGTGGTCAAGTAAGTCTTTGCGCTGTGCATTCTTCATCCGGGAGCGACGTACTGACCACCCCCACAGTAACAGGTATGTTTTGGTCTAGAAAGTCCCCATAAACGATTCTTATTTTGCGAGGCAGTATCGGGTATACTACACCAGCTTCGAGTGCTCGTTCGTCGCTGTACTGTTCCGATGTCGCAAAGATGATCAACGCCCCCGTCCTGCACGTCAACGGTGACTATCCCGAAGGTCTGTGCCGCGGTCTTCTTCCGATGGCGGTCCCGCATTGACGGGTCGCTATCCGCGTAGATGTCCAGCGCGCTATCAACGTCGCTTTCAAGTACCGCAACTACTTCCGCAAGGACATCATCGTCGACCTCATCGTCTACCGCCGCTGGTGAGTGACCTCTTCTTTCTTCTAGCCTTTCACCCAGGCACGTTCCTGAACGTGACCGCTGAACGACGCCTTCGCTCGCCAGGGGCCACAACGAGCTCGACGAGCCGGCCTTCACGCAGCCGCTCATGTACGAGAAGATCCGCTCCCGCCGCTCTGTCCCCGCCCTGTACGAAGAGCATCTTATTGTGCGTTCCTGTCCCTTGCCGCTCCGTTCGTATTGCTGCGCGAGCCTCTTCGCGGTTGTTCCAATTCAGTCGGCGCGCACTGTCGCGGTGCCGATCGTGCTTGTGGCTATCCTCGTTCACTGCACGGAAGCGCGATGCAGCCGCGCAGCATGCCTCTTTTGTCACTAGGCATCAGTGGAATTGGAACGGCTGGAACGATCCAGTGTCGTGTTCTGTTCGCACAGATTCTGTCACTGACCCCGTCGAACCCACAGAATGAGGAGGTTCTCACCAAGGATGCTGCCGACGCGGTCCGCGCGCATCACAAGGACTTCCTGGCTTCGCAGTTGACAGCGGCCCCCGCCCACATTCCCGGCAGTAACCTCACCGTCTACTCAAGCCAATGGAGCGGTATCACTTGGCCAGGCAGCAAGGACGCGGTACGGGACCCGGAGACTGGCGTCGACGAGGAGACACTGAAGGCGGTCGGGCGGGCAAGTGTCACCGTCCCGGAGGGCTTCGTGAGTCGTTTGCGAGGTGGTTTCTTACTGAGGCCGAGAGAACTGATCGTTGCGCCGCGCTCCGCGAATCTTCTGTTTTCTGGAACATATCCATATCTAGGAAATCCACCCTAGGCTGCATCGGCATGTCAAGAGCCGCACGCAAGCGATAGAAACACGGCAAGGGGCTGGATTGGGCCACTGCGGAGGTACGTATCGCGGCGTATGCTGCGCATCGCAACTCGGCGGCGTGCGCGCCGAATTCAATATTCAATCCCCGTCGTCGTGCCTCACTGACGTACTGTATATGTTCCGTGTCTTCGCTGCACGCGCGCGTGTGTATGTGGTGCTGGTGCAGGCACTCGCCTTTGGTTCGCTCATGCTCGAGGGGTATGACGTCCGTATCTCAGGCCAGGACGTGGGCCGCGGGACGTTCAGCCAGAGGTGGGTTAATTCAGTCCTGCACTCAGGCTGGGCTTGAAAATGTGCAGGCGCTGATGAGCGATGTTCGTACACTTAGGCACGCCATGCTGGTCGATCAGCGCACGGAGGGCGTCGTGGTCCCGCTGAACCTCGCGCTGGACTGCAGCGGCAAGCTCGAGCTGGCTAACAGCTCGCTGAGCGAGATGGCCGTTCTTGGGGTGCGTGTGGTTTTGTGGGACGCGGCGTGGTGGCAGAAGCCTGATCGGATGTGTCAGTTTGAATACGGGGTCAGCTGGGAGAAGCCCGATATCCTGCCCATCTGGGAGGCTCAGGTTGGTGCCTGATCGTGACGTTGGGGGGTGTGCTGGGCTGATTTTCTTTTTCGATGTGGGACAGTTCGGTGACTTCTTCAACGGCGCACAGGTAAGTCGTTATTGACGTTCATGGGAATGACGTTTCATTATCATTATCTGAGCTTGTGGCCATCTAGGTCATGATCGATACGTTCATAGCATCTGGTGAAAGTGAGTCGCACATTTCTCGGCGTATTCGACCTTGATTAATGGTGTCGAACAGCGAAGTGGCTCAAGCAGAGTGGCATTGTGCTGCTCTTGCCTCATGGGTACGCTGAACTTCGTACTTCGGTTCACTCAACTTAAAGTCGTATAGGCTCGACGGTGCTGGTCCCGAACATTCTTCCTCCCGCATAGAGCGCATGCTGCAGGTAAGCAAATACGCCACCGCCACGCTCCGAATGAGCGTCTCTAACAAGCCCCTTCCAGCTCTCAAATGACCCATTTGGATTCCATGAAGGTTCAGAAGCTGCCAATGTGAACATGCACGTCACCTTCCCAACCACGCCTGCACAGTACTTCCATCTTCTCCGGAGGCAGGTCAAGCGCAATTTCCGCAAGCCACTCATAGTCGCCGGGCCCAAGGGTCTGCTTCGTCTGCCAGTGCGTACCCACACCCAGCCTTCTCGTGATGGATCGTCATCGTTGTCCTACCCTATAGGCTGCTGCCTCTACGCTCAATGAGCTCACCGCCGGCCACAAGTTCCGCCCAGTTCTCGATGACCCCGCTATCGCGAGCCCTGATGACGTGTCGCGAGTTGTTCTCCTGTCAGGCAAGCTCTACTACGACCTCGTGAAGGAACGGGAGAAGCGGCAGCTCGATGTGAAGATCGCGTTTGTCCGCGTGGAGGAGTTGAGTCCGTTTCCGTTCGCCGCCGTTCGTGATGTTCTCGCGCGCTATGGAGGCGCCGGGAGCGTGGTGTGGCTGCAGGAAGAGCCACGGAACCAAGGTGCTTGGACGCACGTCGCGCCGCGTTTGGATGCGGTGATGGAGCGGCTTGGGCGAGGGAGGGTGGCGTTCGCAGGTAGGAGAGAGGACGCAGTGCCTGCGCCTGGCGTTGCGTCACTGTACGCCGCACAACAGAAAGCCGTCCTCGAGGCGGCGTTCGTGGGCCTGTGAGAGTCCGGGATGGGCTGTCAAATTGGATGCTTGGTGAGAGTTCAGTGGACGGCGAGGACATGTCTGTATCAGTACGTCATCTCTAGATTCTTGCTCAAGCTACCGACGGTCGGGAGGACGACATCGCGGCGGACATGACGGATCCAGGCATAATGTTCATCCAGGATGAACCTGCGGCGTCTGCTGGCTAGATTGTTCCGCGGACGACCTGCGGCGGTAGGGCGCATCAGTGCTGGGGCTGGCATCGCGATTCCTTGACCTTGCACGTCATCATATATTCTCAGTTGTGGAGGGGGGCGTCATGCCTGCGCACCCTGCGCTGCATGCCTTGCGGAAGCCCGTTTGAGGTTCAGACGTCCGTTGGGCGGTGTCTGTGCGTTATCTAGCATAGAACCTCACCTGGGTGGGAATCAGTGGCTGCTTTTGAGCCGAAAAAGGTACGCGGTGTTGTCTTTTTACGCCAACGGACTCTAATCGACGGTGTTCCTCCGCTCAAAAGGTGTGATCCAGATGTCCTTCTTGTCCAGATGATGATGCGGAGTGGCTCGGTCCCTTCCCGCGGCGTAGTCTCATGCGTTCGTGCGCTTGGGAAATCGCGAAAACTGTGCTGGAGGGCGCGTTGCCGTAAGTTAAATTCTATGAAGTATTGTCTTCCCGTAGACAGATTCACCGAGATGCATGGTGTACTGTTGACCGCCGATCGCCTGCTTTCTCCGGCCGTCGACCTCATTTACTATCGTGAAACGTGGCGCTGCCCGCGTTCTATATTTCGTAAGTTATGGCGTTCGCACCGCTGAAAGTTCCTTTTACTTCGAGCTTATATATCCCTACGCTAATTTCCCTCGTGCCCCAGGCCCTGGCCTGAGTCCTCCTTACTCTTCACGCTTTTCAGTCGCTCATGAGTCTGAACACCTTCGCAACGCTCCTCTCGCTGGCAACTCTCGTGGCTGTCGCCAACGCAGAGTACTGGATCTTCGGTGGCTCAAGACCTATCGTCACTACCCGCCTCGACCCTATCATCTTCCCTAATGAGGTAATTACCGCCTCTGTATCTGCCATTCTCTTGGCATCTTACCATGCTTGCACCTAGATTGCGAGCCACGTGCACTCTGTCGTCGGCGCGAGCCGCTTCCAGTCTGTGTACGACGCAGACGACCTCGTTCAGAGCAACTGCACCACGATCCCCGTGCAGCCCGACAAAAGCAACTATTGGGCGGTACGTTCAGACGTCCGCTTTCCGTCTGATTAGATTCGAGGGTGTTGACTAGCTGCCAAATAGCCTCAACTGTACCACCAGGACCAACAGACTGGTCAGCTTACCCCGATCCGTGAGTATATCCTACTATCCAGTGGACCCGATTTGCTGGGAAGCTGCATCGTTTCCTTGTGCCATTATTTCTTTGAGCCATACAAGCTCAAAGTTTCACCGAGTTTCGGCCCCGAAATCCTCGCCTGCATGGAGATCGATGTGCATGTGCTTCGAATTCTGGTTTGTCTCTGCCTTGGTGCGTTGATGAAGCCCACGTGTTGAAGCTCTTCAAGAAACTCGAAGTCCAGGTTGGGGCCCCACGTTCTCCCAGTTATTTGGACTCCGTCTTCCAGTGTACCCGGGGACGTCGATGTACTGATATAGATTTATAGCGACTAGTTTCAATATCTACTACCTGTTGCGACCAGGTCCTTCCAATGAAACAGTGAAGGCGTTCCCTCCTGGGTTGCGGGTCAGTTCATGTCCTGTAATCGCCACACTCTCGCTCAACTAGTATTGTTCTAGATGCTTGCTGGTGACACGGAGAGGAGGTCATACAACGCGTCGAGCTTCGCTGATCAAGCAATAGACTTTGTCTGCCAAGGTAGGCTGGCGAATTTTTCAGGCTATCTTCTTGCATAACTTCGTTTGTAGACTTCAGCGGCGCTCACGACGACGATCCTGACTGGGCAGAGCGCCCCGATTTCTTTGACCATAACTGCCCGGACGGCATGCGCGCGCAGGTCTTTTTCCCTTCTTGCTGGGATGGCGTGAACTTGGACTCCTCCGATCACAAGTCGCACCTTTCGTATCCGATCCAGAACTTCAACGACGGCGATTGCCCCGATAGTCACCCAGTCCACCTCGTGTCCCTCTTCTACGAGATGCTCGTCTCCGTGGATAAGTTCGATTACTGGGGCCCCGGTACCTGGGTGCTTGCGAACGGCGACACGTCTGGATATGGGCATCACGGGGACTTCACCAACGGGTGGGACGTCGACCTCCTCCAGGACGCTATCGACAACTGCCCGAACGCCAATGGGAACGTTATGGACTGTCCTGTCCTCGCCGCTGTGTATGATCAGGACTCTGCGGACGCCTGCGTTCTCGAGACGGAAATCGTCGATGAGGAGACAGGCTTCGACGCACCACTCACCCTTCTCCCAGGGTGCAACCCCTTATGGAATGGCACTGTCCCGAAGCCAGCATGCCCGGACCCGAACGCGCCCACGCCGGACCTCGTGTCTGTTAAGTCCCCGGTCCCCACAGGCTGGACGGAGTTTGGCTGCATCGCCGAAGGCACCGACGGGCGTGCGCTGACTGGCGCATCCACTACAGCCACGAACATGACGCGTGGGGTGTGCGCCGCCTTCTGCTCCTCCCAGGGCTTCAATCTGGCCGGAGTAGAGTATTCCGACGAGTGCTACTGCGACAACGCGCTGCGCAACAGCGCATCGATGAGCACTGTGACCTGGAACGAGTGCTCCAGCCACTGTGCCGGCAACGGTGCGTACGCTCCTCCACGTTGCTTTCTCCCCCTAGCAGCTAATAGACATATACTCTGTTCTGCCCCACAGACAACGAGATATGCGGCGGCCCGCAGCGGCTTACCCTGCTCACCGCAACCCCGCCTTCGGGCTGGTCGTCGCTGGGGTGCAGACAGGACAACGTCTCTGGGCGCACGCTCAACCTCGACGCCTTCACGAGCGAAACGATGACCATCGACGGGTGCATCGCGCACTGCGACGCCGCCGGCCTACCACTGGCGGGCCTCGAGTACGCGCGCGAGTGCTACTGCGGCAGCGCGTTCGTCAATGATGGGGGCGCGGTCCTCGCGGACTCTGCGTGCGACATGGCGTGCTCCGGGGATAGCACGAACATGTGTGGGGCGAGAATGCGCTGAGTGTCTTCGGGAAGGGCGGCGCTGATGGATCGGCGTGAGGAAACGGGATGCGGAACTCGGGCTGTGTGTCGGGAATTGGCACGGTTTTGCCGATCGAGCATTGTGCGCGAGAGGGGGCCTTGGTTGAGAGGCGATTGTGGTTTCTCGAGGTATCGCTCACTGCAATGTGTTTCTTCAGGCCCATCACGAATTCTTTGCATAAAACCGACACGACCTATTCCTGCGCGCTACGCTGACCCTTGCGGACGCGAACGGAAGGGCAAACAAACGACACTTTTGCACTGGTTCAGTGGACAGGTACAAACTATGTCCAACACCCTTCCCCTTCGGAATCCGAGTCTTCTGTCTCTGAGGACCTCAAGCTGAACTTTCAGAATCCGAGTATGAGTCTAAATTGCTCCGTCCGTCCAACTCTTCCTCGTACCACACGGTCGGCCAGTCGCGATGGATGTCGGACGGCAGGGCGAACCTGTCCGGCAACCTCTCCATCCAATCGATGACCCTCAGCGCTTCAAATTCGGACGCTCCTAACTCCATCAGTATAACCTCCTCCGCACCAATACCGGGGGCACGCAGCCGTGACTGCACGCTGTAGCTCAGGGCCCCGTCCGAGTCCGCGTCTGCGTCCTGCGACTCTGATACAGTGCCGTAGACAGCGACGATGAGGCGGCGAATTGGGCGGCCCCCAAGAGCGGCGCGGCGCGCAACGAGCGTCGCCTCGAGGTCGGCGAGCTCGTCGCTCGACCCGACAGCCGTCCAGAGCGTGTCGAGCGCGGGGAACGGGATACGCAGGTCCCTCTCGGGCTCAGGCTCGGGTTCGGTTTTGCAGTCATGGAAGGAGCAGGAGCCTGATTCGGGGTAGAAGTCAGAGCTCCAGCCGGGAAATGAGGTAAACGGCTGGGCGAGATGCAGAGCCAGCGCTTCGGGAAGCGCGAACGACGCATTGGTGTCGCGGCCTTCTCCCACTTGCCTTGGGTGCAGACCGTCATGCGGATCTGCAAGGTCGCCGTGGATCTGGGAGGGAGTTTTGACCGCGGCCAAGGACCCGAGGAGGAACGTCGAGGACGCGGGGAGCCTCGCGCGAGTGTCGTTGCTGTAGTGGGTCCGGAGCTCTTCTGTGCCAGTGAAGAGCTCGGGGATGCGGTCGAAGATATCCACAAGATCGAATGCGGTCGTGGTCTCTACGAACATTTCCGGATGTGTCGGAACCTGGAGGCGGAGAGACCCCTCGTGGAAGACGAGCTGGATGTCGCTGACCTTGGTGGAGAACTGCATCAGGACGTGCGTGACCATGTCCTTGCCGGGGACGTTGCGGCGGACGCTGTTCAGAATGCCGGAGTTGACGTTGATGGCGTAGAACTCTCCTTCATGTATAGCGGCCAGATACATGTCGCAGGTCGATGGGATGGCAGTGTGAGACAGGAAATACGCGATACCAATGGGTTCGGCGTCCTCGTCCTCATCCCAGTGGGAGTCTGGGACGTACGTGAAGGCGAGGCGTCGCAAGTGGGGGAGGCTGACTCGAGTGGGTGGGGTAGGGGACATGTGCGGCGGCGGTGGCCCGAAATGCCCACCGAAGACCTGCATCGAATATACGTAGATCTCCTCCAGCCTTGGGCACCCCGTCAAAAACTTGACAAGGTCAGACGTGTCCCAAAAGATTCCTGAGTGGGAGCGGGCCGGAGTGATTGAAAGCAAGGTCAGCATCGGGAATTCGTTGCAGGGCAAGGCGGTGTTGCCAGAGAGGCAGAGAGAGCGCAATCGTGCACCTCCCTGAGCAAAGAAGGGTTGGAATCTCGTCTCGGACTGTAAAGTCCACGCATCGGGCCAGATAGGACCCCAAATGGTGCAGTGCCGCAGCGCGCTCGCCTCGAACGAGCGAAGGAATAGGGGCATATCATGGATCCCAGACACTTCCCAGGCATTGAATTCGCGAGTCTTGCGTGCATTTGCCAGCATGAAATCGATCATCTTCTCGCAAGTGTGCTGCGACGTATCAAAGGAGATGCTGCAGTTTACGACTAGGTCGACAGACGATTCTTCCGGCAAGTAAATGCTGCGCCGGAACCATGACTCGCAGGAGTCGTCAGATGGAGAGTTGTCGGACACTGGAGTAAAGGTGGACACCGTTGTCCACAACATAGGCATGCCTACGGCGAGCTCGCGCCAGTACCTGCATACTTTTGAAACCTTGTGAAGGTCACCCACGTCGATCTCCTCGAGTGGCCAGCGCAATGAGCTGGCAATGGGCTGCCTATGGGGGATGCTTCGAGGAGACAGGGCAAATATGCTGGACAAAATCTCCGGCGGGATGCGATTGATAGGGGAAATGTCATTTATGAACCCGCCTACGATAGCGAGGCCTTGTGTGAATGCGATGTGGAGAGATCGCAACTGGGGTAGCCGTGCGGGCAGCGGGCTCAGCTACAGAGGCACAGAGTCGTATATAGGCTATTTCACATACCAAGGACTCATCATAATATCTGCGTCACAAAGTCCTCGTCAGTTATAGGCAACATTGTGGTTGTGAACATGTACTCACTTCCCTGGGCCTCCCCACGGTGACGGTGCACGAGCCAAAGCCTGGACATCTGTGGCGATCTGTTTCGTGAGCCGTCCCAACGCACCGATGTTCAGATCACCACAAGGGGTGGCGAGAAACGGCTGGTGGCATCTTTGAGAGAAAGCCATGTAAATGAAGCAGATATAGATTCACGGGAGGACTGGTGATGGTACATGATGATAAGGCAGCAGCGGCGAGGGCCCAGGGTGTGCGTTGGGAATGAGCGCCAATGGTGAGCGGGAAAGGTCGGGATACTAGCACCCACTTATCCCGACCGACCCCGACCTTGCAGACCACGGCGCACTGGCGCATCATGCATCACGCTTGGCCTCTATGATGTACAGCACCGTCTTTTGCTGTCCTCATCTGTGTCGCTCTCACTGCTTTAACCCGTTTCTACGCGGAATACCATGGGCGAATTATCGCTTGGACCTCTCTCTGGAAAGCCAGACTCAGTGGAGTTGCTACTAATTCTCAGCACGGCTGAGGCTCAGCTTCCTCGGGACTGACAGTTCGATTGCGGATTTTTGGACAGCTTCTTCATTATTTGGAGGGTGCTGATGAGCGATTATCACAGCCTGTATCTGTAGCAAGGTCTGGAATTCCCGCACTGCCTTTTCGGTGAGCCGGTTCCATTGTCGCTGCCTTCCGCATGGACATACGCGCGTAAACCGCGCACCCCAGACTACCATCACCTCCGATCCGTCCACGCCAGCAAAGGAGAGAGTAAGACCCCTTTCTTTCGCCCATGCTACGCCTGGCTCATTGGACGGATCGCTTCACAGACATGTCGACACCTCTGAACGACGACGTCTTGCTATCCATCTTATCCGTCTCTTCGCCCGCAACCGCGACATCGATGATGGCTACTTGTAGTTTCCTATATCAAGAAGGAGCCAAGATCCTTCTCCAGGATCCAATCTGCCTGTTTGAAAAAGAGGAGCAGTCTCTCGTACTCCTGCGGTTCGTGATGGCAGACGGTCTCTCGCGATGCTCGTATGTGCGCGAACTTCGCATCTCCACATTGTCTGCACCAGTCGCCCATATCTTGGCCGACATCATTCCTCGCATGACTGGCTTGAAGAAGCTCTGCCTTTTTGGAAATGTGGAAAAGCTCTTCAAGTCTTACCCCTACCTCGTCCCTATCTTCGGCGCACTTCGTTCTCTCAGGACGCTCTCAATGAACGTAGGGGGCGAACGGTGCTATGAGATGATCAAGGCTCTCCAATCTCAATCTGAGCTCTGCTTCGTCGTCATCTACCTTATATTGACTGGACCATCTGACTCATCCCTTGCCGCGCCCTACCACCCTGTCCTCATGTTGCAGCAATCAGCCTCCTCACTCACGGAATTGGCATACAGCTCATTTCACACCGAGGAAGAACCGGTCTTCTCCCCCACGATCATCTACCCGAACCTACACACCCTCCAGTTGTGCGACAGGTTCTCGCTCAACCCGCTGCCTTTCATCAAGACGTTCCCCAATCTCGAGATTCTACACGTGGACTACGCGCAGCCTCCACGCCATGTCGAGGTTGGCTTCCTGCAATCCCGCCGTGAGGCGAACCTTGCGCTGCAGTCCCCGTCCAAAGACGGCCCGCCGTTTGGATGGAGGCGCCTCCAGAGGTACAGCGGGCCTCTTGTTGACCTCTGGGCGCTCGGTCTCTCATGTCGCATACCGGAACTCACCCTCAAGGACACCCCATCCGAGCACCCACCCCTCGCTCTTGCGGATGTGCTCGCATACGCACGGCCGGAGTGCGTCACGATCACTTTCGAAGGCCACTCGCTGACCGACGTCCTTGGCAGCGGCTTCCTGGCCGCACTGCGCAGCGATGGCGCGTCGGGCTTGAGATACCTGGCGTTCATCCTCGACCTCATGGCCGCCGACCGCGATCTTGACATCGGCGGCGTCCTGGTGAGCCTCCCCCCCTCTCTCTCTTCTTGTGCAGATGGCTAACGAGTAAGCACCCATCACACTCCGCACCGTTCTAGACCGATCTGGGGTCCGCGCTTTCCCGTCTGCCACAGCTCTCCGACCTGCGCTTCTCCGTGCGCGACATCGGCCTGTTTGAGAGCACAGCTGCATCTCCCGCCTCCTTGCCCCCTGCAACCGCGGCCCCCGTTCACGCTGTCCCACCCCCCGCTGCAGAGGCTCGTGCTCCCACTCAGGATTCGCCCGGGGACCCCGCGGAAGATCTGAATCGCCCACCGCCCAGCGTGGCGGAGCGCACCCTCGACACGTTCGACACCGTCGCGTTCGCGCGCGGCCTGTGGACGTCGATCCCCACCCTCCAGCACGCGATAATCGCGGTCGAGCGGCCGGGCAGGTACGGCCCTGGCGTGCGCGCCGCGTGCATGGGCCACGACAGCCGTCTGCACAGCGAGTACATGCGCGGGATGCGGCCCATATACCTGAACGCTTGGGCGGAGATGCGCGGGCCGGCCTCTGCGTTCCGGGAGATGTTTGCGGGGGCGGTGAGGATGTGGGGCGGCCCGCTGTGACACTGCGGGCGCGGCGTGCATGGTCGATGGGTCGATGGTGGACGGCATGAGCAGGATCTCCGGTCCACTGGTTTTGCGACTCATAGTTTTCCGATGCGTGCTTTGGTCAGGGAGGGGTGGCGGATGCGCGAAGTGCCCGGAAATGGGGATGCCACTCGCGCTCGTGCAGCGCCTTGCGGCCGTGATTCCTACCTTCAGAACATGCTGGTCCTAGTAAAGCGGCCGTGCCGGCCCCGGGACAAATGGGAGGGGGTGATCATCGTTGAGGTGTTTGACTGGAGATAGGGAAATCGGTGGGTTGCGGGTGTGCTTCGAGTGTGAGTCTCGGGGCGGTTATGCCGTCTGGTTTGAACTCGGTATCTGCAATCCAGTCCCGATCGTCAGCCTAGTCGTCCACTCGTTCAATTCTCTTTACACAAGTTCTGATTCATTCGATGCCATGCAGAATCGTTTTTTTACGCTTGCGCATAGGTCAGACCACATACCCGACGTTGCAGACAGTTTCGCAACCTACGGGTGCGCACCTATGATATGGCCCGGGTTGATCGGCTCGTTGCGTTATCTTGGTCTGGTGGCTCCCTGTCAGACGTCCTTGTTCAAGGTGATGTCCGAGCAAGCCACAAACACAGTGCCAGTCTAATCCTTGATCCGGCAGAAACTAAGCGTATTTCAACGTTAGACCGCAGGCAAACGGTAAAGGACTACAATGCAAGCCAAATCGCAATACGCCGACCAAGAGTCATACGTATTAGCAGTCAATGCTTTCCAGCATTCTGACTCACGCACTGCGGAGGTGGCGTCGGTGCGCCCTAGTCGTCCTATGCATCATGCGCCTGTTGTCGTCTTGGCTTGTCTTTCGACGACGCTCTACTCCCTCAGCGGTGCTGAAGAATTCGGTATCGGAGACTACTCCTGTATGTCGTGCATGCTATGATGTTGCTAGGGACCTCTGAAACGTGGTTCCGGATAGCAACATTCGCGCCTCGTACGTCTATCTTCATCACCTCTCTCGGTGTGGGGCTCAAGGCCCGGTAGGCTCAAGCCGCTCTTCGTTCTTAGCCTAGGTATGCCTTCGAGACCTTACTGTGTTCGAGGACCACAAGGGCCTAAGGTGTGTATTTTGTCAGAAACCCTTTCTCCCGTCTATCCCATGGTGCGGTGCTGACCGACTGTTGGTTAAGGTTTCCGAGCGGTACATGCTAGTGTTCTGACAGATCGTCGATGCTGTATGGAACAAAGGGGCTGCGTTTTTCCGAATCATCACACTATGCGCTTACACAGGATTTTCTGTGTGGCACAAAATATAGGTGCGAGGACGCCGCACCGTCCGCCAACAATCATCCCCTCTCGACAGGTCTTCTTTCCGCCCAAGCCTTGATAAAAATGTCCGAGACTCATATCAGCGCACAGGGGATGACAAGCATGTACGCCTAGTAGGAACGTTAATTTCCGTTGCATGGGTGCTCACATGATCGCCGGCCATTGAACAGCAGATATATTACCACCTGCTGCGGTAATGCTGTCTCTGGTGCGGAGCTTTGGTTTTAATATACGCGCATCTGCACGACGCTGACCTGCCGGTGGTATCTAGCACTTATCATCTATGACTGGCTCCTCTGTCTGAGCAGGGAGATCAGATTCATATGGGGCAGACGCTCTGGAATCACTGTCGCACTGGTTGTGTACGCTTTCGGCCGTTATGCCATGATCATACAGATCGTGGCAGCCATTGCCACGAACTTTCCTATGTCTGAGCTGGTACGCGATTTCACTTTCGTTCTTCCGTCGGCGTGCAGGACTCATTATAGTCTCTGTAGAGGTATGAGACGGGAGAATATCGGTGAACGTTGGTGCATGCTTACAAACGCGCTCGAACTGCAGCTGTATCGCAAGCGGATGGGTTTCAAACACCGGCGGGCTCTTAGCCATCCTGGCGTTCAGCGGTGCGAATGATCTTCTTGTGAAACCACCTTTACACTCATATCGGCTTTTCTCAGCCTTCTCAGCCTTGCGTGCCTACGCACTGTCGAACAGGAACAGATATCTGACGGCTTTAATATTCCTCCTAGTCCTACCACCAGTAACAATGTTCCTCGTGAGTATCTCAAGCATTATCTTGCATATGGCCGTTCACACAACTTCGGTCAAGATTCAATGTATTTTACGGGATCCTGTAAATCTACCAAGCCCGTTCAATTGCAGCACACCGAAATCTCTTTCCCACACGCTGTCTATCAGGCGAGTACATCGCACATCGTTCTTGTCGACAGGAATACTAACTGATCAAACTCTACCATTTTCAGAAGTGCGTCGGACACTGATACACCGTTTCTTCAGCGTTCTCACTACCGTCACCTGCAGTTGTTGTTGTCATACGGACGTCGCAATTTATTCAAGAGCTCCTGGTCGTCGGCCTCACCTGGTGGTATAGCTACCAGTCGTACCGCATTTCCAAAGGCATCAGCCTCGGAAAAACAGTCAGCTCTCTCCTCCTCTACAATGGTTAGCTATCTCATTGCTGGTTAAGATATGACTGACAGACATCACATCTTCAGGAAGCATCTACTTTCTGTACGCCTCATCTGTCATCGCAAAAATTCTCTGACTCGGAGCTCACCATATCGGCATCGTAGGTTTCTCGCAGCGTTGTACATCTTCGACGTATTCTCGCAGACGGCCTCGGTATGTCTGTCTTTCGAGCATAGTCAACGAGTTTACCGTTCCATCATTAATGCCACTTTCCCCCAGGTCTCAGATGCTGTCATTGTCGTGGATAATTTTGCCACCATGTTTTTCGACCCGTGAGTCACGTCAACTCCTCCCACCCCACTCGGATGCCTCCCTGTTTGCTGATGAACAGTCGTGCTCGCAGAATAACCTCGATCATCTTGTGTCGCTTCATGCTCTCGCTCAACCAGCTACACGCCAGTGTCGCGTCCATGACGAGATCGGGAATAGACTCCCGTCAAATCCGGCGAGAACTCGCGACGTCAGTGGTGCTCCAGTTCGCAGCACAGCCGACAGACTCCATTCCGTCCTTCCTTGCTTCGTTCTCATATCCTGTCCATGTGTCGGAGTCTGGGGCCCTGCAAGGCACCGACTCGGACTCCGATGACGAACTCGCCGACAACAGGTCCGACGAGCAAGAGTTTGAAGGATGCGCCGACCAGTACCGGTACTTTGATTGATGAATATCCAAGAGGTCCAGTACGACATTCTGTGGAGTTCGCGAGGTTAATTTTTATGTCAAGGTCGGCAGGTGCTCACTACTTGATAAATTCATTATGTATGGTATATGACACCGACACGACTCAGAAACATTTGTACTTATACTAGTATTTCTTGATGGTTCGCTCAACCTGGCCACGATGACGAAAGGAAGTAAAGAGAACCATGGTAGAACAAGAAGGGTGCTTTGGGGCACGATGGGAGGAACTGGCACAGGACAGAGTCGACGCGTCGAACCGCGTGACGTCACAGTTCTCCGGCTGGGTGCCAGGGGTCCAGCTCTGAGATCTCGCAACGGGCGCTCTGCACCAATCTCGAACTCGAACTCGTCTTCTCGTCAACATCCTGCCACTCTCCCTGGTACCTCTTCATGGCAATATGAGACTTGTTATACTTGCTATTATGTCAAATAATTAGTCCGCGCGCATCGCCCTGACGAGCTTCGTACACCCGCCACGGCACTCCTCGCTGGCAGGTGTTCGCGCGTCGCTCAGAGCAGTGAGTCTCGTCAAGCTGGTTTTGCCTCTATCGCGCTTCAAAACAAATACTGACCAACGGATGAGCTCTCAGAGTTCCAAGAGGGCGCTATCAGCGTGAACGTGCCTCCCGCGCGCGTGTAGGCATGCAGCCGGTACGTGCACCGCTCTTTCTGCCCCGAGCACGGATGTGCGAGTGCGTGCTGACTCCCCGGACTGCACCCCGGTATGAGGGAGTTTGGGCTGTGGATTGAGGTCGCGGAGTCCAAGCCCGTCATGCCCACTGTCTCCCAGAAGTTCGAGAACACATCCATCACTTCTTCGTCTCTCGCAACTGAAATGCAACTTCAGGACATCGCACTCCAGACCACACACAAGGTGGGCGGATAAGAAGAACGAGGGCGGTGGCCTTGGCTTGGAGAACGTGGCGAGAGAGGGTCAAGACGTTGACGTGGACTGGATGGAGACCACCGACTCGACTTGCAAGGAGGAGTAGGAGGGCACATCGGGCTCGAGGTCAGTACGAAGTGCGTATGTTCACCAGCATTTGCTTTACTTTTTCTTGTTGATGGTCATTCAGTGTGTTCGTGCAATATAGATAAATGACCGACAATGCACGGAGGTCTATATAGCTGAGCTCGACATGGTGCGTGAAGTCCGGCTTAAAATACGCTAGTGCGTGAAGGTGGATTGCGCTTCACTATCGTACCACCCAAGTCTCAGCGGATAGTACTAGCGAGACAGTTTTACCCAATCCAGATGTCTCAGCGGAAATCCATACGAGTCGTATAACGTAGCCAGACAGCCTTCACAGTGCCGCTGTACCAGTGGGAGAAGTGCGACGACTTGCAGATCCAGCGCAATGAGCCTACTCGTAGGTGTTGGTTCGTGTTTGGAATCGCCTGCGGTCGCTGGTGGCCTTCCGTGTGAAGGCGTGCAGTGAACAGTCGATGGTCGAAGCCGCGGAGCTCAAGCCCAGCTTTGCCCATTCTTCCTCGACAGAACAGTTCTAGGGTGTCGCCGAGGTTGGAAGGCAAGTTCTCCTCCACGTCGCCACGTACCATCTTCTGTCCCTTTATTTGGATTTCACAGATGCGATTACGGTGTGACGACTTTTTCCTTGTCGCTTATGCCGGGAATGACGCTGCGTTCTTTCGCAGACAGCATTACCACATGAGGCGTCGTGTGCGGTGCCTCCAGGGTGGCTGCGGCGGTGACTGCCCAAGCTCCGTATGCTCTTGGTCGTGCCCTAGGTTTCGTGCTGTAGCTGATTCCAAATTTATACAGATCGCCCCTCTCCCATCATCTCTCTCGTCGGCCTGTTGGTCCTCGACACCACTGTAAGTACCGTGGGTCCGCTTTCTCCACATGTTCAGCTCTGTGACCGCGTCTTGCACTGCTAGATCAAACCTGGACGCCATAAGATGGGATCCCGGAGCCAGCCTCTCCAGGCCGGACAGATGACGTCGCAAACGCCTCCCTCCCGGCAGCAACTAGGATTCCCTGCCTCGTTCTGGCAACCATGTCCGTCGCAGATCATGTTCAATCCCTGCATGGTGCAGCCGTGCCCGGTAATGGGACAAATGTTTCCGCAACAACAGTACTCGACCCCGCAGGTCCCCAATCTCGGGACTGGGGAGCAGCCGCCTTGGTTCCAGGCTCTCGTCACTGCGGTATCCGCTGAGATGAAGAACAAGGAGAAGGATCTCAGTGTCGGAGATGCCAACCCAAAGTGGGGCTCGAAGGGTGCACCGTCGTCGTCGGGAGAGTTGTCCCCAGAGGACGAAAAGGTGCTTCTCAAGGCCCTCAAGAAACGAGAAGAAAGCGGATTAACGGTACAGCAGGTGTTCAAGGAGCTAAGCCAGGTGAGTGTTCAAACACTCCAGACGTTGCCGAGGAGGTAGTTACTGATGTTTCACGGAATTGCAGACACACGGCCACGAAGAAATCAGTAAGTACCTCCTCTGATTATGCCACACATATCTGGGGGGCTGATGGCGACCACAGTATGGAAGACATGGTTCATCGCGAACTTCGAAAAACTATACCCCAAGACCACCTGCGTGCTCGACTCCGCAGGCTCGCTATCCGGGGAGAAATCTAGACTCGGTCGTCACGCCGGGACCAGCCCTCGTTCACTGGCCAGCAAGCCCTCGTCTTGGTCTTCTTCTACCACGGTTGGAGGCCGATCCAGGTAGGTCATATTTCCAAGTATGACGTGAGTGCGCAGCGCTGATCATGCCTGCTCGATATCCACGTCCAGCGGAGAGTCAGAGCCGTCAGAGTCGGAGTCGAGCGACGACGAAGGTCTACCCCTTTCCCCTATCGCATTCAATCCACGTCCTCAAACCAGTGGAGGGAAAGCACCAACACGTCGCATTCAAATTCCGGTCACAAACTCCGATCTCCGCGCGATGGCGCTGTACATATGCGAGAAGGGCGACCCCGAAACTCGCCGCTACAAGCGCTCCAGCTGGCGCGAGTTCGCAGAGCGTCCACGGGTTAGTACTGGCTGTTCCGTACTGATAATGATGACGCACCGTTCACAATCGCGTTGGCATTCAGAATCAGAAGCGATCGTTGGAAGCTTGGATAAGTGTCCCTCGCATCGCAAGTCACGTAGCCCGTACGTAGCGGTCAATTGGCTGACCCTGAAAGTTATCTGATTTTTCTTAAACCTTGTGGAAGGCATTAACCAGCTCGTGAAGAAATACCAGAACGATACCTCGGTCGCAAAATCGCAGACCGGTTTACCAGTTCACCACCAACAGAACAGGTCTGTGATGTCCTCCTCAAAATATCCGATTCGGAGACAGCTCACCACCGGCGATTCCCCCATTGACTTGACTACTGAGACAGAAGAGTGATTGGATGCATTCCTTCGAAGTGGAGTGCGAGTAGGTTTGACGAATCCGCTCTTCAAGTTTGGCTGCTGCTAACTAGTTTACTGGACCTGCATTCTAGACGTACGGCGTGGGTTGTAGCTCGGTGGTAGGAAATCGCAAGGTGAACATTCGTGACGCAAGGCGCGGAAGACGCGCCAGGGCTTGTGTTCTGCTGTGTAAAGGTTGTGCTTATGGGAAATCTTCTAAGCATCATCGCCCGCTGGAACTTCGAATGAATTTCAGCCTTTCCCAGTCCCGCCGTCCCGGCGCGCAAGAGAAGAGTACTTCGGCAGAGAATGGAGGAGCACTCAGGAGCACTTGTGGAGCGCGTACGACCGACTTAGAATTATGGTGTCTTCTGACGACTAGGAGCTGGACATATCGACCTCTTATACCGTGACAGTCCCATATGCAAATACTAATCTGTGCAGTAGTCGTAACTCTACCGACCAGTACTGTGTGAATTATATGAAGAGCGCCATACCATCCGTGTACAGACACGCATCTTCAAATCCTCCCTACTTCTGCAAATCCCGCTTGATCGATCGTGGGAATGATACTGCAACCCCCGACTCGGCCTCCACTCGCATCGCCGCCTGCACACTGGATCTTCGAGTCTCTCTTGCACTATCCGTGCCTCCTCGTGTCAAATATCTGACCGCCATAGTCTCCAATAGTATGTTGAAACCTGCAGAACTCCTCTCCGGGGCCTGAACCCAAGGTACCCTTTGATTGCCACGTTGTCCCGCCGACCCGGAGATCAGATTCAGCATGGTGAGCAGCATTTCACAGAATCCCCCTTTTTTCAAGCTGGAAAAATTTATGAGGGCACATTGAGTTCTAGGAATCATCGCAAAATTCTCCCAGGGCACCTGAAGTTCCCAGAGTTCCCTTTTGAGTTCCCTTTGAGCACCCGTGATTTACGGCCAGTATCATCTTCGCGAGGTATCTTGACGTAAAGGCCTCGTTGTCTCGGACCACCACTCGCTACCTCACGAAGAGCTCCAGTAAGTGCCATCTCCCATCTGCCCAGCGATCGTGTGGATTCGCTTATCTGGACAAACTATAGACATGTCTGAACCATCGACACTGCTGAACAGCGACATTCTACTATCCATCTTGTCCGTGTGTACCATTAAAACTGCAACATCGATCATGGAGACCTGTCGATTTCTCTACCATGAAGGAGCAAAGGTGGTCCTGCAGCAACCCGTCATCCTCGATGAATCCGAACAGAGAGCCCTTTCACTCTTGCGCTTCCTCCAGGCCGAAGATCTCTCCCGATGCTCTTACGTGCGTGTATTTCAAGTCTTCACCGACCCACTCCCCGAAGCTGCCGCCAAAATTCTGGCGGACATCGTTCCCCGCATGTCGAACCTGGTACGCCTCTGTCTCCGAGCGGAGCAATCTTTCGCGGCACACCCCTACCTTCTCCCCGCCTTTGCCTCGCTTCAGACTGTCAAGCTCTTGATGATAGTCGATGTCGGAGCTTGGTCCTGTGAGATGGTCAGGACGCTTCAGTCCAAGCTCCTCATCGCAAGTATCCTGTTCCATCCAGCCGGCCAGTTTGGGCCCGACACCGACCCCAGTCAATATTTCATGCCATCCAGGCACCCCCTGCAGCTTCTCCAGCACTCTGCGTCCACCCTTCAAGAGCTGATGTGCGGGTTCTGGAGTGATGCCTACACGGAGTCAGAAGGCCTGCTCTCTCCGCCAGAGACGATCTACCCGGAAGTCCGCAGCCTCATCCTCTGCAACAACGTCGCGCCCAGCCCGATCCCGTACATCCACGCGCTCCCCAACCTCGTGCACCTCACCTCGGAGAGCCACCGCACGATCATCGGCGAGTACGCGCAGCTCGGCGTCTCGCGCGCTCAGCACCAGGTCAACATGATGCTCCAGAAGCTCGCCCTCACCGACGACGGCGAGGGTGTGGTTGAGTTCGAGGACGGTGAGACCGGGCCCCTCGTGTGGAAGGGCATCCAGAACTACAAGCGGGCCGCTCTCCGACCTCTGGGCCCTCGGCCTGACCTTCCACATCCCGCGGCTCGCCGTGAAGGACGTGCCTGGGGTGCGCGCGCCGCGCGCGCTCACGGAGGTCCTCGCGTCCGCGCGCCCGACGCACCTCACGCTCGTGTACGAAAACCAGCCGTTCTCGTCCGTGCTCTCGTCAGACCTCCTCCACGCGCTGCGCAGCGAGGGCGCGGCGGGCTTGCGAACCCTCGGGCTCAGTGTCGACTTGATGGCGGGCGACGTTGATCGCAATATTGACGTCGCGCAGGCATTGGTGAGTCTCGCCGGATCGCTGTCGTGGACCAGGAGATGGATGGCAGCTGAAGACCGCTGGTCTTCTGCGTATAGGCCGACATCGAATCCGTGATGAGGGGCTTGCAGCTGAGCGATATCCAGCTTGTGCTGCGCGACATCACCCCGCCACCTGAGGACACCCTCGACGAAGTGCCTCGCGCCCATGCGACACCCGATCCCGACCTGTCTACCATCGGCGCGCCATCGGCATCCACTCCCACTGTCGTCGCCTCCGAAAACGTGAATCTGGACCTCGAGTCGTTGACGCTGGCGGAGCGCACGCTCGAGCAGTTCGACGTGCAGGTGTTCGTGCAGCGCCTCTCCACCTCGATCCCCGGCCTCCAGAACGCCATCGTCTCCGCCGGGCGCCCGCGCCGGTGCGGTGGCACGCTGCGAACAGCGTGTCTGGGCAAGAACGACGACAAGGTCGCGCCGCACGTATACACTGCGGGCAAGATCTGCTACAAGGAGATGAAGGCAGCGGACCTGGAACGCGGACTAGCGGAGTTGCAGGAGAGTCAGGCTCATGTTCCCAATCCTGGGCCGTCGTGGGCGTCGTTGTCG
This sequence comes from Ganoderma boninense, assembly GCA_002900995.3. Classification (NCBI taxonomy): domain Eukaryota; kingdom Fungi; phylum Basidiomycota; class Agaricomycetes; order Polyporales; family Polyporaceae; genus Ganoderma; species Ganoderma boninense. The sequence goes on along the minus strand of CM035315.1, from coordinate 186,512 downwards.
AGGGCGTGGTATCAGGGTGTAAGGAGCGCGCGCGAGGGGCAAGGAGCTTTCCCTGGGGTTGGCGTTGCAGGCGGCATGTGAGGGCATACATGTGATGCAGTCGTATTCGTGGGGGAAGTGATTAACCGTTTGAGAGATTGACTGGTTGAGATTATCGCGGTGACGGATGTGTCGTATTTGAGATGACTGTGGAAGCCTATATACTAGGCCACCTCTCGTTTTGATAGTGTAGGAGAATCAATGTGTATTGTAGCAGGAGCATTCGAGAAGACGTCACCTCGGAACAAAGCTATTTCAAAAGTGAAAACTAGGATTGTACACATTCTCGAGCATTAACTGCGTCGAACGAAGGTTCCGTCCCGATGGTCATTGTAACTCCTACCGCGATCAGCAGTCGAAAAGGCTCTCTCATTATTCTAAAGTTCTGGAATTCCGACAGTCCAGGGTGGCCACCCCTTCAAACCATCTGTCCCCTCTGCCCGCCGTCGATGCCAGCGATTCGCCCGTGCGACGCGAAACCGCGCTTCATTTCGAGTCTATGTACCACAACGGACTGCCCATGGCCAATCCCCGAGTCGGCCGAGGTACTCGTCAGTGTGCTCCACGCCACCAATCCTGCCCCATTCCCCACACAGTCGGCCAGTCCCGCTGGATACACGAGGGCAGGTCGTACCTCTCCGGGAGCCGCACCAGCCAATCGGCCTCCCAGAGCCCGCTCGCGCCCTCCGCCTCCATCACAATGACCTCCTGCACGTCTCGGAGGGCGCGCAGCCGCGCGACATCGTCCCGCGTCGAGGCGCCGGCTGGGAAGTTGCGGAGCGTGACGACGAGGCGGCGGATCGGCAGGCCTAGGGAGGCGCGCGCCGCGAGGGCCGTCTCGAGGTCTGCGACCTCGTCGCCCGGCGCGAACGTAGTCCACAGCGTGTCCAGCGAAGGGTACCCACATAATTCCCGTAGAGTACCCTGTAGTTACCATACAGCCGGGTCCTATAATCCCCTGGACATGTCAGGCAGCCGGCCCCGGCCCGGTTTCCTCCACATAGCTGTGCCCTCCCCTCGGCCGGGCTCTCATATACGGTCCACTTCAACCATCATCGCTGCCCCTTTTGGCGTGCTGTAATACCTTTCATAGACTTCATGGAAGTAATAAGTCCACAATGCGATGGTATTCTGCCCCCTGATGATCTGCTATCATAGACTTAATAGCTAGCATTGAATGCTTGGATGCAAAGGCCGACATCCCTCATACCCGGCCGGGAGAGGCACTTCTAAAGCTTGAGTTACATTCTTAACTAATCTTGTGTTCATGTCGATAACCTCTCATAGGTACGTCTTCCATCGGGGTAGGGAGAGGGGTCAGAGTGCTGGCTGATTTCGGTGGGAGGTGGCCCCGGCCACAAGGCGACTGCATGTACGGCTCACGTCTGGCCGGTCTTCGAACCTGCGAGAGTCACACCAACCACATCATGCGTCCGCCACGGTGGGGCGTTACGGATGCCCATGAAGGCGACCTGGCCGGGAGGCCAGTGCGGTGACTGCTGATGCCTGGCTGGGATTTGCACCTCAAGGTCCTCCGCCGGGAGCTCCAGGCTTCGATCGCGGTGCGTGATCACATCATTGAACATACATTGTTCAATAAACGCTTACAGACACTTCATAAACAAGGAGGGGCAGATGAAAAAGTCGGGGGGCGTGCCCGGCCGGGTGGCGAGTGCGCGTACTGCTGACGCCTGGCCGGGACTCGCACCTCGAAGACTCATGGCAGGTGCGCCGAGTGTCGGTCTGGCTCAGTTTTTATTTTCCCGAATCTACCGTATACTAATGCACGTCTTCTAGTGAAATTGAACGTCCCGCGCGCCGCACGGAAAGTCGAGGGGGGCACACCTGGCCGGGTGGCGAGTGCCAGTACTGCTGACGCCCGGCCGGGAGTCGCACCTCGAAGACTCATGGCTGGTGCGCCGAGTGTCGGTCCGGGTAATTACTGGCGACAATGGTCGTAAATTGTGCTAATGCACGTTGTCCAGCGAAGGCGAACGCCCCGCGAGCCACACGGAAAATCGAGGGGGGGTGCCCGGCCGGGTTGCGAGTGCGCGTACTGCTGACGCCCGGCCGGGACTCGCAATTGGAGGACTCATGCCCGGTGACCCAAGCGTCGGTCAGGTTCATATTTAATTTACACTGACCTACCATATACTAATGCATGTTTTCCAGCCAAGGCGAACGCCCCGCGCAACGCACGGAAAATCGAGGGGGGCAAACCCGGCCGGGTGGCGAGTGCGCGTACTGCTGACGCCCGGCCGGGACTTGCATTTGGAGGACTCGTGCCTGGTGCGCGGAGTGTCGGTCTGGCTCAGTTTTCATTTCCGCGAATCTGCCATATACTAATGCACGTTTTCCAGCGAAATAGCACGCCCCGCGAGCCACACGGAAAATCGAGGGGGGCAAACCCGGCCGGGTGGCGAGTGCGCGTACTGCTGACGCCCGGCCGGGAGTCGCATTTGGAGGACTCATGCCTGGTGCGCGGAGTGTCGGTCTGGCTCTGTTTTCATTTCCCCGAATCTGCCATATACTAATGCGCGTCGTCCAGTGAAATTGAACGTCTCGCGAGCCACACGGAAAATCGAGGGGGGCAAACCCGGCCGGGTGGCGAGTGTGCGTACTGCTGACGCCCGGCCGGGACTCGCACCTCGAAGACCCATGCCTGGTGCGCCAAGCGTCGGTCTGGCTCACATTTAATTTTGCAAGGGGCTACAATGTGCTAACAAATGTCTTCCAGCCAAATCGCATGCCCTGCGCGCCGCACGGAAAATCGAGGGGGGCAAACCCGGCCGGCCGGCGGGTTTGAGTACTGCTGCCACCCGGCCGGGAGTCGCACCTCGAGGGCTCCTGCCTGGTGTGCCCAGTGTGGGCCACCCTGCGGCGGCAAGTGCGGTTGCACTTAACGTGCGGCCCGGCAAAGGTTTCGCGCAATTTGCCTGGCTGGGAGGTGAGCTCTCTCTGTGTTGACACATCGATATCCCTGACACCCTGCTGTCGGTTTTCAAGGGCAAATGTAACAGTTCGGTATGAAAGCCTGTATACATGTGCATAACAATCCTTATTTTTACAGCACATTCCAACTGTTCCTTTCAAGGTAAACCATCACCAATGTTGCTAGGACCCTCGCCCCTTTCTCCAGCTCTATCCCACATACTCCGTGCTTGATGCGCCCGTAACGATAGACCTAGCTGATATGCATTCCAGTATTGAGGCAGCGAGACCAATGACATTTGTTGCATTCTACGTGCCACCGTCTCTGCCGCGGAAATGCTTGCCATCTCGGTGACGACGGCTTCCTTCTCAGCGTATAGCCTCGCCAACTCGTTTTCGACGCTCAGGCGCGCAGCGCCATCCTCGTCGGCTTGGAGGCCTGACCCTAGCACTCCGAGGAACGGAGATAGTGGAGGCAGCGATGCAACGCTGGCGGATAAAGGGGTATTCCCTGAACTGGGAACACCGGATGACGGCGGGGGCGGAGATGCCTCGTGAGTGAAGTTCGAGCGAGGAGAACCGTACGATAAGCGGTCCAGGACAGGATCCGCCGCAGCGGGGTTCCCAATTCGCACTGGGGATGAAGCCGGCTCGACTATAACGTCCGGTACGTCAGTGGGGAGGATCGGTGGGACCTCATGGCTCCCTCCATGCTCGCTACCGTTATCCACGCTCCCTTCCGTGCACATATCTCCGGTTTCGTCTTTGCCGACGGGCACCGATGGCAAACGGTCTGCATCTGTGCTGCCGCACAGGAACTCTGGGTGGGGAAGCAACACTGAGTGCAAGTTCCCGTCCGGCATAGAAATGCTGGAGGTGTCAGAGCCCTCGCCAAGCGGCTCGTCCGGCAGGACGATGTTCTCTGTAACTTGAAAGCATCGGCCTGGCATGAGCGAACTTCTTATGAGATGCGGCACATCCTACCTCCTCGCCGGCCCGTCACTCCATCCCCAGAACGGGTATCAATTGCTTCGTCCCCTTGCTCAGTGTCTGACTGCGACGCCTCTCCGAGAGCGTTATCTGGGAGTTCGTATCTATCCTGCAGGATTTGATAGCGATTACCTTAAAATCAGTCAATGCATAGTCGCTGCCCGCTATTATTTGTGCATGTTACCTGCGCTAGATATGGAGAAGCCGGTGTGCTGGGACTCGGTCGCCAGCATGGCATGATACCCATATTCCTGTTCCTCTGTATCTACCTTCCGTGGGGATTGCAATCGGACGCGCTTATGGTCGGGCGAAGGTTCTATAGTCATTCTGAGGTCAGCTCCATATTATTTACACGCAGAAATGTGAGACCTCGACCGCTCTGTCTATGGCCTGAGCCTCGCTGAGTCTTCTTGCCCCTCCCACCTCTCTTTTTGCTCCCTGAGACGATAAGCAATAGCTTCCAGGCAAGGAGTCCGAACTCACCGCTTCGGCGCGACATTGGGACAGAACGAGGTTATGATTCTGTCGGCAGGTGTCATCGTCAAGTACACGAGATCGCTGGCTTCAAAACAACGCACAATCTTGTAAGCGCGACGTCACTGATGAGCGTAAAGGTCAAGAGGCCGCGATGGGCATACAGGTCAAGAGTCCGCCCTCATGGTCAAAAGATAGCCCCACGTGACATCGTCCTTCATCGATTTGGATCTAGTTCCCCCGCACTGCCTGGCTCCTCCCACCTCCCTCCTGGTACCCACACCGTAGGACTCGACGATTCGCCATGTCTTCTATCAGCGCCATCAAGCCCCCGCCGACTGCAGCCCAGCAGGATACGGTTCGATTACTTGCGAGCAGAATTCACTACACATTCCCCACTCGGCCTCCACTCGGCAATCCGCTCAGAGCTTCATGGGATCAGCATTTTACGCGCGACGTTGGCCTCCTCCTCACTGTTCTCAACTCTGCTTCTTTCAAAACACTCCCGACTCTTGCGATCGGGTGTGTGTGGGCCGCCAATCTCCGCCTCCGCGAAGTTCCTCGCAAACAGACCCTCAACCTCGACGCCATTCAGCCCTTCGTGCCCGGTCATCCAGCCCTACTGGATGTCTTGCCTAAAGGAATGCGCCGCATCACGTACCAAGCAGACGACTTCGGCCCGACGGGACTACTTCCGGAGCAGGAGCTTGAAGATCAGTGGTGGGCAGCTTTTGTCACGCAAGGTACGTCGCACTCTCAGCGCCGGTAGACTGCTTCTAACGATCGCCTCATGTATTAAAGACCCCCAATCCGTTTCCTCCGCGCTTCCACGTCTTAGAGGCCATAATCGCCGCTCACCGACACCGCTCCAATCGACGTCGGCTGACGTCGGCGGGGACAAAGCATCCCCAAGCGCCCCTTCGGCTAGCCCAGCCCCGCTCGAAGGGACGAGCGGCCAAGTCTCCCCAACTGTAGTGCAGCATTGTGAGTACCTCATCGCCATTCTCTGCCAGCCTGTCCTTGTGGTAATCCGGAGCATGCAACAGCTCCCCTCCCTCGCCCTTCCGAGATCTTGACGGCCCTCTCGAACATTCCAGCGGAGGACATCCCTGACCTATGGATCGAGCATGTGGGTTTCACGCTCGTATGCTTTCGCCTGTCTCGTTATCTTACAGTTCCACGCTTTCTACCAGCCTTCTCCCTGTGTTCGATGCCAGGTGGCACGCGTACCGTGCAGCATTCATCCGCTTTCCACTTCGGTATGCGCATATTGCGCACGACGCAAGCAGAAATGCACCCTGACCTTCAGCGGACTGGCCCGACCCCTTTCGGGATTTCTGGCCTGGGCGTATTTGAAAATTTTATCTTTTCCAGAGGTTTTCGGCATTCCACCGTTCACGCCCGACTCATTCTCAGCTACAAGCCTCCCTCCGATATCGGAACCTCCGGCGTGGTTTGGTACCCAGTTCGGAAAGCGACGTCCTGCGTGGCCGAAGGGGACTCTGGATGTTCCACCTTCGAAATCGGACCCAGAGAGGGAGTCGTCGCATCAGCGTGGAGATGGGCCGTCCACCAGAGCCTCCAAAGGCAAAGACAGAGCTCGCTCTGTCACCCCGGAGGACGACGCCTCGATGTTTCTCACCGCCGGTCTAGCCACTCGTGCAGCGTCGGCGCGGGCTATGAAGAAGCCGTCACCTGTACCGGCATTGGCGATACCACCCCGCCCTCGCGCATCTCCATCACCTCCGCCAGCTGTTACGGAAACGGTGAAGTCCCTCCAGGCCCACCGACGTCCTAGTGACATTGCCGACGCCGCCGACGCCTCGCCCGCTGTGGCGCAGGATGGCCATTCCTCTATCGCCGAAATCGCAAAGCGTTTACCGAGCTCACTACGTCGTGTACAAGAAGTGGGCTCCTCTGCGGCTCCTATCGACATCGACGCCATGGACGTTGACGGTGAGGCGGGGTCAAGCGTCTCCCAGGGTCGACCACTCGATTTCGACTATCTGGAAGGGGGTTTGAGGGTGAGGGGCTCGGAGTTCGCCCACATAACGACCGATCGCTTGGTCGCCGACGACTCTCCAGTCAGTGATGCAGAGTCTCCGTCCGAGGCTCGAGACATCACGGTTCCACCACTGAGGGGTGAGTTACGCCTGTCATCAATCCGAATGCCATCTGATTTCTGTCTAGGCTCGTGGCGCAGCATTCCACGCCTCGATGACGTCCTCGCCAAGCTGGCAGTCTCCTCGGTCACGGATCGCGCTCCCAATATCATCGAGCGCACCGTCGATCCTTCGCCTGCCACGATGGACTCCCTCATGCCCTTGTCCATCGATGGCAAGATCGCTTTGCCTGAGACTGAGCTATTCAAGTCTAACTTAGCTGGCATATCGTACGTAATCGAATCTACAAAGGACTCAGCGGAGAGCCTTACCAGGCAGGCGAAGTCGATTGAGGCACGCAGCCAGCACGCACTGCGGGATCCACACGATCGGGCGCAAGTCGAACTGGCCGACGCCTGGTTCGAAGAATCCCAGAATCTCGGCGACGACGTGGCCAGGCTCTCCCGACAGCTTGCGACGGCAAATAAATGGATTTCCTCTCTCGCGGAGTGTGTCAAAGATGCCATGGCTGCTCCCATGGCTGGCGATACCTTGGAGGAGATCCTACGTGAGGTAGTGAAGCTCAAGTACGCCTACGAAGACTCGATGCGCAAGTATGCAGTCCTGCAGGAAGACGTGAGGCCTCTTCGGCGGCAGCTATACCGTCTGCAAGGGTGGGCGGACACCACTGAGCTAATGGCGGAGGTGGCAGCGAACGACGCCGCGCGAGCCATTGAGCCTTTGCTCTCAAATCTTCACAGTCAGCTATCCAACGAAATTCACGCCATTCGCATCGCTATCGCTACCCCTCTGGAGCGGCTCGTATCGGCCATCGCTCAGCATGGTGGACTTACGCCTTCCGTGTTGCAGGATATCGTGGTGGCTCTTCGCGAAGCACTTGCCGATATGTGGCGTACGACGGCCGCAATTGGACAGTTCATCGACGCCGCCTGGGCGCGGGTCTCTGCCGCGCTGTCCAGCAAGCTCGACGATCTGGAGGGCCGAATATTGTCCATAGAGGAAGCGCACGGCGTCGGCACGGACCTCAGCATCGGCCGTACCGCCTTAGGAACGAGCACTGCCCCGCAGCTTGCAGCGGCGTTAGACACCCTTCGGGGAAGGGTCGATGCCCTGGAGCGTGAGGCCGCCGACCGCCATATCTTTGACGGCAAGGTCCGGGCCAGTTTGGAGAGGCTTGGGCTTACGGACCATGTGCTTCGGCGGGTGCTTGCGGTGGGTCACACTCTTGGTACTTAGAGCGATTTGTATACTATGTAACTGCGTGTGGACGGGTAATGCATGGGCGATATCAATTGCGTGTGGACAGACGAAGTTGAACACACATGCACGACAAGAATTGCCTTCCAACTGAGATCTAATACTGGCCTGGTGTGCATGAACATGATTTAGAGGAGAGCGAACGACGAGCTGCGGAGGGTCCTCTCATGAATGTAACCGGGTGCTCCGCCTGGTCGCCCTCTTAGATCCATCACCGGCAGCATCAGCCTCTGTTGCCACTTCCCCAGGCTCTGCGGCATCGACAGCCCTTCCATTCCTCTTCGTCTTCGTCTTCGGCGGGGCTGGGGCCCGTTTCTTGTGCAGTCCTTTCGAGCGCCCTACCTCCACCGCCTCTGCCACAGCCATGTCTTCCTCCGGTGGCTTGGGTAGCGATCCCGGGTCGTCGGCGGCATCGGTCTGGGGCCGACGTGCGCGCGTGGCCCTTTCCTTCCCTACCGTGCTCGAATGCCGTGGTGCCGATGATGCCGATGGCGGTGGACCCGATGCAGCGTGTGTTCGATCTGGCTGGTCGGCAGGTCGATGAAAGGCTGCCTCACATGCGTCGAGCAACAGCTTGAGGATATCGAACGTGAGAGGGCTACCGTCCATGTACGAGGGGAGGCGCACCGGCCAGTCCTCCCCAGGCTCAACGAACTGCAGGGCCATGATATTCTTCAGCGCTAGCCCCATCACAAGGCAGTATCGCTGCGCCTCGATCGCGCCGTACTTCTGCGGCGGCCCTTTCTTCAGGAACTTGAGGATCCCATCCAGCGTCTTCTGCGCCTTGTCGCCGCTGTGAGCCTCCTTCGGCAAAAACGGCGACTTGTAGCCCCAGCTGGCCCAGAACAAGGGCGGCTGGACGCGGATAGCGGACGTCTCAACAAGCTATTATCGGCGGATTGCATTAGCAAGCGTTCACACTTACGTCGTACGTCCGTTCACTCACCAGTTCATCGACGCGGGCCAGCATGTTCAAATACGCAGGGTCGCCGTCGAGACTCCTCAGGTATGCGAACCGCGAAGGTCCGTTTGCGGGGACCTCAACAGGAGCGAGGTCCAAACCAGAAGGAGGAGACCATGTGTCGTTCATGGCGACGGGATTGGAGGACTGAGTAACTGAGGACGCATCGCCGGTGGGCGGGGCATTCGGCTTCACCGCCCGTTGAGGTCCAGGGCGATCGCCGGCGTTGGCGCCATCGATGGCATTGAGGCCGTTGTCGGCGGTGGGGGCTTGGGGCGAGGGGGGGTATCGGCGGCTGTGGGAGCATGGGGTGCCCGAGCTCGGCTGGTCCGGAGGGAGGATGGGCGACGGTTACCGACGACAGAGGCGGACTGACCCTGCGTCCTACTCGGCCCAGCGGTGGCGGACGCAGATGCGTTCTTGCGAATGGCCGATGAAGAGAGGACGTCCTCATACCTCTCGAGTTCCACCTCCACCTCATCGCCTGAGTCATCGGTGACGTCTGCATGAGCTCGGCGCTTGGGACGGCCTTCGTCCTCCTCCTCGCTGACCTCACTATCATCTTCAGGGACGTCGTTGTCCATCGCCTCGAAGTCTATCTCCTCCTCCGCAGGCGTGCCCTCGTCGTCGGTTTCCCATACCTCTTCCTCTGAGCTCGTCGAAGCCTTCGCTTTGCCCTTGCGACCCTTCTTCGCCGCCTTCTTTGCTGCTTTCTTTGCTGCCTTTGCCACCTCCTTCTCCTTGCGAGCCTTCGCTCGCTCGTTCTCCCGTTGTATCTTCCTCATGTCCCTGTAGAACTTCGGCCCGGGATTAAATCGACCCCGTCCTTTCCCCTTCGTGACAGCGGCTGCGGCAACCTGTGTGTCTCCCGTGTTGTCGTCCTCCTCTCCGTCGGTTGCGCCTGGCGGCGCGTCGAAACCGGGCGGCCGGACTTTCTTCTTTGCGCGCCGAGGTCGCCATGCTTCCACGTCGCCTGAGTTGATGGCTTCGGGGTACGTGCGGGCGTCCTCAGGGCCTTCCTCGCACCATCTGTTGTAATAATAATACATCATGTTACGGCTATTACCCAGGGGCGTTTTACATCAGGTTACGGCGGGCTTCCTGATGTATTACGGCTCCTCCGGGCCTTCCGACACAGCCGCCAGTGAACTGCCATATTTGGCAGATGCCCCGCCGGGGGCTCTGTTGGCGCTGTGCAGGCTTACTCGAGCCTCGGCTGCCTCGCTTGTTTGCTCTCGGCTCCCACCATCTACTGCGGACTCTCTGGTGCCTCCCCCATCAATCCCGACCTCTCAAGCGCCATTGTCCATCAAAATACGAGCCTCCCGAGGCGTAGTGGCCGGATTAGGCAAGTGCCTGCCCCCTGGTATGCCTAGAACTTGTTTCTTCGATATCTCGGTCATTTCTTGACCGTTTTCCTTGCTTCTTTCAGTTCCTGGCTCGCGTTTTTGACGCGCACAAGACGCGTATACTGCGCCACAGAAGGGTGAGCCACAGCCAGCCTCATTAGCCCCCCTATGGTCGCACTGGGGGGACTGTTTCCTCCATATCTCCGTCGTTCCTGGGCGGAATGTTACGCATGAGAGCCCGTTCGATTCACATTTCGCATGCGCATCGAACGAGCCCTCATGCGTAACAATCCGTCCAGTGGTTGTCCCAGGACAGATACCCTTCCCTCCTGGGGAGCAGGTATCTGTCCCGGGACATCCACTGGACAGATTGTTGTCGTTCTTTTACTGAATTGTAGCTACTAACAATCGTATTCAGGGTATATGATTCGTTTTCACGTCGACCTCAAGGCTGCGGTACAGCAGGGCCATCAGTGCCCAGCTGCAGCCAACTTCGACCGCCAATATCTCGGGAAACCAGGCCGTATATTTAGACGATCTTGGCCTTCCAGGACGGCCTTGTCAACAGCTTTCGAACGAGCCCTCAACCGCCCCAGACCGACCGCTGGAACCCTCGGAGCGACGTCCCCTTTCCCCTACCTCCCCAATGCCCACCCATCAGCCCATATCTCGATGATGGCTGCACCAATCTTCGCCAAACTTTGAGGAATAATACAACAAAGTAAGGGGCATCTAGGGAGCCCAGGATTATCTTTATCGACGAATGACTATGATGGGTATTGCATAATCAGTGTATTACAGTGTCTAGTCTGGTCTATTTAATTTAGTTGCAATATTTGTAGATCTTGAGTGCGATCCGAAAGGCAGACTCTGCAGCTTCAAAATGCACCCAAAATCATAGAGATTGGTGAGGAAATGACCGAGTTATGCCTTCAACAATGTCAGAAGACCCTTGTAAGACGCTGTGCGGTGGCTGTAAGACGGTGTGTAAGACAGGTGTACGGCTTTTCAACATGTGTGCTAGAATTCATTTTCCTATATCTCAGTGAGTTTTCCTTCGTTTTTCTTCATTCTTAATGCATACAATAGGTGCACATTTGTAGTGTACAATCGTACCATAAGATATTTGATTCAAGGAAGGGGAGAAATTGGAGGGGGGGACAGATGTATTCATAGTGATAAGGTGTTTGAAAGAGATCCCCACAACTGATAAGCCAGACCAAGCGGTTTCCGGTACATGTATTAAATGCAAACATAATGAAAAAACAATGGCGAAGATTGGTGCAGCCATCATCGAGATATGGGCTGATGGGTGGGCATTGGGGAGGTAGGGGAAAGGGGACGTCGCTCCGAGGGTTCCAGCGGTCGGTCTGGGGCGGTTGAGGGCTCGTTCGAAAGCTGTTGACAAGGCCGTCCTGGGAAGGCCAAGATCGTCTAAATATACGGCCTGGTTCCCGAGATATTGGCGGTCGAAGTTGGCTGCAGCTGGGCACTGATGGCCCTGCTGTACCGCAGCCTTGAGGTCGACGTGAAAACGAATCATATACCCTGAATACGATTGTTAGTAGCTACAATTCAGTAAAAGAACGACAACAATCTGTCCAGTGGATGTCCCGGGACAGATACCTGCTCCCCAGGAGGGAAGGGTATCTGTCCTGGGACAACCACTGGACGGATTGTTACGCATGAGGGCTCGTTCGATGCGCATGCGAAATGTGAATCGAACGGGCTCTCATGCGTAACATTCCGCCCAGGAACGACGGAGATATGGAGGAAACAGTCCCCCCCAGTGCGACCATAGGGGGGCTAATGAGGCTGGCTGTGGCTCACCCTTCTGTGGCGCAGTATACGCGTCTTGTGCGCGTCAAAAACGCGAGCCAGGAACTGAAAGAAGCAAGGAAAACGGTCAAGAAATGACCGAGATATCGAAGAAACAAGTTCTAGGCATACCAGGGGGCAGGCACTTGCCTAATCCGGCCACTACGCCTCGGGAGGCTCGTATTTTGATGGACAATGGCGCTTGAGAGGTCGGGATTGATGGGGGAGGCACCAGAGAGTCCGCAGTAGATGGTGGGAGCCGAGAGCAAACAAGCGAGGCAGCCGAGGCTCGAGTAAGCCTGCACAGCGCCAACAGAGCCCCCGGCGGGGCATCTGCCAAATATGGCAGTTCACTGGCGGCTGTGTCGGAAGGCCCGGAGGAGCCGTAATACATCAGGAAGCCCGCCGTAACCTGATGTAAAACGCCCCTGGGTAATAGCCGTAACATGATGTATCATTCTTACAACAGCAGCTGTTCCTCGTAATGCGTGAATTGGAATCGAGGAGGGAGGTGTGCTGGCGCATCCGGTGCAGGGAATTGGATGGATTGAACGTGGGCGTAGAAGTTAATAAGAGGTGTGCGACGTATATGAGAGGGGTCGTCAAGTTGGAAGCCCTCATTGAGCATACCGGGGGCGAAGAACTTCTCAGGGACCTTGATAATCGACGTCCAGGGGGCTGATAAGACCTCCCGTCTGCATGCGAGACCTGAGTTGTATGCATTAGCTCATGCCTTTATGTAAGGACTGGACTAAACGCACCGTAAAGTTCTTTGAACCACTTGCGAAGAACTTCTTGTCGGCGCGTGTGTGTCATATCGTTGCCCTTCGGTAGGAGCGGCCAACCTTCGTCGGTCTCCTCAAACTCGAACGGCTGAACGACCTTCTTGCTTGACGTGCGGAGATATTCCATCGCCTTGGGAGCCGCGAGATCGGGGCGGATGTAGGGGGTGAAGAAGTTGTAGAAGTAGGCGCGGAAGTCTGTCGCCCATTCTTTGCTTTGGCGGAACGTGGGTTTCCCCTTCGCCTCCTTCGTGTCTTCGAAGAGCAATGAAGTGTCAAAACTAGATTGCTGAGAAACATTAGAACTACGCAAGACAGGAGTGGCTATGTCATTCACGTTGCGCCCTGGAGCTGTGCTCTGCTATCTTCAAAACAACCGTATATAAAAACTGGCATGCGGCATTGCTGCCAGAAGAGGAGACAGACGGCCTTCATCCAAGCGACAGACCGGCGTTCGGCCATTCTAAAACGCATGGTAAGAATAAATTTTACGCAGTCAATCAGTGAACGTCACGCACTGTGGCTTCAGGTCATCGTCGGGACCCTCCTCGCTCCAAAGGACGGCCAATCTCTCGTAGACTGCGCGCTCATCGTCGTCGAGACCCTTCCACAACTGCTGGCGTTTCGCGTTCCAGACAACGATGTGAGGGGCGTCGTCGGCGACATGGGGTGGGCGAGACACCTCGAGCGCATCGCGAATCTCGGTCTGGTGGAGCATCCCCCATACCTGCTCCGGATGGAAGTCGTTGTTGATGCGCAAGGGAAGTCGAGTCTTCTTCACGGGCGCGTTATTCTGAAACCAGTTGCGCACCTTCTGTGTCGTACACGTCCCTCAGCGACCTGATCCATGAGTAAGGGGAAACCAGTGGACTTACGCCGATAAAGAGGTCCAGGATATATGGGTCGTCGAGTGCGAGTTCGCGGACGCTGATGATGTGTTTTGCGCAGCCCTCGCGGAACGCATCCTTCTCGCTGGCAGGAGTCTGATGGAAGTCTGCATGGCGAGAAGCTAGGTACTGATCGTCCGCCTCGGTGAGGTCGCTGACTCGAGGCATCGCTGGCGGAGCAGCGCTGTGGGCAGGCGTGGGGAACGCACCGACTAGAGTAGAACAAGTGAAGACGGGGTGCGACGTGGACCAAAGTCCGGGTGAGGAACGTTGAGATGGAGGTGTCGGGCACCATATGTACAAGGTAACCACCAACGGTTGTCACCGGTCAGGGCGCTAACCGTGAGAACAAGCTTGGAACGTGTCGATCGACCACAGCATGCAAGCTGGGGGCACATGCGATGCCTCCTCCTCAGACGCGGTCATCTTCTCCCATGGATTCGACCCTCAAATCACTTCTGCTCCATTTCCAGCTCCGAGCCCGCACAGCAGAATATGTTGTAGTGTTGTTTGATTCTTTTACCCAAGCAGCAGCCAATGGCGACGCCCCCAGGGCGTCTTTGCCTACTCCGCCGAGTCACCTCGATGCCACGATGGCAGCCGACTGTCGCGCTATAGCCACGGAACTCGGGAAGGCGGTCCGTAACAAATGTTGGTAATCTATCCTAGCGAGGCTTAGGCGGTTTTTCTGACCCTCAGCCCAGATCAATTGTCTTGGGACGCCCATCAGTACCTCGAGGATGCACCCAAGGTCTCCCCGTATCATGCGGAGCGTGAAGACCGACTCCTCCACTTGTATCCACCGCTGATACCTGCGAGTGAAATTGTTGGCCGTTTAGAACCACTCCCCGTTATCGACAAGCCAGCAATCGTCACCGACAATGGAGGGGAAGCACTCGTATGGAGCCTTCCTGGAATCATACCGCCGCACCGTCAGGTTGGCCTGCAAGTTCTGCATTAATTCATGCCAACTGATCGATGGACAGAGTGCCATATTGCAAATGATGGGGCATATCGGCGGGGACCTCAAGACCAAGACGCCTTCGGAGGCACGAGGTCCGAATGCGTACTCCAAAGGCTGGCGTACTGCGCCTTCTTTTTTCACCAAGGGCGGAGAGTGGGGCGAAGGTGCTGCATTACTTTATCCGGCAGGTTTCCAGATCGGCCAGACGGTGGGGGGATTGTCGATTGAGAAGCTATTTGGTTCCTGTTGGCTGATAGTGCACCATTCCACCCGACAGCGCTCGCCGAAAGGGCTGACTCCCAGCCTTGCAACGAACAGCCACGGGTGCGCTCTCTGGATGAAAGAATTTCAAACCATCAGTGGTCTCATAGACGGCATCCTGGCCGTTGTGCATCCGGTGCTATATCAGACCTCCATCAGCCTGATGGCCACGCTCTACGCCGATCACGCTGCCAGCCGTGCAGTGATCGCCCAGTGGCCCACATGCTATTCGGCAGTGCAAATCATTGCCAATCGTGAGTCGCTGAGGCATCGGGATACAAGCGCGTCGGCGGGTTGGTTGGACTTGCTACTTACGCTGGGAACGTACGGAGAGACGGCGGTGATGGAACTTCGGAACATCGGGGCCTCGCTATCCTACGACGCTGGCTCCGTGGTGCTCTTATCTGGCAGGCTTGTGGTGCATGGAGTGCCGAAGGTCCCGACGGACCGTGTGTGTCTGGCGTTTTACATGGATGAAGACGTATTTAGATGGGCAAAGATGGGGGAGGTAGGGATGGCAAATGTGGAAACAGATGTCATTGGTAGATAATGATTCCGCTATACGACCCCGCGCATCGGTGGGAGGCTATCTCACTGAAGCCCTTCCAACACATTCGGCCCCATTCTCTCCCTCCTCAGAAACGCACACCAATGAGCTCACGCAGGGACAGACCCCCGAGAAACGAGATCGTCGAGCATTCCGGGGTGGTACGAAACACGAAGCGAGGGTCTAGAATCGTACCGACAAAGTCCCCAGTGATCTTCGAACCTCGCGCCGACCAAGGCAGGAGGGGCGTCGCTACACCACCCGTTCCCTCCGGCGATCACGACCAGTCCGAGGAAGGGGTGCATGGAGTAGCCGATGCAATTACTGAGCTTGAGCACGCGGAGAATAGTTGGGACGCATTCTGGCAAAAACGGCATACAGCGAAGGTCGGTTTTTTACCAGACCGTGTCATGGTGGAACGCTATGCTAACATGGAGTTACACTGCAGAGTCAGAACGATTACCAGCGGGAATACCTTGCCGTTCGCGACGAGTATCTGGCGTGTCGGCTGGAACGGGAGGCGTATCCTGTGGGGGGCATCGGAGCCTGCGGCCATTCAGCTTCATGGCGATGTCTTACATGCCAAGGTCGACCCGCCTTGTGCTACGCCTGCTGCAGCGCCATACATTCGAAGCTTCCCTTGCATCGCGTAGAGTTTTGGCAGGGCGAGTTCTTTCAGCCGGCATGGCTGCGACAGGTGGGCATCCAGATTCATTGTGGCCACGGCGGGGATGCCTGTCCCCTACTGCCCTCGTATCACCGCACAGATGCCGACGATGTGTCAGGCCCGGGGAGCGCACGACATGGGTCGGTCGCCGATGAGACCGCCGACGCCCAGGTCCAAAGCGGTACCTACGAAGCTTGGGGTTTGGATGACGATGAAGATCGCAATGACGCCTTCCTTCCCAGCGATATCGAATCCGACTTCGAAGACGAGGACGCCGATCTGTATTTCGACGCACGTAACGCCCCCGATGGTCCCCAATATGACAAGTTGCCATGGATCGGCGAGGCTCCCAAACAACCTGCCCCCTCCTCACGAGGGAGGGTCTTCGCCAATGATCGAATGGTTGTCGTGGTCGATATAGAAGGTCAGGGGATCGCTCCATGAACTGGGCGATGAGAGGACATGCTGACGAAGGGGCTCAGGAATCCACGAATTACCTTTCACATTCTGCATTTGTCCGAACGCTCCTCGCAAAGATCTCCAGCTACTCGACCTCGGCTATTATCCCGCCTCTCAAACCAGGCCGAAAACCGTATTCACCATGCGCGTCTTGGACGACTTTTTGCTCTCAAATAAGGAATGCAAGACGCCTGCCCGTAACTACTACAACAAGCTTCGGCGCACTACGAACGGTGCATTTCCGCATATGGTGCCGGTGAGGCTCAAGCAATGCATGCATGACAAGCTCGCTCTCAATGACGATTCAGGACAGATACAAGGAGCTGCTGCGCGTTTCCCGTCAATGGCGAAACCAGGCGACGCGACTGTCGGCGGGGTTCGCCCACCGACAGGAGACCGTTGGACCAGGAGATCTTGCCATTCGCTGCCCTGCGTGTCCTCAACCAGGGGAGAACCTGCGCGATGATTGGAAGGATGACCCCGAAACGTGAGTGATCGACGATGCCTGGATCGACGAGAATCTCATCGCAGGCCTCAAAGATGGAAGTATATGAGATCGGTGGTGCTGGACGGGAACTTTAGTGCGCAGCATAGGCACATGCGAAACCCGGAAGACGATGTGGCTCTCGCCGACGGCCACGCATTTATGGTCACCGACGCTCCATACAAAGAACATCTGCGCACTGCTACGGAATTCAAGGAGGTGATGTGCATCGGCCTACTGTCATTCCGACGTCTAACCCCTCGCTTTGCGTGTCCCAGAAATCCACCTGCAACGAGCATCGTGCCGTACTGACGGCCACAATGGAGCGAGCGAAGTTCGAGGCGACAGGTATCGGCGCCGCAGCGTGCTCTCGGCATGGATTCTTCGCCCCGCATGCTTGCGTTGATTTTCAACTGGGAGAAAGGTGATTGATGTTGCTTCTGCTGTGCCTCGTATCTCACCAGAGGGCCGAAATGGTTCGGGCTACAGGCAGAGAAACATGGATTATGTGCTCCACTGGATCCTCGCATGGCTGAACGGGTTGTCGTGCATTCTGATTCTCTACGACATCATGTGCCAGTATTTCATAAATCTTCGGGCGCGCTTTGAGAAGAGCCCGCATCTGAGGATGCCAGCAGGCCTCAAGATTCACAGAGGGATTGGGCAATTTCACGTCCATGGCCATATCGCTCAATGCTTCGCTCGCTTTTCCAGCAACTTCATATCCGGAGCGGGCATGCAGGACGGCGAAATCATAGAGACGCTATGGAATCAAACGAACGCAATCGCCGATTCGACGAGGGGAATGTCATCGGCCCATCGGCGAGAGGTCATCGATGATCACATGAATGACTCGAACTGGAAGAAGCTCACGAAGATAGGTATGCGTCGATGCCTTCACCGAAGTGGCATATCGACTCACCGACGCCTATTGTCAGCTACCTTACTCATTACGGAGTGGAAACGGGCCTGCCGCGAACACAGGCCCGCCCTGGAGGCATTCGAAGACCTCTGCAAGGCGACAGATCTGCAGCTCCAAGAAGAGTGGCAGGCAGCCGCCGATGCGGCCGACGACCTCAGAGACGCTGATCCCACGGCAATGGACATCTATGATGTGTCCGCACAGCCATGTACTTTGTTTACGATATAACGGTTGGACGTGGCGCTGACGATGATCCCTTTAGTGCCTTCCAGGAAGGAGATTCAGTTGATGCTCGCCGAGCAAGAGATGGCCAAAGGCATATCGGCCGGCGGAGTGGCTGACTGGTTAGCCACCGGCCTGAAGCTGGAGGAGACAAAGTAAGCAGGTCGAATATGTTGGCGATATGTATGCGGATTGCATGGTTGCTGACTGGTTTGAAGGTTAGCAGTTGCGTACTCCGCCCGCCGACTGAAGGCTATGGGCGCAACGCAGGCGCGATTGAGCTTTGTGCAACAGCGGCAAAGGCTGCGCAAAGATATTAACGCCTTCAATGAAGAAAGCCGCATCCGGTTTGGGCAGGAAGGTCCCCTACTGGCTGTTATCGAAGACGTTGATGCGGGCGCGTTGGGGGTGGAGTGGGATGGCATTGCAGGGGATGCTAATCGGGACTTCAGAGACGTTGACGGCACAGAAGATGATGTCCAAGATCTGTCGCAACCCGAGAGGCTCAAACTCGCCCTCCCTTCCACCGTCGGCGTCGACTATCTCCGCCGTTGAGGTTGTCTCAGTCTCGCTCGGACAGAGCGGCTATTGCGCGAGGGTCAAATGAATGATGCCCTTCAGGCAATTCGAACAGGTATCGGCTACAAGTCGCTGCTGTACAGGACGAAGGTACGCCACGCTCCGACCTATCGGGCGAAGCTTCGGAGCTTCGACGACACCCACATAGCAGATGAAGGCGTCCGCAAGCATGTGCGAATCTACATGCATGCTCGAACGGCGATGCAGAAGCTCTTCGACCCCGCCGATAACGCAGAAGCGGATGTTCGAGCACGGTTCCTTGACAAATACAAGGAGATAAAGAAAGAAGATCTTTTAGCGACCACTGCGGTGCTCGAGTCCTTCACGCCGGGGCTTCGGAACAAGCATGCGGCCTGGTTTTGGAATGTCGCCGACACTGCGATAGGTGCCGACAGCCAGTGGATGAAGGAATGTGAGTGCACATCCTCAGTCGGTACCAGGCAAGCAGCTCACCGCATGAACGTACAGATCGCCGGATGCTCTGGCTCCGTGCATACGCGCGGAAGCGGAGATGGGACGAAGAGGTCAAGCTGGTTCCGTTCGAGATGGATTGCGTCTTGCGGCACTTCGACACGCACGCTACACGATGGGAAGGGTGGTCGGTCGATGGATCCACGCCCGGACATGCTGCATTTGCTCGATCGCAGCGATGGATATGGGCCAGCCTGAGGGACCATGCAAAGGTGGCCTTCAGCGCGGCTCAGGCTGCGCATAAACCTTAGACGTGAGAGTGGAATGGCGCAGAGCCTTCCAAAGGGGGACACCGAGGATTATGTAATACGATATTGAACGCTGTAAAAATCGAATGGACAGATTGTACTTCTTCCCATTCACCATGGAGACATCTACCACCGTGCACGGCCCTGACATGCTCTGGTCCTCTCGACTAGAGATTCTGATGACCATATCCCGCATCGCTGAGGCACTTGAAGCCCTTCCGAGCCCCCCCGATGCACTGACGATGCGCCGATGGAATCACGGCATTGCGCGGGAGTTGGTGAGCCCATCGTATGGAAGGTATTGTAATCTGCATGGCTGACCATGGCTTCCATGACCCAGTGGATTGCGATCTCGGCGATTGGGGTGGAGGGAGCGTCTTCAATCGGTCTTATCGTCCAGCAGCAGATGGTCCCGGCGGTGGCATTGCCTCCCCTAGCCCACCTATTTCGTGCAGTCAGTTGGAGGCACCGGAGGCTCGCATTTGATATCACTCAACTGGACAGCGAGTCATTCTTGGCCTCGGCGCATGCTTTGCTGAGTGGGCCCATCAGTGGGGGAGACAACTGGGGATTTCCAAAATGGTGGTTGTGGAAGGCGGTGGACCCAGTGGAGGTGACCGAAATGCCGGGATGGTGGATGTCACCGACACTGGACGTGGTATGTAGCACACATCGGGAGTGTTGCTGTATTAACATGCCATTCAGGGACCGCCCATCCCACTGTTCGAATCTGACAGAGCAGACATCGAAGCGACTTCAGGAAAGGCATACAAGACTTTGGCCGCAGTCTTATTCCAAAAGGAATGTCAGCTGGAGGGGATTGAGGGCAGAATTACGGAGCTGAAGTTAAGCCTATCTGATTAGGACACGATGTCGCACCCTACGTCTTGAAAAGAAATGCTGAATTGTGACAGCAATGACCGCTGCGAATCATAGCTTGGAGTGTGGACGCGGGACTCCAAGGGGTATACGGTCGGCGCAAGTCGAACCTGAGGCTGACCGACGCTCAGCGCACCAGGCATGAGTCTTCGAGGTGCGAGTCCCGGCCGGGCGTCAGCAGTACGCGCACTCGCCACCCGGCCGGGTTTGCCCCCCTCGATTTTCCGTGTGGCTCGCGGGGCGTGCTATTTCGCTGGAAAACGTGCATTAGTATATGGCAGATTCGGGGAAATGAAAACTGAGCCAGACCGACACTCGCGCACCAGGCATGAGTCCTCCAAATGCGACTCCCGGCCGGGCGTCAGCAGTACGCGCGCACTCGCCACCCGGCCGGGTTTGCCCCCTCGATTTTCCGTGTGGCTCGCGGGGCGTGCTATTTCGCTGGAAAACGTGCATTAGTATATGGCAGATTCGGGGAAATGAAAACTGAGCCAGACCGACACTCCGCGCACCAGGCATGAGTCCTCCAAATGCGACTCCCGGCCGGGCGTCAGCAGTACGCGCACTCGCCACCCGGCCGGGTTTGCCCCCCTCGATTTTCCGTGTGGCTCGCGGGACGTTCAATTTTGCTGGAAAACGTGCATTAGTATATGGTAGGTCCATGTAAATGAAACCTGAGCCCAACCGACACTCCGCGCACCAGGCACAAGTCCTCCAAATGTGACTCCCGGCCGAGCGTCAGTAGTACTGGCACTGGCCACCCGGCCGCCTTCGCCCCCGCGGAATTGGCTCCTGTGCAAGTCTGGTCTCCTGCCTTTGGAGCCATAAGGGAACATCGAAATGTGTATATTGAAGGCAATGCATGTGGCCTCGTTGAAATCATTGTGGCGGACGCATGGTGTGCTCTCAGGGTGTGCTTCGAGACCGAGCCCCGGAGTGGCCTTTGTAGTAGGTGACCTCGCCTGCCAACCGTGCTCGCCTCCCCCAATTTGCATCCTCTCATGTGAGTCCTCCGTGACTGAGGCGGCAATAGTTTGTGACATATATTATTATGCACATTCCTGCACACTGACCGCTGCAACAATGTTCTGCGAGTCCTGCCCCTTCCTCACGGTGCGGGTCCCGGCTGGGTGTATTATGGGTACCTTAGCGTCCAGGCTGTTGTGGTCCCCAAACAAGCACGAAACAGCCAGCCTTCAACATTTGCAGCTCAATGTGTCAGTCGGTCAAAAAATGTTACCTTGAAGAGGTTGAGTCTCCTTCAAGGTATTTTACAGTTTTGAGAGGGCTGGGCCGCCGCCGCTGCAGATTTACTCACCAAGTCTGTTATCTGCCGGCTGGGGAAGCCCATACGCTGGTGCGCATCCCAATGATCCTGTGTACTCGCTGTAACGACGTACCGCGGTGTGCAATGATGGGTGGGCTGTCCTTGTGGACACTTGCACTGCTTGGTGTTCGGTTACGACGAGGAAAGACGCGGGGGAAGTATGATAGCCGGGTGTGTGGGGCCAACCCGGCCGAGTGGTAAGAGCGCTACGATTGGTGATCCGGCAGGTCGGCATACACAGCCATTGCTGCTCCCAGGGCCGGCTGATAAATCCATTACGTTATAGGTTTCCGGCCCGCCCCGGCTATCAAGCAAGTCCAGCCTATTGTAGGGCCAGGCTGTATTACAAGTACAAGGATAGTAATGGCATAGGCTCGGGTACCGTGCCGGCTCGGGCAACGGTTGGCGTCCGCCGCGGTCGGAGCCCAGCGAGCCTGCGGAATCGGCGCTGCCAGAGGGGGACTCCCAGACCTCGGAGTCTGAGTCGGAGTCGAGCACAGTGGAGGAGGATGTCGACTGTGACCTGGCCTGGGGTGATCGGATGAGGTGGGCGAGTCCCGCGCGGAGCGCGGGTTTCGGGCGAGGCCTCCACCATTCGTCTATATCCTGGATCACCGCGAGTGCGGTGATGTTGGGAAATAGTGCGGCGGGGAAGGGAAACTGCGAGTCGAACGAGGCCACCATCGCGGGGTTCGTATAGTGGATCCGGAGGTCGCGCGTGGGGGCGAAGAGGTCTGGAAAGGCGCGGAAGAGCTTGTGGTACAGGAAGCTGCTCGTCGTGCTGGGCGAACAGGGGATCAGGATACGGAGGGAGCCTTGGCGGAACACCAGCTGCATGGGGATGGAGACCGTGTTGTCGGCCGCGGGCAGGCGGAGGAATATATGCGAGACGGCGTCCTTCCCTGGAACGCGGCGACATACGCTGGCCAGGATGCCTGCAGCGCTGTTGTGGAAGTCTGCTTTCTTGCCCACAACATATGGGGCAGCGAGATACATGTGGCAGGTCGCCGGGATCGAGATGCGCTCGAGGAGCAGATCGATTGCATTTGCGCATCAGCAAAAGCCCGATTCTATTGCTGTATTACCGTCTTACTGCAATTACTACCCAACTTAGGTCCCCCACAGTGCTCCCTTTCCTAGGCCTACTAGGCCCAAATCTTGGGCATAGGCTGGCGATGGTCTGAAGATCATCTCCACCAATTTTTGTCCCCAGACATGGCCTCGCAGCAAAGCTGCAGAATGGCCGCGGCGAGAGTCTTACCTTGTGGCTGTGCCCATATTACTGGTCCGGTCTTATCAGGTCTTATCTGCTATTACAGGTCTTACAGTGCCTAGTAATAGCAAATAAGACCCGATAATAGATTCGGGCTTTTGCTGATGCGACGTGATCGGCATCGTATCTGTCACTGGGACCGGGGTGGTATAAGAATGAAACGTGCGTTAACCAGGGAAGGGAGATCGTCGGGGAGGAGACGGCGTGCTTGGAGGATGAAATATCCTTCGGAAAAGGAGCGTAGTGAAGGTATACCTCCTCCAGCTTTGGGCTACTAGCCAAGAACTTGACTACGTCATCCACTTCGAGATATAGACCAGTATTGGGCTGTCTTGTTACAAATTCTATCTTGAGGCGAGTCAGCGCGGAAAATTTGTTCTCCGGAAGGACTTGCAGGCTGTCAAGATACAGAGAGCGCAGCCTAGCCCCGTCATTGGAGAAAAGAGACATGCGTTCTAGTCCAGATGGCGGAGATGTATGGACTCCCTTAATCGAAATTGTGCAGTGTTCCAACGCAATTGCATTGAACGACCGCAAGAACAGTGGCAGGTCTTCAATGGCCGATGTACTCCATACGTGGAGCTCGCGAATCCTGGAAGCGTTCGTTAGCATGAATTTGGTTATCGTCTGAATGCTGTGTGGTGTGGGATTTGAATATGCTTTGAGATGCACGGTCAAGCCAACGGAAATGTCGCGTGGGAGGTATATGCTGCGTGCCAAGTAGAACTCGCCGCGTTGTCGGGGCCGAGAACGAGTGACTATGGTGCTCCATAAGGTTGGCGTTGCAAGGGCTAATTCGCGCCAGTGTCTGCATACTTTGGGAAGCTTGTTTAGATCGTCGACACGGAGCTCCCTCAAGTTGAAGGGCCAATCTTCCGGTGGATGCTGAGACCCATACCCATTCTCAGGCGAGCGCAAGCTTGAGCAGGGAGAAAGCGCGAAGATAGTCGTCATGAGTTCCGGTGGGAGACTATTTATGGGAGCAGCGGCGTTTATAAGACCCCCGGCAACGGCAAGACCTTGTCCGAACGCAGTGAAGAGTGACTGAAGCTATGATTAGAGATAGTTAGCAAAGGGGGGGACTCGGAGCCGACTCGCACACAGTAGGCCGGGGGCTGAAGCTCACCAGGTCAGAATGCCTGTGGCACGAACAAGGCTTTAGTGTTAGTTTCTATCAAGGAATACCGCAACGAGATGGTACCTACGTCCTATCCTGAGGTGACATGCTAACCAGAGCCTGGACTTGGGCAACGATTTTGTTGCGTGAGAAGTCGCAGCGCATCGATAGTCATATCTCGGCATGGCGCGGCGAAGAAAGGTCGAGAAGGTTTCATAGAGAGGACCATATGTCACAAGTGGTGGAATAGTGCGTGTATATAGGAACAAGTTGAGCTCGAGGGTGCTGGGACGAGAAAGAGCGAGCGAGAGTCGGAGATGGAGAGTGTCGAAGGACCACTGCATCCGAGTTCAACAAGCGCCCAATGCAGTGCCAGAGGTCCTGCTCGGAACTTTCCTGGATGTCGTGAGTCCAAGGGCTATTCCTGGTGCTCCTGCTCGTCCTTGTCAGGCTTACTTGCTCCATACCAAGCTACCAGCCTTCACGCAGTACACCAACACCGTACGCCATCACCGTACTTCCAAAATTTGCGCTTGGACAGTGCATGCGGATTACTCTATGGAACCTCGCCGTCCGCAACAGCACTCTTCTATGTTAATATTCGGAGTTGCCCCACGGACATGCCGCGGATGTAGGTTATGACGAGGACATATATACCAGACTTCCTCTTCTTCGTTCTTCGGTCTCCTTCGTCTTCAGCTACTGCTGGTGAGTCCCGATACCCCCATCTACGCGTTTTCCGACCCTCACTTCATTTTCAAGGCTTTCATTCACTACCTCTATATCTTCTTGACCGATGAGGTGGCCGCCTCAGCCCCCGGTTGCACAAATCCCACACCTGCAGCCGCAGCAGCCACGCGGACTTCTTCCTGCTTCGTGCTGGCCACCGTGTCCGCCACAGCATATCGCATGCAGCCCCTTCACCGAACCCCAGTACCCGGAGATTATGCCTATGCGGCCATCGTCCACTCAATTTATACTGTCAGTCCCCGTGCCAGGGGAACAGACTCTTTGGTTCCACACGCTCGTAGCAGACGTATCGAGGTCGATCCAGGATGACGAGAGAAGTGCTGCTATAGAGGCCATCGACAAGAACCGAGAAGAGATCTCCCCGGAGGACGAGAAAGCGCTCATAGAGGCTCTGAAGAGGTGGAAGCGAGGCGAGCTGATGATGCCGGAGGTGTTTGAAATGCTTGGCAAGGTACGCCCTCCCGTGTCTGGAACGACTCCCAGTAGTTGAAGGACTGCTGACTTTACTCTGTGCGTATCTAGACAAACGGTCATACTGAAACAGGTGAGTGCTATCATTCTGCTCATTGCCTCGTTGCGGATGGGCTCACTGCGGCGGCAGAGTGGCAGACGTGGTTCATCACGAAGTTTGAGCAGCTCAATTCCAACGTCGATCTCACTCCGAGGATCCAACAACGCGTATCGGCGGGTGGTACTGCGACTACTGTATCCGGCGGCCAGGGAATGTTTTGTGATCGTCCAGCGGCCAGAACGCAGCTTCGGCGACCGAGCTCGTGAACGAACACACGCGGTCTCGGTGAGACGCTTTCTGTCGCACCCTCTCATCTGGCATTAACAGCATGATCTGGATGCCCAGTAAAGAGCCGGCTTCGATGCCGGAGTATTCCGGCAGTCACACCCGTGGATCGACGTCTCGCGATGGGCATCACGGCTCAGACAGCTCGGCCCTCGGCCCTCGCGCTGACCGCCTCCAACATTCGAGGCGTGTCACTAACAACACCGGTATGGATACAAAGATTGCAACCTCGCATCGGACCCGAGTTCTGTCGCGCGCAGGCGAGCATCCTTGCCCCGTCACGTCCGAGGACCTCCGCGCCATGGCACGATATCTGTTCGAGAAGGGCGACGACGACCCCGCCACGCTCCGTCGCTACAACTTCGCGCGCTGGCGCGAGTTCGCCGCGCGTCCAGAGGTCAGTCAGCTTCCGAGCTATATTGGGTGAAGAGCGGTCGGGTGGTGAGGTTAATGTTCTTTTCTTTCTTCGGTACTGGGGCTGTAGAACCGCAAGCGGACATTGGATGGTTGGGCTTGCATCGCGCCGCTCAGCGCGAAGCATGCCGCTGGTACGTGATAATGCTATTGTGCTCTGCTGCACCTGTTCGCTCGGAAGCATCGACTGAATTTCACTTACTTTCACAGCGTCGAAGGGTACCTGAAGGAGTGCCAAACGGAGGTCGAAGCCGCGAAGCCTTGAGATGGCGTTCGAGGAACTACACGCGGCAGAGCATGAGCTTCGTGGTGGTGAGGCTGAACTCAGTATGCTGCGGCTCCGGAGCTTGTGAAGGACGGCTCGGATGACACCGCCAGAAGGGCCATGTCGCTTCCTTCGTCGAGTCAGAATGCAGCGAGTCAGACCCGAGAGCTGGCGCAGGCTTCGACATCGAATGAACACGAGTTGATCGTCGGGTTCAACGAAGATATGTGTGGAGTGTCTTGATTTGTTTCTGGATAGCCTGAGCTGACGACGAGCTGTTCAGGACGGACCTATGCATATCTTCTTGGCCCACGGAGTCGACGCTGTTCACGCCCAATTTCCCGGGCAGATATATTGTGCGTCGTGTATATTCAACGTTACCGTGCTGTCTCTCATCTGTACATATGCAACTAGAGATATGCATAGAAACATTTGACGCTGAAGGTTCTAACGAGCGTGCAATGCATGGCAAACAGTTATGTAACTCGTTTCTGCAACGCCGGACGGAGCGAGCGCGAGGCTCTAGCATAAGTGCAACGCCAGGTCACTCGAAAATGTCCCATCCAGGCGAATGACGAGCCAGGCGTCAGAAAGGTGAAGTATTAAGAGCGTCGTCTTGAATGGTGTTTCGAGTTGCTCAATGGAGAACAACGCGTAAGCCTGCTTCTTTCTCAGCTGCAAAAGCAGGTTGTTAACCCTCTACGTTGCTCACGATGTGCTCACGGTGATATGGTACGCGCCGCATCCCCTGCCAGCCTGTCCTGCATATATTTCACTCTCGGAGTTCGTGGTTAGTTCCGTCTCCCACCCTCCTCTGTCGTTTTGAGGCTTGCTCCTCATGTCCCGGTTCCCTCAGATGCAGCCTCCTCCACGCCAAGGACTCGCCGCTGTATCGTGGCCGCAGAATACTACGCCTCAAATCATCGTCAACATCGGAACGGGGTCACCGTACCACCCTGGTCTCAGTCTGATCCGTCACAGTCCCAACCACTACCGCAGTTGCAAACGGGGATGACTGGGTCGAAGGATTGCGTGCATAACCAGGGAAACACGGTTCCCGCAGACCTCTCTGTCGAGGATGAGAAAGCACTCGTGCACGCTCTTCGGAAGTGGAAGGATGGTGGACCGACGTTGCAGCAGGTTCTTAAGGGGGCTCAGCGAGGTACGCTTTCACGTTTCGAACGCGCTCAAGCACATGGGGAACTGATCTCGCGGGTGACTGTAGAAGAACCGACTTCCTCAGCGCGGTAGGCACTTGTCTCCTCACCCTTCAGCCATAGAAGCTCACCGGCGAGGACAGTGTGGGAGAAATGGTTCATCGCCAACTTTGAGACCCTCTATTCGAAGATTGAACATGCATCCGCGAACTCCACCAGAGCTCGCAGTCACATCGCGTCTCAGACTCGTTCAAGTTCGAGAGATTGGCTGTCGCGGTCTTCGACAGTCACGCTGGCGAACGAGCGGACGCATCTTCGGCGGTAAGAGGCTCGACTTGTACACTTGTATGTTGTGCACCGTATTGATCTTACGACATACAGAGGTGAAGTGGAGTCGGAACCGGAATCAGGGCATTCGAGCGACGACGAACGATCAGCATATCGCAGCCCAGGGAAATCATCAGGTCGGCAATCCTACGTCAACAAAAACAGCCAGACGGCTCCGATCTGCCGCTCTCAATTTATTCAGAGGCCAAGGCCACGTACAACAGTTACAGATGCGGACCTCCGTGCGATGGCCTTGTATCGGTTCGAGAAGGGCGACAACCGCGAGTTGCGCCGCTATCGTGTCGCTGCTTGGCGGGAGTTCGCGCAGAGGCCAGAGGTCAGTATATCATCTTTGCTTTCTCTCTGTCAGGGCCGTACGATACGGATATGGATATTGAGCTCGTCTTGTTGCCGCGGTCCCTAGAACAACCCCAGGCGAACATTGGAGGCATGGGTGAACATCCCGCGAAAGCCAGCGCGTGCAGCGGGTACGTGCAAATGAATTTATCATTGAGACGAATTATTGGCTGACTTTTGACATCTTTGAAGCAATAAATCGGTATCTGGAACAGTACAAGATGACTGCTCGGGGCATGGAGTCGGCGAATAGGCCTTTCGCATCGCCCACATGTGCGGGGCTCCGAGTGCACAATGCCACCGCTAGCCCTTCTTCGCAGCTGAGGGTCGCTCATTCGGAGAATGCGAATTTTGCAGATGGGCGGAGGGATCACCTGCTGATGATTAAACGAAGAAAATAATTCGAGATGCGGACCCGGACGATATCATCGACCTGACCGTGGAAATGGAAGAGTAGCTCATTATGTATGTTCCACAGAAAGCATCTATATAGCTATCACGTCCTCGGAGCAAATATACGTGTTCATGCTGGTTGAGGTTGAGCATGATCGTCTCCACCCGAGACGCCGCGTCCCGGAGACGTACGGTGCCGTCGTTCGACGGCGGAAGGAACGGGTGGCCTGTTCATGGAGAGAACGAGAACGTACAATACGTAAAACATGCCAAAATTACACAGGGTTGAAAGCAAGAGAGACGCATTATGGCACGGACAAGGGCGGTGGAGTATCGCCCCACCCATAGTTCAAATGGAGCCTCGCCTGGGTAGAAGAGCAGCGTCAGCACTATTCTTACTCGCAAGCGCGATAACAAACGACTGACCTCATCCAATTTCGACAGAACAAGCTCCTCCTGCCTGATGATCGTCTCTACGACACTATCATGCAGCCTTACAAGGCTGTGCTCTCCCTCTGACGCACCACCAGCCCCGGAGGACGAAGCCACGACTCGCCAGCCGTGTGCGATGTGCCAACGTTCATACGGCTTCCAACCACGACCCGCAGGCGCCTCATCATCCCAGTTCGAGAGGAATCCATTGGTTGTTAGAAGGATGTTATGCAACGACGGGAGGGCGCGGGCCAGCGCTGAAGCGGTTCCTTCCCAGTTGAAAGTCGACTCGCGGAATGCGTGTGCGTATTCTCCCCGAAGCGCGACAGGCCACGGCATATCCTCGTGGACATAGACACTGACCCCGATGACGATGTGAAGGTGGGTAAGTTCGTGCAGTGGCTTAGTAGCGGCGGTAATGTTTTCCTGTCGAATATGATACACGATAAGCGCATGTTCTTCCGATGTGCACAAGCTACTTACCAGAACTCTATCCCATTCGAGCTCGCCGCCATCCCCAGATGGCGAGTTCGATTCATAGTCACTGGAGTAGAATAGGCATAGCGTGAGGTGCGTCAGCGCACCTGCGAGCTCTGGCGAGAACAGCTCGCCAAAAGGAGGGCCGAGGTCGTGGAGAGTTGACAGTTTTCAACCGCGGGATGGGGTTCTCGCGTAGGGCGTGGGCTATATAGCGGCCTTTCTCGTGCATTAGCGCATGTTCGATCATGACGAGTCGAATTGGGCAGCGCAAGCCCAGGATATAGAGCACATGTGCGTCGCAGACGAAACGATCGAGCTTCTTCCATGCATGCGATACGCCGTCTACGCCAATCTCCTGTGAGCGACGATTTGCCTCGCGTAGTATGTCGTAGTGTGTCTCCTCGCCGTGTCCTATGCCGAAGCCACCCAGGGATAGTGTTCCATCAAGAGCAGGGAAGATATGTTGAAGGACGTCGAGCAGTGGCCGTCCGTGGAGAGACTCCACAGAAAGCGAGCGTACGGCAGGGTACTGCGCCATATTGAGGACAGATGGCGAGCAAATGTTGGCCAGAGATTGCAAACCGATTCCGCCGGGTATGTCGACGGTAAACTGGTCTAACTTGAGCTCCTCCAGAGTCCGCATAAGACCACGG
Organism: Ganoderma boninense; assembly: GCA_002900995.3. Lineage (NCBI taxonomy): Eukaryota > Fungi > Basidiomycota > Agaricomycetes > Polyporales > Polyporaceae > Ganoderma > Ganoderma boninense. Next base: position 156,457 of record CM035315.1, on the reverse strand, counting down.
GGGAAGAACTGCTCTAGCACCGCCGGAAGCCACGAGGCCGCAGGTTTGTCACAGCGGAGTGAAGCCCAAGCGCGCGCACGGAGGTAGGAACCTGAGGGAGGAGTCCAAGGGCATCAGCTGACTCGCCCTTGATATCGAAAGAACGGAGGCCAGAGATGGCGTGGAGTGCCTTGAAGAAGCGGGGGTCACCGGTGGTCGGCCACGATGCCTTCTGAAAGGCGATTGTGAGATGCTTTATGTTGTTGCACAAGGTGAGTATTTCAACAAGGAGCGACGAATCATGGGCCGGAGGTCGGGCATGCCGGAGGTCGATGTATAGGGTACGTAGGTAGGGGGCGCGGGCAGGTGGGTGGGCGAAAATAAAGGAATGGAAACGATGGATTGGTGATCCGCTTTTGAGGTGTACAGGTCGAGTTAATAGCAGCCATCTCACTGCGAAAGCATGCGCAGAGGAGCAAGTGAGGGAGACAGACAGAATATCTGACTTTTCGCCCAGAAACTTGCAAACGTTGGCCAGCACATCGATGTTGAGCTGCGTGACATGCATTGCGCTTCCGAGCAGCATTGTGAGTGCACGAGCCCGATGTGAGGAACTTGACGTACTCACCACTTATCAGTGTTGTATACAAAGTCCTCGCGAATGGACAAGGAAAAGCGATGGTCGTTCAGTTCGAGGAGGACTCGGAGTCGCTGGCGCCCGCCAGCACACCGGAATTAACTTTGATTTCTGTACCGAACTCTAGGAATGCAAGCTTCCCGTCTTGTACATGATCCTGGTGAGCATGGCGTCAGTATCGGATCCCAGATTCACACCTCATGGTTCTAATTTACCACGCAGTTGTTGTTCCGATAGACTCTTCCAACAACAGTTGAGCATCCAGTAGACCCCAACGAGCCAGCTTGTCTTGCACCACCGAATACGTTTGTCATGTACGCCACCGAAGAGGAAGGCAAATATATTGGACATTCACCTGGTAAGGACAATGTCCCATGGTTTGAGTGCATTAGCCCTCGCTACAGTAAATCAACTGTGCGCTTGCAAGAAGTAATGTGAAAAGATATACATACAGTTCATGAAAAGATACAGCAAGCTATGGAACGGACAAGGGCGGCGGCGTTCTACCCCAGCCATAGTTCAAATGAAGCGCGGCCTGTACATCGAAACACCGTGCTCAGCCTCGTCTCACTCGCGCAACAGGACTGAACGCCACTCACCTCGTCCATCTCTGACAGAATAAGCTCCTCATTCCTGATGATCGTCTCCGCTACATCGCTGTGCAGCTCGACAAGGCCCGACCCTCCTTCCTGCACCCCACCCATCCCGGAGCCTGATTTCGCGACACGCCAGCCACGAGTGATGTACCAGCGTTCATACGGCTTCCAGCGTCCCCCTCCTTCGTCCGCGTCCTCCATAGTGGGGTCCTCCCAGTTCGAAAGGTATCCTCCTGTCGTGATAAATATGTTCTGCAACGAAGGGAGAGCATCGGTAAGCGTAGCGGCGGTCCCGTGCCAGTTGAAGGTCGACTCGCGGAAGGAGTGCGCATACTCCGCCGGAGGCGCGAACGGCCACGGCGCAAGCTTGTGAACATAAACACTGGCTCCGATGACGATGCGAAGGTGCGTGAGCTTCCGCAGAGGCTGCATAGCAGACACGAGCGAGTGCTATACAACACAATACCGTGAGTGTGTCATCGCGTGAAATCAACCCACAGATATGACGCTTACGAGAACATTCTCCCACTTGAGCTCGCCGTCCGGCATTGAATCGAATCCGTAGTCGTTGGAATAGAACAAGCACAGCGTGAGGTGCGTCAACGTCGCTGCAAGCTCGGGCGAGAACACCTCGCCAAACTCCGGGCCGAGGTCATGGGCTGTCGAGAGCTTGAGCCGCGGGACGGGGTTCTCACGGAGGGCGTCAGCAGCGAAGCGGCCATGCTCGCCCACCCGCATCAGTTCGACCATAGCGAGTCGGATGGGGCAGCGCAAGCCCAAGACGTATAGCATCGGTGCAGTGCAGATGACGCGATCGAGCTTCTTCCACGCGCGTGACGAGCCATCTGCGTCTCTCTCTTGAGATATTCGGTTCTCATCGCGCATGGCAGTGTATACGTCGTCGTTGCGCTGTGGGCGGAGCCCGCCGAGATGAAGTGTGCCGTCCAGAGCGGGGAAAAGATACTGCAGGAGGCCGAGAAAGGGCCGTCCCTCGAGCGACTTCACAGTGAGCGACCGCACGGCGGCGTAGGGCGCCACGTCGAGGACAGATGGTACAGCAGCATTGGCGAATCCCAGCACGGCGTCGTCTACCTCAACTGTGAGCTGGTCAAGTTCCAGTTCCTCGATAGTGCGCACGATAGCATTGGGGAGAAAGTGTTCGAGAAAAGCAGGGTATCGTGCGGCGGCGGGTATGTTGCTCGAATGTATTCCAAGCATGCGCACGGGGCCACGGAGCTCTTGGAGGACTGCGAGTGCATCGATGGACTGGCTGCGGACGGTGAATGAGCGAAGGCTGGGGATGGTAGATATCGCGTGGAGGAAGGCCGGATCGGCGATGATGGGGAATGCTTCGTGCTGGAATGCCACTGTGAGACTTTGAAGACATTTGCATGCAGCGAGGATTCTGAGGAGTAGAGTTGCGTCATTGGCCTCGGCTTTGGGCCACATCAGGTCGATGTCGAGGACACGGAGATATGGAACACGGGCAGGAGCGTCGGCGAAAAGAAATGAATGGAAGCGAAGGATTGACGGTCCACTCTTGAGGAATACCGGGTGTGTAAGAAGCAGCCATCGGAGTGCGATGGCGTGGATAGAAGAGCAGGTCAGGGAAACGGAGAGGAAATCGGAGACCTCGGTAAGAAACTCGCAGACGACGGTCAAGACGTCTATGTTGAGCTTCGGTGTCTGCATTTAACTTCTAGAGCAGATCACGGAGATCATTAGTACAAATTTAAAAGCACACACTAGACACTAATATACCCACCCTTGCAGTGTCCGATACTTGTACAGAGCTCTCGCGCGAGGACACGGTGATGGTGAGATGGCGGTTGACGAGGGTTGACGACAAGAAGCGGCTCTCAAGCGCCGGAAAGCGCAGCAAGATTGAGATAATCTAATCTAAGCGCGAATTTGCGAGTCCACGAGCCACCTGGCTAGTACTCTTGCAGGGGATAATCAGAGAGTCTATGAACGTAACAGAATCCTCAATTACAGCACCCCGCTCACGTTGGGCCAGGAGCCTCGCCTGGCGCAACGGATTGCAACTTTCAACTTCGAAAAGTTGGCCCACCTCGCCGGCCTGTAAGCCACGACTCGGAGGCGAAAATGTAAGAGCGGAGTGCTTCCTAGGTCCTTTTTCAGCACACGGTCGCGATTTGTATGTGCCACGCGAAACTCTACTTGGTCTCACCTCGTCCGACTTCGTGAACCCAGCTCCTCCGTCCTGATGATTGTCTCCACGACGAAGTCTCCATGCGCGCAGTTCAACGAGCCTCAGTGGATCCTGCCAATAGCCAGCGCTCTCCGGATGGTCTGAATCATTCCAGTCCGCGAGAAACCCGCTCGTCGTGACGAAGATGGGCTGTCAAAATGGAATGGGGACCGTGGGTGAGGGCATTGGCGGTCCCCGTGAAATCGCACCTGGACGTATGGAAGGTGCACGCGTAGGAGTCGTCCTGCAGCACGGACGATCGAGACACATATTCGTAAATCTTCAGACTGGTGCGGATTACGACACGGAGGTGCGTGAGCCTTCATAGAAGTTAAATACTAAAGACGAGCGTTTCCTGTGAAGAACGACCCGAATGCGTGATGGTGAGCGACAACTTGACCCACGAAAACAACTACATTTCCATATCAGAGCCTATCATGGGGAACATAATGGATTCAACTTCAAGAATATCGGAGGGAGTCTGGAAAGTGATGAATGACAACTATCCCGTCCACGTCTCCTGAAGCCAAGAACTCGCCATTCGGAGAGAACGTCATCTGCGTTATTTCTGTGCCCTCGTGTCCAATAAACTCTGCAGTGCACGAGGCGTCGGATGTATGCCACAGCTTGACCGTGCTCGACCACTGCGTGATGGTTGCAACGAACTTCCCGTCGGGCGAGTAGCAAGCCTTCGAGACGCCGGGGGTGCGAGTAGTTGAGGACCCAAGCGAGGCCTTCTCCACCCCAGATCCTGCGTCCCAGATCTTCACTGGGCAGTCACTCGCAGCTGGTGGTCCTGTTTTCTGAGACAGGAATCCACCCGATCCGCTACCGACGCCTTGACCTCGCCCTGAGGTATGCGCGGTATGCCCTCCAGCCAGGTGCCCCTCGCTATGTAGCCGCTGCACTCGGCGAGGCGCACTCCTTGGCACGCTCGGGCCATCCTTCCTGGTGGTCGGACCTGCATCATGCGCTTGCCACTCTCCCTGAGCCTGTCGCCCTTCCGCTGCAGGCCCCTCTCTCTGAAATGCTCGTGGATCGCCTTGCCCGTGAGCTGGAAGCCTCGCTCGCGAAACATATTTATGTCACACTAGTGGGCTCCGCCAGGCTGCCCCTCCTAGCCACTAGGCTGGGGGCAGTGGCGGAGCCTCGCCCCGAGCCGTCGCTACGGTCTTTGTGCCAGTGGCGCAAATACCTCGATGTCCAGTCGACGGCTCATCGAGAGGCTCTAGTCCGCCTCCTCACATCAGACCACAAGCTTGCTGTAGAGTCGCTCCGCAGGGTCTCCCCAAAGGTCCCCCGGCACCGCAGAATCTGCAGATTCTGCCAAAGGCGCTGGGCGATCGAGACAGAGCTCCATGTCCTACTCGAGTGCGAAGACGAGGAACTGTCAGACCTGCGCGACGATTTCTTTCGTCGCGCAGGCCCTCGTCTTCCGAAGCTGCCTCGAGTGCGCACCGCATGGTCATGGGAACGCCAATTTAACCTGCTCCTGCAGACGGACTCTCTCCTACCGGATCTCGCAGAATTTGTGTATGATGTACTTGCCTTGGTGGACTCTATTCCCCCTCTCATCCTTCGGGACGACAACGCTGTCCTTGACCTGCAGCCTTAGTAGGCCCGAGCACGATAGGGCGGCGTCGTTCCAGTGGACTCCTGCAGGATTTCGGCAGTTCGAAGGAGGCTTGGGGCGGGTGAATCGTGGGCTGCGGTGCAGGGGACTGCTCGTGGTCTGGCGCAACGGTAGCTCCTCGTCAGGTCCCGTTCGCGTAAGTGAAGCCCGTCGCCTGTCCAGGATGGAAAAAGGTGCACTGTGTAAACCCTGGGCCAGAGTTACTCTTCACCGGATTGTACGTTATCTAAGTAGGGTTCGCGGTAGAGGTCACGACACAGCGGGTGGGAAAGGGCTTACTAATCCGTGTATTGTAGTCGTACCGATTCTCTCCAAAATGTCATCCTCCTCCTCCTCCTCACAGAGCCATCCAACGAGGCGGAAACGATCGAGCTACCGTCTGGAGAGAACGATATGTCGGTCACGGTCATCGAGTCCCTGGCCCCGAGGACGGCGAGCATCGCTCCAGTGGCAGGATCCCATACACGGGCAACGTGCGCATCTTGAGACGACGCCGAGCCGTAGGCGGTGACGATGCGTGTGCTCTCCGGATCGAACGACAACGCGCCGAGCGGGAAGCCGAACGCCTCATACGCGTGTTGAGATGTCGGAAGCCACTTTGGCTGCTCCCTCGCCCGCGCTGGGCTCCAGACCATATACCCGTAAGTGTCTCCACGACGCGATAGGGCTCCCCACGCCAGGTAGCGTGAGTCCGGGGAGAATCGCAGATGCGCGGGGCCGAGCCCCTGCGGTGACGCGTCCACCTCGTCGACTCGATATTGCTCTTCGAATGTCAGCGCATTCAAGACGCGCACAGTACCGTCGCCGGACGCCGACGCGATCCATGTGCCATCTGGGGACCAAGCGCATGCGTTGACGGGGTGCGTGTGCCCCTCGAGCGCGGCTGCTCTGCGCGGGACGTCACGCAAGCCGAGCTCCCACAATGCAAGACCCTCGGTACCACCTGCAGATACAAGCCGCGCGCTGTTGGGAGAGAACGCGAGGGCAAGGACGGCGTAGCCGGAATGGGCGAGCCATTCATGCACGATTGTGCCTCCCGCTGCGTCCCAGAGAATGATGGTGCCGTCCTCGGAGGCGGTTGCTATCCATTTGCTGTCAGGCGAAGCGACGATAACGCTCACTGGCCCTTCATGACCCCAACGGTGTGGTATGTCTACGCCATTTCAGGCGGTGAATGAGTTGTCCACTCTCACCGTCATGAAATGGTCAACTCACCCTGCGCAGTAACCAAGGCCACGCGCCTGCCAGCGCTGAGCTTGGGGAACGCATGTTCGAAGGCTGGAGACCAGAAGGCGACTCTCCCCACCCTGCACCGTTGAACAGAACTAACGCAGGAAACATGGCCGAGAGGGAAACCGGCGAGGGACTCGTCCAGTGCTACACACGATTCAAACGTGGTGCTTTGGCGAGCAAGACAAGCCCCGAGAAGAGCAATACCGCTACTGTGCATCTTGAATTCAACCTGCACATCGGCAAGACGGGTCCGCTCCACATGCTCCAAAAAGTTTGTTGAGTTCCTAACGAACCGCGAGAAATCCGCGTCGGGATCGCGATTCCTGTGGAAGTCATCGTAACAGGGGATTATGAGTCTCAATGACGACAGCTGCCGGAGCCAGATCATATTCACTGCGTTCTGTTCTGGTTGTCACAAATTGAATTGTCAATGCACAATGAGGTGACGCGTAGTAGTTGCTTATACCTCACCAGAACTGCAGCCTATAAGGCTCGGAATGGCGTCGTGACTCATGGTCAAGACAAGATGACTCAACGCACTCCCACTCGATGCTAGCAAGTAACAAGTTGCACGAATGTCAACGAAGTCGCCGAGCTGGATGAATTGTTGTCGTTCTCAGCTCCTTGTTACGTTCGATAGGAAGGGATTAGAAACACTCACATTCAAAATCCTCAGGTCCAGTGATCGGGCAAGCCGGCTAGGCCCAGAGCGGTAGAAGAAAGGCTTCTCCTTTGATTCTACCCGGAACCGAACATAAGAACAGGATACACTATTGATGCCAGTGAACGCCTAGACAAGTCCGGCGAAATCTGACACGTCGTCAAAGGGAACATGCGAAAGCTCGAGGTTACAGATGCGGCCGCCATATCTCCGGTAGCACGAGAGCGTAGACCGGTGGAGTGACAACCAAGGGCCTCCGAGAGTTAATGGGCTCCCAACTAGTTCTAGCTTCCAGGCACGCAGGTTCGGGAGGCGGGAGAGGATGTGGACAGGATGAATATCGAGCAACGGGGCATTCTTGACACCATGCCAGTGATCGCCATACAGCGGACCGGGGGAAAGGGAAACCTTCTTGATGAGGGGAGGAAGCCACGGATGGGTGTCGAGAAACACAGGGGCGGCCCGTGCCTGTTCCACACTCCGGATGCATATGCGGCTAAAGAGATGGTAGCGGGCTCGAGGCTGGAGTGCGGTACAAGTGAGCGAGACCTGACGGAGGGAAGCAACATCATCACTGGCTTGGTCAATGACTGCTTCAAATATGTCAATAGAGGGGAATGGGTGATGCAACATGGAGAGAAGAAATGCAAGTCTGAGTAGTCCGCTGAAAGAAGTGAAGCGTCGATGAAGAGAGGCACCGTGGTCAGCGGCCTCTGCGCCAGATGATCGATCAGTGCGAAGTCAATCTGCTGAATACGGTCTGAAGCTTCCGAGTGCATCTGCCTTTCGTCCAGCGACGAGCCAACGACTAACAACGAGGAAGGGTAAACGATCCACGGACTCACCTTCAAATTTGCTTCCTTCCACGTCCCCGAAAAACCTTTCTCGCTGTGGCAACTCCAGCCAACAATCCCGAACTTGAAGACGTCCGTGGGCTCAGGAGAGTGCATCGTGTGGAGCTTCGAGGACGTACAATGGTCGTCAATGTCGTCGCCTGAGTGTATGCGCAGCGGCGTGGCCCTCGACCCGGCAGCGAGCGAGCAAGAAGATATCAGAACAGCAGAGCGGCAGGCTAGAAGAAATGGGAGGTGAGAGGCCTCTCGGCATCATCGCCAGGAGGAGCAGGCGGGACAAGCGTAGACGTGGCAACCACGGCCACAGGGAACCAGGAGAGCAAATTTGACGACTCTGCTGCTTGAGGTCGCAATGACCTGATGGATGCCCGAGGATAAGGATTGGAGCCGTATGGTAATAATGAGGACAATGTGGAACATTGTAGTCGAGGAAGATGGTCAGGGAGGCAGACCCACCTTTGAATGCTGTCCTCGAGTTCTTCGTTGCTGAGCCCAAACAAGATCCGGAAAGACGATGAACAAGACGGGGGGTCACTGTGGTCCGAGAGAGAGCGAAAATGCAGAGGAGTAAAACTGAGGACAGACGTCGGACATAGCAGAGGAGGAGGAGATGAATGATGGAGAGAGAGAAGAGGCTGAGCGCTGAGCGGCCACCGCACGAACGCTGCTGAGCAGGGCGGCGGCTTGTCTTCTACTCCATCCGTCTGCACACACCCCGCGACCCCGCATCCTTATAATTCTGTTCGATATATTTCTGCATTTACAATAATGTATACATTCACTGATTTCCACATGTACAGGGGTACAGACCACTGTACCAGGTCACAAATAGTTCATGCTACGACACACGACGATTGGTCCGACGATCCCGACCGCAGCGCCGCAATACCACTAGTAGAACCTGGGGGCCTCCTCTGGGCGAAGCCCTCCTCGAGCCGCATCTGGGCTATCGCGCGGTTGTGAACAGCGGACGGAGTCACCAACTCCGCCTCTAGCTTGCTGCACTCCCGCTCCATGACCGCTACCTTGGCACGGCAGTTCTCCTCCAGCCACCGATGCTCCTCCCTCAAGCTCTCCATCCTCTGCGACGGCTGGGCTCCCAGGTGTGATTGCTCGAGGTGCTGTGAGCGCCGCGCCAGGTCCTGCTTGTAGTCAGCCGCTTTGCGCTGGAGTCGCTCGCGCGCGGCCGCATCGAGCGCGCCAGCCCGCGACAGCTCCGCACGCTCACACATCGTCTTCCACCGGAACACGTCGAACGCGAACTGCACTTCGTATATCGCCGCGCGCGTGGCATGTCGAGGTGTCGGACAACCCTTCGCGAGCGCAGCGGCCTTCTTTGCGTCTGCGACGCAGGAGTCGTACAGGAAGCTGATGAAGCTCGTCCACAGCGCGCGGTGGCGCGCAGTGTCCGGAGCGTTCGATGTCTTCGACAAGCCCTCCACGCGGGACTGCGCAATCTTCGCGAGGAGCGAGCGGAGGTCCAAGGAGAGGAAGTACGCTTCGACCCGGAACGGGACGTCTGCCTGGGGTCGCGGCTGTCCGACCTTGCGTTCGACGATCTCTGAGACGGTCCCAGCGGATGTAGTATTGGTGGCGCGAGCGTGATCTTCGTCCTGTGGCATCTCGAGCTCTATGCGGAGGAGAGTGGATACCGCGGATTCGTACGGCTCGACGTGCGGCCCGCGCGCATTGGCTACCTTCACGAGTGCTCGGTACGTGTTCACGATGTCTTTGACGATCTGACGCCAGGCGCGGGCTTCCTCGACTGCCAATCCGTGCACCTTCTGCATAGCTCCTAGGGTAAACGCGTCCTCCGCCAGAAGAGGACCGCTTTGCGTGAACTGGACAGACAGTTTGGCCGAAGTGTTCGCCTTGGGGTTGATCGTCGTTTCGGCCCCGATCTCCCTCGCCTGCGCTTGGTAGTCGGAGAGCTTGGAGGAATAATTTGAGACGAAGACGGTCAACTCGTCGATGGCGGCGGACGCCGCCCTCGCCATATTCTGCTCGAGAATGTCCATGGTGGCCCGTTTTGTGATCCTCCCATAGCGCAGAGCCGTAATGGGACCACGGCATGTAGGGCAGGTTGGCGACCTCTGGAAGTCGACTGACGGCAACTTCAGGCCAGTGAAACGCCCCGTCGGGTCGACGTCGTAGTACTCTTGCATGCCGCAGTGGCGGTCGAGAGCCTGCACGGTGAATGTGTGCCCGCACGCGAGCGTGATGAGTCGGTTCCTGACAGAGTCTGTTGGGTGCGAGTCGACGTCGGACAGGCGGAGCTGCATCGTGAGGTCCACAAGGGTGGAGTCTCTGTCGTTCTCCAATGGCGAGCATAATGGTACACTTCTGGCGCTGCACACGGTTCGCCACAAACTGTGTTTCGTAATATTCAGTGCCTGCACTTCTAACTAGCAACTAGAGTCTTACCGGAGGGACAAGGGTGTTTCCGCATTGCAGGGACTTTCGTGCACGGCTCGTCGCAAGGAAGCCGGGAGCATATCTATTATAAAATCTGTTAGTGTTGGCTTGGCGGACATACGGTGGCACGTACAGAGCCGCAGGGCAGTGGGCAGATGAAGTGAGGGCACGACCACTCGCACGGCTTCGTGCATGGAGTGCACGGTTCCGAGCAAGGCTTGGAGCACTCCTGGTGTGCACATCTCTGGCGACATGGCTGGAGCCATTTCTTGTTGCAAGTGTGTCCCGTTGCACACTCGAGTCCGCACGCATGCTGACAAGGGAGGAGCAGCCCACATGGATGACGGGCGTGGTGAGTGCGAGAAACCCTGCCGTTCGTCTCGGAAACTTGGGTGCGCTGGAGAGTGAGCACTCGGCAGCCGGAGCACGATGCTGTACACGTCTTCGAGCAGCACTGAAGGGTTCCTTCGCACCGTTCCGTGCACATCACCGTGCTCGGAGATCTGTGACACGCCACAAGGGCGGAATGCTCACAGCCAGGCAGCTCCTTCCGCACCTGTTCAAAGCACTTGACCGACGCAAGGTCGTCAAGCTGATGACTGCGTGATGTCAGAGAAACACGGATGAATGAGGAGTGTACGACGTACCAGAACACTTTCGAGGCCGTGTGGCCACAAGGGAGTGCAACCGCGTATATTGGAAACATGCATTTGCCGCAGTCGTCCGAGCACCGCTTTGAACAGGGGTGTTGGCGCGGACAAGGGGTGCGAGGGCACGGTTCCATGCACTTCATGCTGCGATGGTTGTCCAAGACGGCATGGCACTACAATCTCCATCAGCGACACAACGACGACTAGACGGATTCACAGGACTAACCGCCGAAGGACAGATATGTCCACAAGCCAGCTGAACGCCGCACGGCAAGATGCAGCCACCTGCCGGGGAATGCAGGGGAAGCTCTCCGGGTTTAGAAACCATTTTGGCTTGCTCCGGGTGGCGAGGACAGATAATCGGTAACGCCGTACCAATTTGTCCTCTGTCCTCCATGTCGTTCAAGATGGTCGACCACGTCGGGTTTTGACGGAGGTTAGCGACGTTTCCGAAGATATACAGTCCGTGCTTGGCCCGAGAGAGAGCAACGTTGATACGATTTGGACTCTGGAATAAGTGTTGTATCAGCGGCATGTTCTTATGGCCTGCATCTTCGCACCAACCTTCAGGAAACCAATGGACGCCCTACCCGTCTCAGGTTGGCCCGAGTTTCGTACCAAGGAGACGATGACAATCTTCGCTTCTTGCCCTTGGAAGATGTCGACGGTGCCTAGACGGACCTACAGGACTTATGAATAAACGACTCTGCCAGGCGATCATGAGGACCGTACGTGTTTCGCGACGACGACCTCCTCCATCTGAACTTCAGAATCGTCTTCAAGACCCTGTCGCGCCAACTGTTCCGCGTCTCTCTCGTCCACCGCAACAGCAATCTTGAGGTCCCGGAGAGCGCACGGACCTTCTGCAACTGACCGAGGTACGCGCACAGAACAGCAATATCGCCAGGCCCGTTGTATGTGCCCTGGCGCAGGAAGTACACGACGAGGTCCCGGATCATGTCGACCTGGGGAAATAATTATCTTCAAGGCCATGGTCCGCATGCACACCGGCGCGCGTACCTCGAACATGTTGAACTTCGAAACAGAGTCTTCTGTGCCGTTCTCCTTGTTCAGGTGGTTGAGGAAGAAGACATCCGTCTGCATACCCTGCACGGGCGGATACTCTGTGACGACCGGGTGGTCTTGGAGGTTGGGGTAGAGAATGGTCCTAAAGGATTGTGAGATGCGAAGAGTATAAAGTAGTCAAAGTAGTAGATTGCTTCGGACCTAATGAAGTGCGAGATGGCAGGACGCATGCGGCGTTGGACGTTGATCTGCGACATGGGGTATCCCGAGTCGGACAAGCGCTCCATCAACGACCGATCGAACTTGTATAAGTCCTTTCCTACACCGCTGTCCATAGAGAGTGCTAAAGCATGCATTGGTGAGCTGATCGCAGGCTGGAATATTATCAAGGCTACGCACAGAACGTAGCCATAGTCGGCCGGAGTTGCTTCGGGTCTCCGATGCAAATCAAGTGTTGCACTGACACGGTGGTTTCAGGTCAGTATGTGCAGGTAAACGTCCGATTTGCAACTCACCAGACGACACAAGTGAGGTCAAGACGTGTGCTTCGAGGACTTGGCCTGCTTCTTCCACCATCAAGACCTTCGGAGCGATACTCTAGCATGACGTATGCGTGGTCAGCGGGATAGTTCAAGTATGAAACAGAAGTGAACCAACATCAAGAAGCGAAGTCAGGGATGCCGCGCCTGCAGTACGTCGTGAGTTTGACATCATCTAATGCAGATTGGAGTTGGACTTTACCGGTTGTAGTGCACGCGATTAAATCAGTCCGCCTCAGCAGGCGACGACGGGCCTGGAAACTGTGTTGAGCAAGCGTAAGAACACCGTAGCGGGAGAGAACAAACATCATCCCGCATCTCATCGTTTAAGCGGCACTCTTCCTCGAACTCCACCTTCATGGCTCGATAGTATCCGAGCTGAGACTCGTATGCTTTTGCGCGGATGTCAGCCTCCCACTCGTCTGCCAGACGAGCACGCTCTGCCAGTGACATGTCCCAGACGTCAAAAGACCGGAGAAGCTGATAGATCGGACCGGTTCGTTCTGGGTACCAATGGAATGGCATCGTGGAACCCGATGTCTGCGAAAAACTGGCGAGGGTTGGAGAGCAGGGACCGGATTCGGGAACTACCACCATATCCACCTTGATTGCCCTTCGGCTGCTTGGACCTTGCAGGGGATGTCTGTTGCAGGAAGTGAATGTCGACACCTTCCCTCCAAATGCTGTACATTGTCCGGTGACCTGATTTCTTAACCGTCTGTCTCTTCTTCCCCTTCCTCCTGACCTCTTCGAATTCACCCTCGAGGTCCTCCTCCGTCCACTTCATCTGCGCGACTCTGGAGATCCAAAGAGGAGGAAATTGAATAGACTCATAATGATCTCCGTAATGTACGCAGAGGAACTCCTCGATCTCCGCCCAGCTTGCGAGTGGGAGCCGAATGGACGCCATGGTATTAGATAGTAGCTCTTCGCACTGTTTCATCATTGCATATTGCTGCTTCAACGTGCGGTCGAATTCCGAGACACCGGCGCGTCTCTCCAGCTCACCAAGAGTGTACTGTGCAATGCGCTCGTCCGACGATCGCGTCCCGAGACGAACGACTTTCTCCGTGATGCCCGCGTCAAGGACCGAGGTAAGCATGTGATCGAGCGCATGATTGGTGTACGCAATGAGTACTACAAAGGGTACGGTCAGCGAGCCTTGATCAAATGAGTGCACGGAGCAGGTGAGTTTACCAATCGGCCGTATCCCGCTTGCGAAAAGGACGCGAAGGATCTCTTTCGCAGTGAAACTCTAGCAAGCTCAGATTAGATGTAGAAACCAACGATATCTGATTTGAGTCTGCGCACCTTGCCAGTTCCCGGTGGCCTGTATGAAAAGACGCATTCAGTCGTTGATACGGTACTCAGGAAAAACGGTTAGAGACACTCACCCTTGGATGAGGGAAACCTCCCTCGTCAAGGTATCCACGACCGCGTCCGCCTGGCTGGGATCGAGGATGCTAGACCTGACAAGCTGCTCGCGCGCCCTCCGAACGGCAAGGGGATTCAATACGTCGAGGGGTGCAATCGATTGTCCGGGCTTCGCCAAGCACTGCAGCTCGAACCTGAACCCGGGAACACGGCCGTACTTTGGCGGCAGAACTGGTACGCGGTCGAGCGGACCACCAGGCGCTATGTACCGCGAGAACGGGATCTCCGTCGGCTCAATAGTCTGTAGCTTGCTGAGAAAAGGTCGGACGGCCTCAAACATGACGCCGTTGTCGACCAGCACGGCGAAGTTGGATGGGCCCCAGCACAGCCGCTCACCGCGCATCGCCATGAGCTCAACCTCAACATCGAAGAACAAAATCTGCACCTGAACGCGACCCTGTTCATATTTTGAGGACTCGGCGATGTCATTGTTGTAAGAGGTGATGACGCCGAGGTGGACCCGAAGGGCCTTGCCTTCGACGATGACAAGGGCCACGAGGCTCGCACCCTGCAATCGTTTGGTATGCTCCCAGTACTCGACCCGCTTCCTTACGTCCTTGTCACGCGCGGCGCCACCTGGGGGTGTGTCGACAGTGAGAGTAACCGCGACCCCTTTACGGGTAGCTTCGGTGGACGGAGCGCGGCGAACTCGGCGTTCGTGTAGAGCTGAAAGAAGACGGAGTCGTACCCGCTGGTCCGGTATGCGCCTCCATTCTTCTCTATGAGGTCCTCCAGCATGGTCTTGTTGCCCTTCTTCTGGCCTCTGGACCACAACCTCAGGAGGTCGTCATGAACGACGGCGAGGGACGCGCGTGTGGTAGAACTTGAGAGAGCAGGCTACGTCAATGAAAAAATCATGTCGAAACGAGATTGCGAACGTACATAAGCTCTTCTCGAAGAAGACGGAACTGAATGTCGAGGTGCCGCTGCATCGAATCGGCAGGACAGTGGTGAGGTGCATCGCGGCTGAACACCGGGAGGTATGGTGGAACGGCACACAGCAACTCATCGTGAGTTGGTGCGATACGGATGCGCTCTATCTCCGTGAAGTCGTTATCGTGTCGAGGACCCTCTTCGCGGAGGGAGCCTGGCGGATCATACGTTTGCGCGAGCTGCGCGGCGCGTGCTTGACTGCGTTGAGCGTTTGTGACAGTGTCACAGCCTATTGACTGCGCCACCAAACAAACAAACAAAGGGGCTCACTGATGGGGCACACAGGGGGTGGCAACAGAAGGGAAGAGGATAGATTGCCTAGACTAGAAGGCGCAGAGGGGCAGGGGCTGTTAGGCTGCCTACAGTGGAAGGGAGGGAAGAACAGAAGACAGAATCTGAGGTTCTTGATCCCACATCACAGCCCTTTATATATTACATGGGAACGGTGCACAGACCATCAGTTCAGGGCAGGTTCCGGGACCTGTCGCAGGTGAGAAAATGATCTAAGAAGCAGATAAGATAGGGAAAGAGATAAGATAAGAGGGAGAGATGAGATAAGGGAAAGGAAGATAAGATAAAGGAAAAGATAAGATAAACCGAGAGATAACTTGTCCTGATAAGATGCCAGACCGAGTGTGGCGCGAAAAACCGTGACACTACCCCCTCTTCAAGACTTGAGCTCCAGCGAAACGTTCAAGCCAAACATGCCGGTTAAACTGCCTCTGGACTGGGCGCGGGTTTGTGAGTGAGATAGGCTGTGCGGCCTCCGGGTGTGCGACATGGAACTCGTCCAACAGGTCCTTGCAATGTTTGACATTCCGTACTGGCTCCCAGGTGGCTTCGCTAACATCGTATCCTACCCACTTCACCAAGTACTGGACATATCCATAGTAGGTCTTCGAGTCGAGTATCTTTTCAACTTCAAACTCGTCATGGCCTTCTACTTCGATAGGATCGGGTTTGGTTGGGTTTCGGTCACCGATCTCGTCTTCGTGGTAGGGAATAAGCTTTGAGGCATGGAAAACTGGATGGACCTTGTTCTGTGGAGGCAACTGGAGTTTGAAGTCCGCAGGCCCTACTTGCTCGACAATCTCATAGGGGCCAAAGTTCTTGGCTGACAACTTGGCGGCTGACTGTTTGATCTTGAGGTCCTTTCCTTTGAGCAGTACTTTGTCTCCAACTTTGAATGGCACCTGGCTCTTGTACTGATCGTAGTACCACTTCATTCGCTCAGCGGCCAGAGTCAGAGAGGCTTGTGCCTGTTCTCGGGCTTCAGTGCGATTTTGGAAGATTTCTTCAAGAGTTGGGAAGCCCAGCTCTCCTTGTACGTCTGGAGCCATCTTGGGGTTGTAGCCATACTCGACGAAAAAGGGGACAGGCCGGTAGACTCGTGTGCCATGTTGTTGTACGAAAACTCTGCTGAGGCGAGGAGGGTGGCCCAGTCGTTGGGTCGGTGTTCAGTGAATATCCGCAAGTATTGTTCCAATGACTGGTTGACCCGTTCTGTCTGTCCATCTGTCTGAGGGTGGTATGCTGTTGACATTGATGCCCGGATTCCCAGCTTCTTGCAAAACTCCTTGAAGAGCGTGCTCGCAAACTGTGTTCCCCTATCTGAGATGACTTGCCGTGGGAGGCCATGTAGCTTCAGGATGTGTTCATATACGAGCTCAGCAGCATCCGAGGCTGAGAAGTGGTCATCGCATGCAAAGAAGTGAGACCGTTTCGTTAGCCGATCTACTACCACGGCAATTGCTGTGTATGTGTTGCCATGCTTGTCGTAGGACTCGGGAAGTTGGGTGATGAGGTCTATGCTCCACACTTCCCATGGACCTGCTGGGACTTCGTTCGGCTGCAAGAGGCCATATGGGGGAACCCGTGATGCTTTGTTTCGTTGGCATGTGTCACAGCCTTTGACATACTTCTTGACATCGATCGTGATTCCTGGCCACCAGTAGTTGCGAGTGATGAGCTCCTGAGTCTTCCATCGGCCTGGGTGTCCGGCGAGTAGTGTGTCGTGGTGGAGCTTTAGCAGGTCAAGTCGCAGTTGTCTATCCTTTGGCACATAAACTTTGCCTCTACGGAGGAGCAAGCCATTCTCGAAGTTCCATTCCTGTAGTGCCTTTCCAAACTCCCGGGGACCGCTGTTGAGCAGTGACCTATAATCCTTGGTCATCGTGTCGTCTTCCAGTGCCTTTTTGATTCTTTCCAACAGTTGTTCATCGTCAACTTCTGAGGCATGCCCTGGCTGTATTGCTTTGATTGCAAAAAACTCCGGTTTCAAAAGGGTTTGGCCAGCATTGTCACTGCTTACCCCCTCTTCATGATCTGGCCTCCTGGACAGAGGGTCTGCGCGAAGCATGGTTTTTCCAGGGCGGTGTCGCAGGTTGAAGTTGAATCGTGAAAGGAAAAGACTCCAGCGAGCTTGTCGTTGAGTGAGCTTCTGCGCCTGTCGGAAGTAGGTGAGGTTGAGGTGATCGGACCAGATTTCGACAGGGATTGGGTGTCCTTCCAAGTAGTGACGGTATTCCTCTAACGCTCGTATGATTGCCAGTAGCTCCTTGTCATATATCTCGTAGTTGCGTTCATGTTCATTTAATGACTTAGAGTAGAACGCAACAGGGTGCCAGAGGTTGTCTTCTCCGAGCTGTTCTAACACTGCTCCAGTTGCGAAGTCAGATGAGTCGGTCTCTAGCCGGAATGGTGCAGTGTCGCTAGGGATTCTCAAGATTGGAGCTGTTGTAAACGCGGTCTTGAGGGCCTGGAATGCTTGTTCTTGTGCTTCTTCCCATTGCCACGGAGAGTCTTTGCATGTTAAGACAGTTAAGGGACGGGCAATCTTGGAGAAGTCCTTGACGAACCGCCGGTAGAAGTTGGCCAGACCTAAAAACGCCTGGACATGCTTGACCTTGGTTGGAGTTGGCCAGTTCTTAACACCTTCGACTTTTGTGGGATCCATTGTGATCGAGTCCTTGGAGATGATCAGGCCTAGGAACTCAACTGATGGCTGCTCAAACTTGCACTTTTCTGGCTTGACAAAGAGGTCGTTAGCTCGTAGTTTTTGTAGTACTCGTTCTGTGAGCTGCCGGTGTAGTGTGAGGTCGTCTGTGAAGATGAGGATGTCGTCGATGTAGACTACAACGTGTCCTGTGGCAATTTCCTCCTTGAGTACTTCGTTCATCATAGCCTGGAAGGTGCTTGGTGCATTGCAGAGGCCGAAGGTCATTACCGTTGGCTCGTACAGTCCACGGTGGGTGATAAATGCTGCTTTCTCTTCATCACCCTCCCGTATGCGGACATTGTTGTATCCCCATCTCAGGTCTAAGGAGGTGAAAATTGACGACTGAGAGAGTCGGTCGATCAAGTCCGGTATCCGTGGTATGGGAAACTTGTCCTTCTTTGGTAGCGGCATTGAGGGCACGATAGTCCTGGAGCTAGCCGTAAACTCCCATCCTTCTTCTTGACAAAGAAGACTGGTGCTGCAGCAGGGCTCTTGGAACGTCGGATGTATCCCTTGCTTTCCTGCTCATCGATCCAACCATCCAGCGAGTTTCGTTCCTGTGGGTTTAACGGGTAAAGCTTGGCTGGCTTAGGCAAGGTTGCACCTTCTGCTAACTCGATTGGATGGTCGTAGGGCTTGCGTGTTGGCATCCGTTCTGACGCTGTCTTGGAGAAGACTTCACCATACTGGTGGTAATGTGTGGGGACATGACTAGACCAGTATCCCTTGTCTTGTTGTCCCAGCGCTTCTTCCTTCTTCTCTTCGACACGTGCTCGCAGTATCCTGGCATCAGGGTCGTCCGAAAACTTCATCCAGTGCACAAACTGGTCAGTATTGTCCCAGGGTTCTGGTTCGAGCTGACCGTAGCTGTCTCGTGCAAACTCCTCTAACCGGGGCTCGTCTATGGCTTGGACCTCTTCTTCCTGTGTCAGCAGTTCCTTGGGGTGGCATGCGGCTGGGCATCGTGTGAAGTTGACCTGTCCATTCTTCCAATCGATTTCAGGGTTGTGTTCCCTCAAGAAGGTCATCCCAATGATGAGGTCTCGATTTCCAATGTCGGTAACCAAGAATGACTGCCAACTGGTGTGCTTTCCAATGGTGACCATGCATCGTGTGTAGTGAGTGATGAGGCCCTTCTTGTTTTCCGTTGCATCTGCATTGAAAACTCGTATGTCCCTGGAAAGCCGCCGCAATTCTAAACCATGTTCCTGAACAAACTGATAGTGTGCAAAACTAGAGTAGGCTCCACAGTCTACTAGGGCTTCTGTCTGGATTTCACGTTTGCCTTGCTTGAGGGTGAGTCCTAGATCTAACGATTGCTTTTGCCTGCGAGATGAGGCAAGGTATATATAACGTGATCTAGGTACAAAAGACTCCTCTAAGTGGCTTACGCTACTACTACATATAGACCGGATGTTACGACCAGACTTCGTTACATCCGCTGGAGAAAATCCTGCTCGTCAACCTCGACGATCCGCGCGGTAGTCTCCTGCTCCGGGGCCTTGTTCTTCTTCTCGAACTCCTTGAGCGCATTGATGACAAACTCCATTCGGTCTTGATCTTGACTGTCTTCACCCATAGTGCGTACCCGAGTGCCTTTTGCCTTTGTCATGTCCGGGAGCTCGTAGTAACCTTTGTATACCGGGTTTCGACACTTGACACCAGTCTTGAAGGGATGCCGACCACAGCGGAAACAGAGCTTCTTGGCGAGCCATTCCTCCTGCTCCTTGGAGAGCTTTTCCGGTTTGCGTACAGTGTCGATGTCCATGGCATTTGGGTCTCGGGCAGGCCTTGACGACGTTGGCTGACGGACTCCTCGGTAGTTCATCTCGATCCCTAGTACCCAGTCTAAGAAGTCTTCCCACTGGTCCGGAACCGTGAGCGGTGACAAGGAGCGATGGGTGGTCATGGTTGTAAACAGGTCTCCCTTGCACTGAGACTCAATCCGTCGGATAAGCTCCACATCGGAGTAGCCAGACTTGATAGCAAAACGGCGGAAGTTTTCCGCAAACAGGGCCAGTGACGCATGTGACTTCCTGCAATGTTCCTCTAGTGACTGTTGGGCTGACTTTTCAGGGGCCAGCTCTCGGTATCCACTCCGGAGTCGGTTCGCAAAGTTGTTCCATGTACCAAGTGGGACTCCTTCGGCTGCTTTCTGGGCGTAGTCATCCATGTAGGACTGAGCTCCTCCTTCTAAAAACAGTAGAGCCGTGGTGATCTTGTCGTCCTCCGATGTGATGTTCTGGTACCTAAACCAAATACCGAGCTTTTGGAACCATTGTTCGACTGTCAGGTCTGGCGTCTTGCCTTTAAACTTTGGTGGGTCCGCGATCTTGGGTCGACTGGGGGCGTGTGTGGGTGTACCTTGAGAGCGTGTACCAGTGGGGTGAGAGGCCAGCGAGTTAACTTGTGCTTGGAGCTGCTTGATAACATTGACGAGAGTTCCATGGTTTTGATTAAGAACGTCTCCATCTGCCTTGAGGACAACCAGTTCAGCCTTCAGTTTCTCGTTCTCGTCCTCTAAATCCTTGCATCGAGAGCGGAGGTCGTCCATGTCGTCCGTGTACGTCACACTGCTAACCTTCTTGTTCAGGAGGACTCTGAGCCTGTGGAGTTCAGCGGCTTCCTGGTTGCGGTGTTCGTACATTTTGTTGCCAAGCTGGTTGTATGCTTCCGTGACCATTTTCCGTGTCATGTCGTTAACGACTGCCATGATGTAGTTAATATAGTGATCCTGGATGCCGAAGTGTGCGCCTGCCGCTTGTACAGCGTCCTCAAGTGTTGCGTACTCTACACCCTGAAACTGCCATGCTGCCGGGTTTTGTAGGGCCCCAAGAGTGGGGGTGGGTGAAGACGGACGGGTTGGTAACTGGGATGGTGGACGGGGGGTTTCTTCCTCCCCATCTGTGGATGCATTGGAGGGTGTGCTAGGCCTATCGCCTAAATCATGTGGGTTTAACACCGAAACCGGGAACCTGTTGCCATTGTTCTAAACTACTACCCAATCTAAGTACCCAAACGTGTCTAGCTTTCCAACGGCGTTCACTACCTTAGGGAAGTTCTTCTTCAACTCCTTAAAACTAATGTTCCCAACCTCCTTGCAGAACCACTCTATCTGTTGTCGCTGAGGGCGGGTCCACTCCAAGCCGTGTGCGTCGAGGTTTGTGGCAATCCACTCTAGCTGGTCAGCGATGTGCTGGACGGCCAGAACGTCGATGGCTGGAAGGTTGATGAGGAAGTCCTTGCGGTCGAAGATGGCTTGGAGGCGGGTAAGGACGGCGTTGACCTTGGATTCGATGATAGCGAGGCTGTCCTTTGGGTTGATGCGGCTGAAACCGGGCAGTGGAGGGGCTGAGATTCGGCACTGTAGGGGTAGGCGTGGGGCGTGGGGAGTGGCAGTCCGGACAGGGGTAGGGGCCTGGGCACGAACCGGTCTGGGCAACGGCTGGGACAGGGGACGGATGGGGGCAGGGCTTTACGCCGAGGACAAGAGGTGCGTGCTCCTTGTGACGGTAGCGAAGGCGATCCTCTGCACAATCCGCAAGTACACAGGAAATCTGTTCCTGGACTGGGAGGTGACCGTGCCTCTTGGTGTGGCGACGGGTAAACTCCTGGGGACCAAACTCCTCGGAGGGGAAGGGGATGGGGGATGATAAACGTTTATAAAACTCCTGGGGGAGGAAAGACGGCTGGCTAGTGGGGGCACTAAGCCAGGGGCCTGTGGGTTAGATTCTGTCTAATGTCACAGCCTATTGACTGCGCCACCAAACAAACAAACAAAGGGGCTCACTGATGGGGCACACAGGGGGTGGCAACAGAAGGGAAGAGGATAGATTGCCTAGACTAGAAGGCGCAGAGGGGCAGGGGCTGTTAGGCTGCCTACAGTGGAAGGGAGGGAAGAACAGAAGACAGAATCTGAGGTTCTTGATCCCACATCACAGCCCTTTATATATTACATGGGAACGGTGCACAGACCATCAGTTCAGGGCAGGTTCCGGGACCTGTCGCAGGTGAGAAAATGATCTAAGAAGCAGATAAGATAGGGAAAGAGATAAGATAAGAGGGAGAGATGAGATAAGGGAAAGGAAGATAAGATAAAGGAAAAGATAAGATAAACCGAGAGATAACTTGTCCTGATAAGATGCCAGACCGAGTGTGGCGCGAAAAACCGTGACAGACAGCGGAAGTCGCGGATCCCCGTTGGACGACCCGCTGGACGAGGCCAGTTTCACGTTCAACTATTGCGATAAGGCGGTCGATGTCCTCGCGAATATGGGCGATCATGAGTTTCAGTTTGTTCGGGGGCATGAAAGATACGGGATCCTCGAAGCGGGGTGGAATGGCGGAGACATTGTCTGCCCATGTCTGGAACCAGCCAACAAATTGTTTGATGAACGCAGACGTGTCCGCATGGCTGCGAATTGCGTCCTTGTATCGATTGAAATATCTGTGAACAGAATAAGTATTTAAAGTCGCAATCAAGCAATGAATTACCAACTGGAGGAGCATGGTCGAAAGCGTCCGGAATACCGTGATGCCACTGAGATTATTTTGATAGAACTCGGCGAGACGGGGAGACGGATCCTTCCAGGATGCATTCGTTATCATCTTCCGAAGGCATTTCTCCCAGGTGGCGAAGATGACAGTGTGGTTGTTCTTGATCACCGCGTACAGCAAGCTGCATCATGAAGTAAATTAGGAGTGTGGGCATGAGGGGAAAAGCGATACTCGTACTTTATATTCGTATGCAAGGTCGACTTGAGGACGAGGTCTGAGGCAAGGAACTGGAAAACGGGAAAATAGCCGCGTTGGAACGAGAGTGTTGTGGCGAGGGAGCCGATAGCTACGTCCACAGGCTCGTAGCGGAGAATGTCCGTGATGCGAAGGAGCGAATTTCCCTAGACGGCTGTCAATCTCAGCCTCGTTTAGTGATGATCCCGCTCACAGACCTTCACGACAACCCTCAAAAGCTCCTGCGCATTCTCTGTGTTCTAAAGCACGCGGAACATAAACGTCAAAAATAAGTGTGTACAAGCCTAAATTGACACGCACCCAAGCCTTGTTGGTATCGTTCACGCTCGCCAGGACTCGGACGAAGCCCTGGACGTGCGCCGCCCTTTCAAATCGATAATCATCCCTCAAAAACTCCTTAAGATGGTTGTGGACCTCGCTTGGGGTCAGGTTGAGGCCATCGTCGTGTACGGCTCCGGCTCCGGCGGCCAGACCACTGGGTGAGAAAAAGTCGACCACTCCCTCGCCTTCGGAGTCTCCGACCTGTGCTGCGGTAGCCTCGTCTTCGGCGTCTGTGGTCTCCGGGCCCTTCACATGCTGGAACGTGCATTCGAAACCCCTGTTGCACGACCCGCTCGACCAATAGAACTGACATGTGTTTGGCGGAAGGTCGCTAGGTCTGAGTCTGCCACGAATGCCGTACGGGGTTGGGGATGATTGGAAGTTGGCAGTTTGCGAGCGACTGCGCCACCCAGAGGACGAGGAAGGCCCTCGCGGGGTTGTCGATTGGCTGAGATCGTGAGAGTACCTGCAGCGATTGCCATAGCGGCACCCGTTTGTGGTTCCATAGAACCTACAAACCTCTGATCCAGAGGGAGCCATGGGGAAGGGCCCGGACTGCAGTCGATCTTGATGGTAAAGGGGCAGGAAGGATTTGCAGAGGCAGAGGTGAACTCGGATTTATCAGAGGATTGCGCCAGGGAGGCGTGCGGAGGTGGGTAAGCGGGCAGGGAGATGAAAGAGGGCTTGTGTCCTTTTAAACCAGCAGCATTAGCCTCGTGTTCAAGCTCGAGCCCAAGCCACCTGGAAGTGAACCTTGTCGGCCATCGGCCGCCGGCAGGGTGCCGACGTTTAGCCAAGTATCTAATAATCCTTTTCTCGCTATCTTCATATCGTGTGGATGGGGTTCGATAGGCACCCGATCTTTGTTGAAGTTGGGTGCTCAGTCGTACAACTAACGTGCCAGGGAGAAGGTCAGCACAAAGCTCACTGGTGACTCGGAGAGGACTGGCACTGAGCACCTACCGCAGATGGTCATTGTCTAATGGAGGTTGCAAACTGAGTGATGTTCAGCGACGTTTTACATCCTGTTCGCCAATTCCATGACTGGGCGAATCCAGTCCGAGTCAGAAGTGAGTCTCTGAGAGGTTTGAATGCGGAACGTGCCACGCGATGTGGTACGAAGCAAGTTACCAAGCGCCTGCCTCTCCGGGCCGCGCGTGGCAGAGACCCCGTCGGCTCTCACTCCGACGATGCCATTGCATAACATTCGCCGCTGCAAGCTCTCCATTATACCCGACGCTCTGCCCTCGAGGTCCGGGACCAAATTTTATCACGCAAGTAGCGACAAGTTCGCCTGAGCTTGAACCAGCACCTCTTGTTGCTTTGAGCCACACTGCATCCCAGGCATCTCTTTCAGCCAGAACGTCCACAGGACAAGATATACAGGAATCAAACTGGTGGTCAGAACTAACCTCGATACTGGGAACAACGAACACTGTACTGACCTCCTCATCCCTTGAAACAGGCTCCTCTCTCCTTGTGATTGATTCCATAATCGAAGCTCAAAGGGTCCTAGACTTTCATCATTTATGCGGTCATTTCCATGGACACGTTCAATGACGAGCTAACTCCTGCAGCCAGGTAGCACCGACGACCAAGTATCGGGCTCGAGGATCGTATGTTCCCCACGCGTGACGGTAAGGAAAACGTACTGCAGTGACAGCAGCCAGCGCGGTCGACATCCCTGCCAAGTCGAACGCGAACCCGCAGATAGTACTCAAGGGCTAACCGGAATTAAGCATGGCCCGTTTGGAAATGTCGGACTGGATGACCACGCGCAGGTGCGTGAGCGAGTGCAAACACCGGAGAGTTGATGCCATCTTGTCCAGTGCTGCGGCGGCGGCGGGCTGCAGCCAGTTGACGAAGTACTCACGCAGAGGGACCTACATAGGAGAGATAGACATACCAGAAAGTGGGCCGTGCGCGGGGGGCACACTATCGTCCTCGCGCTCATGCTTTGCTCGGGTCACGCCCACTGGTCACAGAGCACTATACACCAACGTGAGGCGTCGAGTATAAAGTCAATAGTCAGAATACTAATACTGGACTCGGACGCTAACGGATCTCAGACATACCCTACAAATCTAGTATTCGTAGTACATGAAAGTCAACGGTGAATATCAGATTGCCATGCACAAATCCAAGAGACTAAATGGAGAACGTCAAACACGAAAACTCTGGTCCAAGTACGTATAGCCAAAATGCGTCATCGTAAAACCGACTGGTAGTCTTGCGGCCTCACGATCACTCGAAGTTACCCTTCGCGTACAGCTCGAGTAGGTCCGCGAGTCGATTAAACACCTCGCGCGGACCATGAAGTCTCTTCAAGAAACGCTGTGCAAGGTGCTCATCAGTTATGTCTGAAGAACCCAGAACCGCAGTGTCGAGGTGAAGTTAGAACGGAGGGCCTCACCTTGGTAACCCGGACGTCTGGATTTACCAGGTCCGCAAGGCCATCTTGCAACAGCTGCATGTCGCACTTGAGCTAGATGCCAGCCGAAGTCAGCATGTAATGAAAACAGAAGGACCGCTTGCGAGGTGCGGACGCACCACCTTCCAAATCGACGTGATGGCGTCGACTTTTTTAGCCAAGGCGGTGATTTTTTCCTTCGTGTGGACCAAGGCCGCCTTGTGACCGAGGAGTTCACGGTGCCGTGCCCCCTTCCTGGAAATGTTGGCACGACACTCCTCCATCTCCGTCTCGCAATCTTAGTGGCGGATAGGTATAGGTGAGCAGTGATCAGCGACCAGCGGTGGCGGTCACCCTCGTGGGACTTACTGGTACCCTGCCGGTGCAACAGCCAGCCTTGAAGCCCACAGTATCCTGCCAGGGCGACAGCTGGCACTCCAAACACCATGCCAATTTGCGAAATGGCGTCCTAGTATGGTACGGTCATGCTTATTGACACCCTTGTATGGGTTTGCCAGTGACTTACCAAAAAAACCTTTTCGGAGTTCGGCGCCAGCACAAATATTGCGACCAAAGCACTAGCCCCGCATAGCAAGGAGAATCCCTGGAGGGCCCTGTGGCCCAACTCTGTTTTCTTTTAAAGTGAGTAGTTAGCGACCATTCTCGAATTTTCGATATGACCAGGACCTACTTCCTCGTTTATGCTGGGCCCAGCGAACAGTATGATCGTTCGAGTCAGGAAGGAGGCTCCTCAAAATGTATGACAGTACTAGAGGGAAGCTCACGACTGGAGATTCTGGTCCAGAGCTTCGAGATGTCCCTTCGCCTTGTTGGCGTCGTTGGCACACTCGCCTTCCGCTTTACATAGCGTGTGATCAACCACAGCCTTGAATGATCGGACGTTTTTCGCAAGCTTCGTCAAATCTCCTTCTGTTTGTCGAGCAGCAGGCTCCTTCTCATCAAGTTTCTGAAGGTGTCCGTATAGAGATCAGCGAGACAACAGTACAGTGTACGCTGATCGACTCACCTTAAGGAACCCCTTCAGCTCCTCTCGGATGTCTTCGAACTCGCTCGGGTCAACGTCGGTGAGGACCGCTTCCGTGTATTCTGCCAACATCGCAAGTGTGAGCTGACCAACGGCGATGAGTGCATCATCGCATGGCACGCACGTCGGATCATCGACGATGCCGCAAGTGCATTGCGGTGGCTCCTCTCCAGTATGTCGTCAAACGTCTAGTGTTTTACCAGTCATCAGGTACGACCGGGAGCACGAATGCCACGACATGGGACTTACTTCCGAGTATCCCAGCCATAGAGGACGGAGTCGAAGCACCTTGCCATCCTTGTCCTTGTACTCCTTGTCATCAAACCTCACGAGATCATCCGCGACCACGCGAAAGCCCCTCCGAATAGTCTTCACCATCTGCCCCAGATGGCGGATATCGGCTGCGACCTGAGCGGAGAGCTCTGGCGACGACAGAGTGTGCTCGATAGCCTCTTCTACGGCTTCTCTGACCTCCGCTTTGACAGCGGTGGCATCAGACTGCTGGTCGAGGTGCGTTGTGGTGACGGAGCTCGGCATCGTGAATGGAGTCGTAGCAAAACAGAAATGCTGGAAAGCCATGCCCTCTGGCCCTGTTTTGAGGAGTCAGGACAAGGGTTGCACTGCGCATTGCAGTGTGCGCTCGCGCATGCAGTGGTCACTGGTGACGCCTGATGAAGCACGGGGCCACACCACTTCTCGCAAAAGAGTTCCCGACTGCCCTCAGCGGAACGCGGTACATCCTCGGGTTCTTAGACACAGAACTCGTCAGACATGACTGCAAGGCGCCCGCGCTGCATGCACATACCACGACTACAAGGTGCGACGGCCTCGAGTTGCGATGGACTGTCCAATCGCATCTCATGTCTGGCTGGCCAGGAGGCCGAGCGGCCCGTTAATATCTGTAGGTTCGACCACAATGCGACTGATGCCCTGAAATCGTGCTGCTTCTGACTGGCGGAGAAGCGATCCGCCAATATATTGGAGGGCTCCGCAGCTTCCCGAAGTACTTGTATGAATCCTGTGGAATGAACCGTGGGTATCTTGAGCATAAATCGATCACCGGCACGTTTCAGAGCTCAACGCAAGCATTACCTTCACAGGACCCGACCCAGCTCACTTGTTGGCACCTCGGGACGCACAAGACGGCATCGGCACGGCCCACCGAGAGAGCGGACATTTGTACTTCGACTAGGACTGCGCGACCCCAACAGCCTCCTTACGGCAGTCTCTCCCATCATGGGCACCACCTTTCGAACAGTCTCTACATTCTCGACGAAGGTCACGGCCTTGAACGACACTGCAACGGAGCTCAGTCGTTCGCTGCTCGATACTCAGGCCATCATTCGACGCATTGACACCGTGGCACGCACCAGTTACCTTCCGCAATGGGAAGAGCGTAGGGAGGTATGGACCTCTCCGCACTTCTTTGTCGGTCCGCGCCTCATACGGATCGCGTGTAGGACTTCCGTAGGATGCTCGAGATGTCAGAAAGAGCTGCTATCAAGTTTTCTGCGACAATCCGCTGTCAGTGCAAATTCAGAATTCGCGACGGGATCGCCTGGCAGAGACTCACGCCGAACGACAGACTACTTGTCATTGCAGGAAGAGACGAACGACCCAGCAGAGGTAGAGGAGACGATTCAAGAGGTCTCTGCATTCCGCAAGGTTAGTCCACAAATCCATATCGATAGCATCCCAGCTTCAGGGACTCATTAGAGGCGGTAGAACCTACCGCAGCTTAGCCTCGACCAAAGGACGGAGTTCGGCCACCTCGATACGAGTCTTGATAAGCTGGAGCAAGAGATATTTTCGACGGCCCGTGCCCAACGGAACTCGATTTCCAATGAAGTTGACAACATGGCGGGTCATATTAGGTCGCTAGAGGAAGAATTGACGCGGTATATTAGCTTCATATGTCTCCTATCAGCTCTGTAGCACTGACATTACACCACTGACGCCATAAGGTTATATAAAAAGGTAGTTACACCTCCCGCATCTGATGCATCCCTCCGAACGCTCACGTTCCTGGCACAGAGACGACAAAGGCAATACGAAGAGGTGCTGGACGGGGCGATCGACCTGTGGAACAACGGGTCGAACCTGTTCAACGCCGAGCGCAGGGTGGCCATCCAGTACACAACACAGCTAACTCACGCAAGCGTGATGCCCCGAATCAGGGCACAGGCAGACGCGCCGACAAGGCCTCTAGTAGAAGAACACAACATTGTGGAAGAGGACTTAGATTTAGAGGACCACATCGGTGCGTGCACATCCATCCGCAGACTCGCTCCTGACGCCAAGAAGCTTGCTGGTTTAGTGGACATCAAAGCTGATCTCAGGGAGTTGAGATGGAAGCTGAGCAGAGGAGAGTCTGAACTCGAGGAGTACGAGAACCTCGACGTTGATCAGCTACGGGACGGATACATGAAATTCGACGGAACCTCGCTGAACAATCTGAGCTCCAAGAAGATATCTTCTTGGGGGTGAAGGCAAGGGTACGTCCATGTCTGCCATAAAGCCAATAATCGAGGACTCACCTACTTTCTCCTACAATGCCAGCTCACGGACGAGTCAGAGAGGTACCTACAAGCCCTCCAACGTGGCCACATCGATCTGTCGCCGGTAAGTGGACTTGTAATCGATATAGTGGAACAGAAATGTTAATGCATACGTGTGGACAACTAAGAAGGGGCAGCTAGCGTATCGTAACACAAAGCAACGTATCCTCTCGTCTTCGGTAGTGTGGGAGCGAAAGGCGGAAGTGCTCGTTGACGAGTATGCGAAGAAGCTGAAGTAGCGGGTCCGAGAGCAATGACGGTCATGGTGTAGTTCCCTTGGAGTAATGTATGTCCAGATTTCCTGAGCAATAGAGGGTGTAAGCATGGATTTCGCCCAGCGTCGGAGCAGTGGTCATGGTGAGGAAGCAAGGTGGGCGCAGTCAACCGCGGTCCCTCAGCTATCTAATCTAATCTACAAGTTCAAGCTAATCCCATCTAATCTCGGAGACAGTTTGCGCAGACCGGGCCACAGCCTGAGCAGTAGGGCCTCGTCCACGGACACGACCGCCACGACATGGAGCCACCTCCATTGCGTTCGTGAGAACGCTAGTTGGCGGTGCAGGTACGGCCATATGTCTGTTTTCTGCACCGTATGTCGAGCGAGCCGAGTGAGAGGATCCCGTCTAGAGCAGAGAAGAGCTGCAAGTCCGAGTGCTCCAGCACAACTTGAAAGTCGAGATACTAACAGCGGACCGAGATACCCTACAGAATCTGCGTATGTGGTAGTAGTACACGACCAGAATCGGGTAAACGCCAGAATTGCTGGCATGGGCAGATCCAACAGAAAAAACGGAGAATGTCGGTCACGAAACCTCCTAGCCAGAATCCATGGTGGTAAAGCCAAATTTCGATGCCTCATAATAACTCGAACCTGCCCTTCGCATAAAGTTCAAGTAGGTCGGCGAGCCGATTATACACCTCGCGTGGACGGCGAAGCTTCTTTAAGAAACGCTGTTCAAGGTAATGATTAATGTTGGTCCAAAGGCCCCGAAACACCAAGCTACTATTGCTGAGGATGGAGGGCTCACCCTTGTCACATGCATGTCCGGATCAACCACCAGGGCAAGTTGCTCTTGCAACTGCTGCATGTCGCACTTGAGCTAATACGCACGTCAGAACAAAGTAGCAAAAGACAAAAGGGCAACTTGAACTCGGATGCTCGGAGATGTCGGCGCAGACTCACCACCCTCCAAATTTCTGAGATAGTGTCCACTTTCTCCGCCAAGGCCGTGATCTGTTCCTTCGTCTGTGTCAGGGCCGTCTTGTGGCCGCGAAGCTCACGGTACCGGTCCTTCTTGTTGACGATGTCGACTTTGCATTCCTCCATCTCGATCTCGCACTCTGCATGGGGATGTGAATGAGCAACCACCCTCAGTGTCGACAGGCGTGCGTAAATGACGTACCAGCACCCTGTCGGTGTAGGAGCCAGCCTTGTATCCCGCAATATACTGCGCCTGCCGGGCCAATCTTCTTGACGGCATCCTGCTTTACAGTCACGCAGTGCACGTGCATATTATGAGCGCAAGAATGACGTACCAGGACGACCTTGCCGGCAGCCGGGGCCAGTACGAAAATAGCGACAATGGCGCAAGCCCCGCCCAGCAGAAGCCCTCCGACAGCGAGGATGCCTAGCTGTTTTTTCTAAAGGTGAGGGATGAGCAATCGTATACAAGACTCCAATGTTACGGCGCCCACATCGTCGTTGATACTAGAAGACAATGGTCAATACGAAGTGCATAGGAACGTATGTATAAAAACAGGACACGGACGATTCGAGCTTCTTCTCCACGTCCTGAAGGTGCGTCTTCGCCTCGTCGATATCGCTGACACATTTGTTTCCGGCCTTCCACAGCGTCTCGTCAATCGTGGTCTTGAAGGACCGTACATCATCAGCCAGCTTCTCGAGGTCTCCTTGTGTCTGTTCAGCGGTAGGTGCCTTCTCATCCAGTTTCTGAAGGTGTCCGTGAGGACGGCGGGGCCGCATACACAGCCATCGAGCCGACGCACCTTCAGGAAGCCCCTAAGCTCCTCTTGCACGTCTTCAAACTCGCTCGGATCTACGTCGGTCAGGATCGCCTCGGTGTACTCTGCGATACAACACGTCTGTGAGCGACCGCGCCCTCGACAAGTACACGTTCTGCAGATGCTCACGTCTGATCATAGACGATGCCGCGAGCGCATTCCGGTGGCTTTTCTCCAGTATGTCATCAAACGTCTATGGTTTATGTCATCGTCAATGCGCCTAGTGGATGCGGCGACGCCACGAGATGCGACTCACCGCCTGGTACCCCAACCATTGAGGACGGAGCTGAAGCACCTCGCCGTTCTTGTCCTTGTACTCATCGTTGTCGAAGGCCACAAGGTTGTCCGCGACCGCACGAAATCCCTTCCTGATGTCCTTGACCGTTTGCGTGAGGTTGCGGATGTCAGCCGTGACCTCGGTGGAGAACTGCGGCGATGACAGAGTGCGCTCGACAGCCTCCTCGACAGCCTCGGCGACCTCCGCCTCGACCACAACAGTAGCTGGTTGCTGAGTGAAAGGCATGGTGGCGATGAGGTTCGACATCGTGTTCGAGTGGGGTCTGGGTCGCTGCGAACAAGAATAGCGAACGATGGCTGCGCCATCCCCGCTTCTGTTTTGAAGGCAGGCGTCCGGTTTGCGGTCTGCGCTGCGGCGATCGACGTCCACGCTCGGCGCGTCCTCCGTGACGGGAGGTGTCGCTTTTGGGTAGATCACCTGAGCATTCGAGGCGATACAAACCTTCTTCGACTTCCTATCCGCAGAACCCATCAGACATAACCACACGACGGTCGTGCTGCACGCGCGTACCATGAGGACCAGGCGCGGCCGCCTCGAGTTACGATGGGCCAACCAATCGCATCCTAGTCATAGCCATCCAGGTGTCCGAAGAAGCCGCTAATGTCTGTAGGTTTGACCACAGTGCTACTGGCTGCCATTGGGTCGCGCTGCTGGTGAATGGCAGAGAAGCGGCATACCAATACCTTTCAAGGACTCCGCGGCTTCGCGAAGTGCCTGTATGAAATCTGTTGAATGAACCATGCCGGTAATGAGCATACGTCGATCGCCGGAGGCTCCCAGAACTTCGCCTTCACAAGACCCTGATGGACTACGAGGTCGGCATCTCGGGACGTACACGACGGCACTACCACAACCCTCCGAGCGAGAAGCTCACCGTAACTTGGCCTACCTCCCTCATCCCCTCCTCCCCCAAAGGCACCCACACCACGATTCTTCCACCATGGCTACCGCCTTTCCAACCGTCTCCGCATTCTCAACGACGGTTACGGCCTTGAACGACATGGCAACCATGCTACGTCGCTCGCTGCTTGAGAATCAGGCAGTGATCCAGCACATCGGTAACGTGGCACGCACCGGGTTCGTTGAGCGATGGAAAGAGTGCAGGAAGGTATGTATCCCCCATGCGTCGCCATAGGCAAGAAACTCACGTTCGGGTGTAGGACTTTCAACGGGTCCTCGAGATGTCAGAAGGAGCCGCTGTCAAGGTTTCTGCGACAATCTACTGTCAGTGCGCATTCCAAACAGCGACGGATAGTATCGTTATCATGGAACGGAAACTCACGCTGGCTGGTAGATTACTTGTCCTTGCAGGAAGAGACGAACGACCCTGCAGAGATAGACGAGACGATTCAAGAGCTCTCCGCGTTTCGCAAAGTCAGTCTCGCGTCTGTCTTCGTGAGGCGTGTGGCGCTCACCGAAGTTCGCAGAAGCTGCCCCTGCTCGGCCTCGACCAGACGGCGGAGTTTGGCCACCTTGATACCAGTCTTGATAAGCTGGGGAACGACATCTGTGAAACCATCGGCGCGCAAACGCGCTCGCTTTCCAACGAAGTCGACAACGCAGCGAGTCGGGTCCCGTCACTAGAGCAAGAGCTAAAGGAGTACGTCAGTTTTGTGTGTCTCCGGTTATCATCGTACTAACGCCCAGCCGAATTTACAAGGCTAAATGAGAAGGTATCTACATACCACATCGCTTGTCCATAGTGTGAGCAAATATTCATCCTCTCTATGAAGAAACGGCAGCAACAATGCGAGGAGTCCTGGGCGGGGGCACAGGACTTGTGGAATTCACATGGGTCCTTCCTGTTCCACCCCGAGGACAGGACACAGAACACTTACACTAGGCAGCTAACGCACACTACCAATGTCGCCCCTCAGCTAAGGGCACGGCGAGACTCGCCGCCAAGGGTGCTCATCGGCGGATGGGACTTCGAGGAAGAGTACCATATAGGTGGGCGCACGTCCAGTCACAGATCCACTCCCGACGCATCCTAAACACCTGCTGATCCAGCGAGGATTGAAGCCGAACTGCGGGACATGCGAGCGAAGCTGCGTCAGGCAGAATCTGCGCTTCAGGAGTATAAGAGCCTCGACGTCGACCAGGTGCGAGACACGATAGCCGAGATCCGAGGGAACCTCGCTACGCAGTCTAAACTCCAGGAAGGCATCTTCTCCGCAGTGAAGACGAAGGTGCGTACGCCCATCTGTGCACCGTAAGACAGGATCGAGGACAGGATCGAGGACTCACCCAGCCAATTCACGTCGCCAGCTCGCGAAGGACTCGAAGAGCTATCTCAAAGCCCTTCAGGATAGCCTTCTCGACTTGCCTCCGGTAAGACGACTCGAAGTTGATGTTGGGAAGCCACTGTACTGAACTTTTTGCGCCACAGGAGGGACAGCGCGAGTGTCGTAACGCGAAGCAGCGTATCCTCTCGTCTTCGAAAGGGTGGGAGCAACGGGCTGCAGTGCTCGTCGACGAGTATGCCAAGAAGCAGAAGTAACGATTCCGAGTACAATTGCTGGTGGGGTGTATCTGACGGAGAAGAAGGAGAAGCTCGGATGTTGATGATTGCCTGGTCGATGCTAGGGTCCTCGGCCAGTTGTCATGATACCTTCGTGAACTGTGAAGGCAATACAATATCCTTGACGCACTCGCATGTGTTTGAATATCTAGGAAATGGAAAATCCTAAGCCAAGGTTTGAGGGTGGATTAGGACGGCGGGGCCGTGTGGAGCGCGGATAGATGCATCAGCTGGTAGAAAGGAGCTTCTCACCGGAGGATTTACTATTTCAACGTCAGAAATCTCGTCAAACATCGGCGGGTGGTGATGAATATGGCGGTCCAAGTTCAAGAGCATAAGTGCTAGCGCACCCGTGTGCAGGAAATCCAATCTGATCCGATCTAAACCGAGGTCCGGCGCAGCATGACCTCAACTGCAAATGCAGTATCGCAGGAGCCGCGACGCTCTGTGGTGGGTGGCCGATCTCTCCCATACAGCCTACAGAGACAAGGGTGTAAGAGGTTCGTGCCATCCATGACTCAAATGAAGCGCTATCTGCGTCCGAACAAATCACGGTCAGCTCCCTGCGCCAGACATCCAAGTCCCCCCGCTAAACATCACTCACCTCATCCCCTTCAGAGAGGACCAGCTCCTCCCTCCTGATGATCGTCTCCACGACATCCTCATGCAGCTCCACGAGGCTTCCCCCGTACCCTCCTCCCTGCGCCTCGTCGACGCCAACGACACCCTCAGACGTGGCGACGTCGAGTCCGACGCGCCATCCACGGCTGGCATGCCACCGTTCGTGCCGCTTCCACTGGCCCCCATCCTCTGGGTCGCTCTCTTCCCAGCTCGCAAAGCATCCCCCGGTCGTAAGGAACACGTACTGCAAGGACGGGAGGGCGCGGGCGAGTGCGGCTGCGGTGCCGTCGAAGTCGAACCGCGTGCGGCGCAAGGAGTGCGCATACTCGCCCCAGGGCGCGTAGGGCCAGGACGCCCCTCTTGGGACATACACGTTCGCGCCGACGACGACGCGCAGGTGCGTGAGCTTGTGCAGTGGCCGGATGGCGGCGATTAGCTTGGCCTGTGCATAGAGAAGGAGACGTTGTGTGATGAGTGCACGTAGCCACACTGAATCGAGAGTCGAACGATGCATACTAAGACGTCATCCCAGCGGAACTGCGTTGTGGTATCCTCGCTCGCGTAGTAGTAGTTGGCGTATAGCAAGCACAGCGTGAGGTGCGTCAGCCGCTCTCCGATCTCCGGAGAAAACAGCCCTGCCAACATACCCGACTCGTGGTACATGGTGAGTGTCAGGCGTTGAACCGGGTTCTCGCGCAGGGCGGAGACCGCGTAGTGGTAGTTCTCGACTGAGCCGCAGTAGATCATGGCAAGCCGAACCGGACAGCGCAGCGCGAGGACGTAGAACATCGGCGCATCGCAGACTACGCGGTCGAGCTTCTTCCATGCACGCGGGCTTGAACGACTTCCGCCATCGCCATCCTGTGCACGCTGATTCGCCTCGCGGATCTCGTCTGCGCTATCCTCCATGTCCCAAATGTCAAGCGAGCCGATGTTAAGGGTGCCGTCGAGAGCGGGAAAGAGGTGTTGCAAGTGCTCGAGCAGCGGCCTATTCCGGAAGGCGCCCACCGAGAGCGAGCGCACGGCAGGATACGGCGCCACGCTGAAGATAGATGGCATGTGGATGTCGTCGCCGGTGTACTGTGCGTCCAGCGGATCAACAGCAAACCTGTCGAGCTCGAGCGTCTCGAGAGTCTGCACGATGACATCAGGGAGGAACTCCTCAAGAGTAGCAGGGTACCGGTGATCGGATGCATGTTGCTCGAATGAATACTGAGCCCACATAAAGGGATGCGAAAGGAGGGAAGGAGAGAAATTCCATCGAAGGATGTGCTACGGACAGAGAATGACCGGAGGCTCGGGATAGTGGTTATCGCGTGGAGGAAGTTTGGCTCTTCGACGATTGGGAGCGTGACGCGGTGGAAAGCAATGGTGAGATGCTGCAGATGCTTGCATGAGGCTAGTATGTGGAAGAGGAGAGGGGAGTCTTCATCCTGGGTCTGGGCCGGTTGGAGGTGCCTGAGGTCGATGTGGAGAGCGTGGATGTGCGGGGCTCGTGCAGGTTCCTCAGCGAAGAGGAAGATATGGAAGCGACGAACAGATAGACCGCTTTTGATATATACGGGGCGCATGCGAAGTAACCATCTGAGAGCAACAGGGTGTACAGTGGAGGAGGTAAGGGCCATGGAGAGGACGTCTGAAACGTCCGTCAGAAACTCGCAGGCGATTGCCAGCACGTCCACATTCAACTGTAACGAAGGGGCCATCGTATTTCTGAAAAAACAGAAACTTGTTAGCACAAGCACGTATTCACAATACCACAAATGCATTCACTTGCCCCGGATATTGCAGACTTTGACTTTTCTCCGGCGGCCTCTGCCAGTGGCGTGAGATGTAAATACTGGATGGTGGTTGGGAACGGGACTGAGACCACGCGCGGACGGTCAGTTCATTTATAGCGCCTAGCTTGCTAATCTAATCTATCATCTATTGTCTGGCCCAAACAAAAAGTCCATACTACAGGGATTTCCCCGTTCCCTATTTCCCCGGCAATAAGCGCCTGTCCGTATATGGCAGGAGGATTAAGCGCCTGTCTCGGACCGGAATGCTGCTCGGCCCCCCAACCGCCACATCGTCCCGCCACATCGCCGATTATTGAGATTGAGATCTTGCCTCCAGGTTCTATGCCCGTACGCCCATGCGCCATGCCGCAACTGTTCCATTGATCCCCTCCCCCGTTACCTTTCATCCCTCGCGATACCCCCTTGTACTCTACATTGTCTCTCTAATGTCTCAACCTGTCCTCTTCGTAAACTCTAATGAGAAATGCGCTTCTCCAGCCTGTCCTCGCACCCACCTTGCCAAGGCTTGCTCTCGGAGGCTCTGTGCCAAATGCTGCCGGGCGATCTCGACTCCTTGCGGGTATGCCAAGCACCAGGCCAAACGAGTTCAGCAAAACACAGCCCATCTAGCTGCAGCAGCTGCAAGGCGTCCCTATGCCCCACAGCTAGCCAGACCCGTGCCCATACGTCGTCCTCTCGACCCGGTGGACAACGGTGCCCTCCCCCCTCAAGCTACGGTTCCATTTGCTCAGGACGATACAGCCACCTCAACTACGGATGAGGAGGTTCGAACCGGGCAGGAGAGGCACTTTCAGAAGGAGATGTATCCTGCCTTTCGGGCGGCATGGGATCGCGAGAGGGAGCAGCAGGCAGAGAAAGCTCGTATCGAGCAACAGCGCCGAGATAACGAGGTTGCTCTCTTGCATTCTGTAGAATTGGTATTCTGGCGAGAGGTACGTTGTAGTCATTCCCATGCCTATTTGCATTCATGTGGCCTCGGAGTCCAGGAGAGCAAGCCCCCAGAGCGGTATACGGTTCAGGGTATCAAGACCTGGCCAACGTTCATCGTTCAACAGTCACCCTCCGCTTCTGCCTTTCTCAACCTTGTAGAGGGCGATCAGTTGGAAGTCTACAATCTTTTGGCCCTTGGTTGGCAGACTCAGCATTCCGGCGCAGTCTTCAGTGTCCAAGCTAACCAGCTGTTGCTTCTTCGGCGTCGTGGTGTAGTATGTTGCTCAGACCTAGATCAGGTAATAGCAGAGGCTCGAGAGCGGACACAACGGCGGTCCACAGCGCTCTCTCCTCTCCAGGTCACACTTGTTCTTCCAACAAAGACGAACCGTTCCTCTGTCAAGCGACCTCGAGAGCTGGGTTGCGACACCGAGCCTGGAAGATTGGCGTCGGTTCCACGCCTTGGCCTTGCGCATACCAGCGCTTTCACCCTCCCTTCAGTCTCCATCCCCTCTCCTCCAGCTTCACAATCCTGTCGCCCTTACTTGCAGGATTTACAGGCTTATCGTTCACCGCCGCTTGCGTTGTCCCACACCAAATCTAGCTCTTCAGGTGCTTCTCCTCCTCCCTGCTCTTCCCCATCGTCGTCGTCATCGGGTGAGGTCGAAGCCCTCCCGGTGCCAACATACCATGGTCTCGGGCTCAATTTCTCTGGGGCCAGTCCCGGATTCTATCCCCCTTCTCCTATCGTCGACCCTCATTTGCTCGTCCCCGTTGCGGACGGTCAACATTCTATCCTAACTCATGTAGAGTCCTCAACAGCATCATCACCTCCACCGCCCTTCACCGCACCTTGTTCACAAGAGAGCTTCATGACAGAAAGCCGTGTCTTCTCCTCGGCTTCCTCTCCTCTGGCATCAGGATCAACAGCTCGGGATCTCGATGGTATCCCCGCTTGCGAGGTTGCACACGGCTTTGCATGTGTCGCCACCAATACGACTGAACGCAACCTTGCGAAGCGGTTCCTCGAGGCATTTCCTCAAGTGACATTTAGCACCACTGCCTACCGACACTATAACGCCTGGAGACTCTCTCGGGAGGAGGAGCGGGTGAAACTCTTGTCCCTTCCACGGGTTGGAGAATTATGGGGAGCACATCGGAAGAAGCTCACCGGTTGGTCTTTGAGCCGCCGGGGGTGATCATCACCCATGCCAATCTCGATGTGCTCCCTATCGTTCTCGGCCCATCCTCTCATCCGATCGTCCCCCGTCCGTGTCTCCTCTCTCATATATATTAGAGCAAGCCTGGACGACAAAGCAGTCCCCGCTCTCCTTCTCCCGCTCTCTTTCTCCGTGCTCTCCCTCCTCCGAGTCCTTCCTTGCGATACCTCTATCCCAGCCCTTGTCTTCTATGTCTGGCACGCCCCGTGTTCATCATCCACTCCAGTACTGCAAGTTTTGTTTGTCTTTGCTTCCTGTTCAAAGGAAGATCAAGCCTTCTGCTCTAAACGGTATCCAATACTACGTCACGGTAAGAATAATCCACGTTCATCTGCATGTTTGTCTGTTTGTCTGAGAGTCGAAGGCTGACCTTGGACCGTACCAACAGTGTCCGAAGTGTATCAAGGCGGAGCGTCATCCATCCGGATATCCACGGTCGCTCTATTTCCGCTGGATCCCCTCCCACGCTATGACAGATTCTTCGGGGCCCCTTCTCACTCGTCTTCCCAAATCTCAGGCTCCAGTCTCGGTATCTCGGCGTCTGGCTGGTACTATGAGCACCAGCACCACGGTTGTGTGCTCCTTAGCGTCTTGTACTAGCCGAAAGGTCAGCCGGTTTTGCCTATCTCGGGCCTGCCGTGACCACTGTCTACAGGCGGGCGGATGTCCTGCTCGCGGTCACCGCATCCCTCCCGAGGATCTGCCAGACTGCTCATCTGAGTCTTCTCCCTTGATCGATGCATCACATCTTCAGTCGACTCCTTCGCGGCTCCTAGATCTCGCCGCTTCCTCTCCTCCAGATCCGGCTTCAGTTTCCGGGCCTACCCCATGTTGGTCATCTCGCCATACCGGCTGCCGTGACTGCGACTTTTCGGATTCTGAGCAGGACAAGGCCGAGGTCGAAGAAATGCTCCGGTGGATCGACGACACGGAGCACCTGTTCAAGAGCAAGCTTTCGTCGTCTCCTACCCCTAGTCTGTCTAGCCCAAGCTCACCGTACACAATCGCGTTTCCCCCTCTCCCACACATATCTTCGACGTTATGCACCGATCGTAGCGCTTTTGTGGAACCAGCTTCTAGTTCTTCAATCCCAGTTGGTCGCCCGCTCAAAAGGCGTCGCTTACCGACCCCGCCGGGGACGGTTGATCTCACCATTGATTGTCCAGGCCCAGACACACGCCCTGCTCGTCTTTCCAAGCGTGCACGGGGCAAACAGCCTGCTCGGCCTCGGTTACCTACGCCCCCAGGCACTATTGACCTCACGCTAGATTCTCCGTGATTAGACGTCTACACGCATCACTAGCAGTCCTTGACGCTCTCTATCCTCTTGCCGGACTCGTTTTGTTTTGTCATCTTCTAGTTAGTAGACATGTAACTGGCCTCATCAGTGTCACAAACACATGCAAATACAACCCATTTCACGCTATCGCCCATGGTCTAGCAGGTGCAGGGCTAAGCAAGGACCCGCTCATCCTAGTTGTTGAACGTCGAGTGCCCTGACAGCGGCAGTGACGCGTCAGACTCTGCAACGGCACCCCTCCATCGGCGACACATTTGCAACCCTGCAGCGAACATGGGGAGCGGCCTCTGGATCATACGACAGTGCATCCGCTGTCTGACTCACTCACTCCACAGGCAGCCGTTGCGAGGGCAATAAAGGTCGTGGTCGTGGGGCGTCTGGCTCCAAGTGCCAAGGGTGTTCGATAAACATGTCGGATATAATATAATATGGTACAAATCAAGGCAACACGGTGTCATAGGTGTCATATTTGAGGACTAGGAATGTGATAGATAGTGATTTAGGCTGTAGAAGAAGAAAAGGATGAGGTATGGTGTGCAACGACGCAGGTAACGATCAAAAAGTGAGATATATGGACCTAGTCATCTCGAGGAAACAAACCAACGTCCGCAGAAAAGGCCTTCATCAAATACTGTACACCTTCCGAGCGAACCGCAGTCCTGTCCGAATAAGCAGTGTGAAGGCGTCGATAAGCCCTCATCGCGTAGAGGTCACCGTCGGTGACAGCGCAGTGCCTCAGGTTGTGGGCCTGCAGGACGGTTAGGACTTCCAGGCCCTGCCAAGGTCCTAGATCTCGGAAGGAGCCTGGTCGCGGCAGAGGCGGTTTGATCTTGTAACCTGCTTGAACAAGCAGCCCGGCACTGGCAGCAAGATCTTTCTCCTTCTTCATGGCGTCCGGACCAAGCAGGGAGAAGACGTAGGGCGGAAGAGTGAATGAAATGGGTCTCGGGGCCTGAGGTAGATCCAGAGGTTCGGGAGGCATGAGAATGGGAGCATAGCTCCAAACCGGGGCAGTGGATCGAAACCAAAGGTACCAAGAAGACAGAGGGTGCAACTCGACAGAAGGGTCAGGCTGACCAGACTTCGCCCAGACAGACGATGCCAGGAGTTGATGCGACGTTGGCTCGGGGCGAACGAAGTTGAAGGTGGTTAGGCTCGACGGCGCAATGTTTGGTGCCAGGATGATTTCAACGGCGTCGTTGCTGGAATCCATTTCTTCATCGTCGGACCCACTCTCGACCTCGACCTCGACCTCGCCCTCGACCTCGACCTCGACCTTGCCCTCGACCTCGCCCTCGACCTCGACCCCGCTCTGAAGATCCTGGCTTGCTACCATCTCGCAGTCTTCGCTGGTAGAGGGGAAAGGTCCAGCGGCAACGATGACACGATGAACATCAGCACCAGTCGGAGGGTCGAGATCCACAGGGGATGCACGACTTGGTGCAGCGGAAGGCGCAGCAGCAGAAGGCCCATGAGGGGCTAGCGCACCATCGTAGCCACCAGTAGAGGGAAAGGTGTCCGGTTCAACAGAGGCGGCCCGACTTGGGCCAGTGGAAGGTACACGACTAGGTCCAGGTACAACGAGCCTGGTAGTGGATGACAAGATGGATGGGAATACATGGTCGGGAGAGGACGCCAAGCCGGGTTGAACGTCTAATCGAGTAGTGCAAGGACGAGCACCGCCCAGGGCAGTGGTGATCACTGGGGCAGAGACGAGCGTGATATTGGTGGAAGGGACCAGGGTCGACGAGACGAGAGTGTCTTGGGCTTGGATTGGGTGTACGGTGTGCCCGGCTTCCAAGTGGGCCAGGACCTGGTCTTGAAGCTTGATCGTCTTCTGTTGCGCTGCCAAGAGTTCACGCTAGAGGCGCGTGATGTCGAGACGAAGTGCTAAAACCTCTTCCCCCACATCTACCTGATGTTGTGGAAGCGGCTTGCTGTCGGTCGCGAGGGTAGGTATCTAGAACTCAAGTGGCTCAGGGACAGCTGTTCACGTCATAAACAAAGGGGTGCTCACCGAAATCTCCTTTGGAGTGGCTGAATCACCGACGATCGCTGGGTCAGGTTCGTCACCATGCCTCGCTGACTTACGCTCAACGTGAACAGATTTGCGGACCTGCATATGATTCATTTAGACAATTCGCGAGTGAGTATGGAAGCGTACGTACGGGTGTGCCTAATGGTTCCATGGAGTGGGCTTGAGGATGTAGAAAGGGTTGCACAGGAGGTTATCAGTCAAAGATAACATGGGAAAGCGATGAGAGAGGTTCATACAGAGATATAAATGGGCATCTGGGAGAGGACAAGAGATGAGAAGTGGGCCGGAGAGGATGGATAGATGACCAAGGGGGGGGCCGAAGAGAGGAAGAGCTGCAGGAATGAGGGGCAGAGAGGTTTATGGTGAATGGAATGGAGCACGGGGTTGAGAACCGGAAGGTGTATGAGAACGCACACGATTGGAGGTTGGAAAGGCAATGAGGAGGGATGGGGAGAGACGTGCTTTATATACAGCTCACCTGCGCTTCACATTTCCAACATCGCACGCGTCCAGCATCCGGCAGCGTCCAGCATCCAGCACCCGAATCCCGAATCCTCCTTCAAGTCCCCTCCTCTCATCTGGGGCCATCCACGTCCAATGTCTCGATGCGCTCCCACCCGAAACTCGCGCCGATCGTGTGTCTCGTGCCGTTCCCCGTCTCCTTGCCCGAGCCACGATCCTCATTGGTCCCCCTTCTGGTGTTGTTCGCCCTTGTCTTCGATCGCACCCCCTCGGGGGACCACTTGGCTGCGATCCCTCTGATCGCGACAGGATGACGGTTGGAGCAAGATGAAACTAGGAGATGGGTCGTGAATGGGTTGTTGTCATCGTGAAGATAAAGATGTTCGGATTGCGTGGAGAGGCTCGAGAGGTTCCAGTGGTATGTGGCGACGACAGCGGAGAGATCTGAGGTGATTGTGAAGCATGTAAAGCGAGGTGTGCTCACCCTAGGTTCGAGACTTGCCTGCCCTTGGGGACCTTGTGAACTATTTTCAACAGTTCTTGAAGGCTAGATGGCGTCCGGTATCATATCAGTGTTTGTCCGAGATCTCAAAGTAGATAATGCTCTCACCGCTCGACGATGTTTGTCACCACGAGAGGCACGTAGTCCAGCACACGCAGTAGGAGAGGGGAGAGGGCAAAAGGACGTGAGAGCTGAGACAGAGGCCGGGAGAGTGGACGTCGTGCCTCGAGCAGAGAGCTGCGAGCCAGTGCAAGGAAGGATGGGTGAGAGGACGTCGTGGCTCGGGCAAATGCGTGGCGCCCACCAGGCACAAGACACGGTCAGGTGATGTGGCACAAACACGAAGTGGAATATGTTCCTCACTTCATGCCCACTGAGTACTGACCGCTTGTCCTTGCTTGCTCATTTTTCATCTCACGCTCCTCTGGCTTGCTTGCCCAGGAACTTTGGTTCGGATGCCCGAGGTTGATACACTTCACGGAGTCGAGTACCACGTGCGACGTGTGTCCTCGGCCTGGTCTAAGCACCATGGATCGCCTATGACCGGTATGTCTTACAGCACTCAGTCTTTCCAGCTATTTGACATCAACATGCCTTCATAGTTAGACCTATTATTTTTCCTCGTAGCTTTGCAGTAGGCACAGATGCAAGAAAGTACACGACGTGCACCGTCGATCGCCGTTCCCCTTTTGTCAAACTGGAAAATGTCATAACTGACCCAGGACGAGAACATGTGCATGCATTCGACCTACGCCGAGTGCAGAACACATCCCTTGAACGATTCCTCGGCCTTCTCGATGGCGGGGAATTAATGGTGAGGGCTAGGGGGAAAGAGATCTTGTTTGTTGCTGGCCGGGTGAGTTTTTCGTCAATGTTTTACTAGATGGCGGTTGCTCATCTGTGAAACATGATTAGTTTGCGTTTCGCATCAACTTTGGTCTGGAAGGGATTGCGGTCGTTATAGGTACCGAAGACTTCTCGGAGCTCATCTCGCAAGACACTCCAGGCCGGAGCGACGATGGGGAGAAGAGCG
The DNA here is from genome assembly GCA_002900995.3 of Ganoderma boninense. Lineage (NCBI taxonomy): Eukaryota > Fungi > Basidiomycota > Agaricomycetes > Polyporales > Polyporaceae > Ganoderma > Ganoderma boninense. Next base: position 112,822 of record CM035315.1, on the reverse strand, counting down.
AGTTAATGCGTTCATTCCTGGTCCCGGTCCAGCTTACCACTCCGAAGGCAAGAATGCTTGGGCGGGACCAGCACCTGGCAGTCTTCCTGGCCTTTGTAGGCGAGAGCGATACCATTCTCATTACCGACCACAGTCGCCTCTTACGGTTCCACATCATGCTTCTTCCTCGGGCTTTCACGAACGATGATTTAAAGCCCAGCTCCACGGTCAGACGACTTGAGAGCTGTATTCACCATAATTAAAATCTAACTCATCTATAGATCTGGCCTAAGCTGTGGTCTTTCAATCATGGGCCCGACTGGATTTTTGAGCGTGAAAGTGCAGAGAGACAGTTGAATCGCTGGCGTGATGCTAGGCTAGGCAGTTCGGTGAGTTAGACTGTAACTTCCTTACCCCATCACTCAATAACCCGTCTCAAGGCTCTCTCAAGAACATGTTTCGACAATTTCCTTCTCCAAGGAGGTAATTCCCCTGAGGACTTGGCCCGCATGAAGGCCGTCACAACGCCTATGGACTCGTCTCCTCGCTGGAGTCAAACACTCTTGAGTGTTTTGACCACCAATCAGGATGTCTTCAACGGGTATGGTGAACACACCGCTAACGATCTACTCCATCGCCTCCGCCTCTGGCCTGGCATGCCTGTCCAGGAGTTGTGCCGAAGTGATGTCTTGTTCCAGAGATTCCGAGAGGCGCTACATACATATGCTGCCCAGTACACCGACCAGGATTATCGCTCGCGGTGCTTGTCTACGCCCAACGCTGGTGCCGCCTTTGCCTTCAACTATAAAAGCGACACAAACTACATCAATCAGTATGTCATGGTCTACCGCAAGTGCAGTGTCCGACTCAAACGAGACGACTACAATGCCTTCGCCAAGGAAGGGCTGTTCAATTCTACGCACACCATAGGTCAGTTATCTTCTGCTCATGGAACTGCAGTTTCATATCTCCCACTCCCGATCCAGGCAATCCATATTCATGGTCAGACAACGATCTCATCGTGCTCAAGTACAAGGACGTTCCGGTATTCATGTACAAGAACGCAAAAGGTGAGCCGTTCTACACCGTCATTCGAGCCCAACTGCCAGGTCACTGGTGTGCGACTGAGGGACCAGTTAGTGCTTCCGCCTAGACCCAACTCTTGGACTAACTCAGTCTCCATTCCAGTTTCTCGTAGAGAAGAACTTGCTTCATGCTGGGATGAGCACCACTATCGGCCCAGCCTCATTTTTCCTGTACAAGCAAAACCAGTACGACCCAAAAAAACGTGGTACGCCAGGTCGTAAGCCGATCGTGAGTCAGTATTCATCGGATCTCGTGCCCAGGCTCATAATATTTATATTTGTGCAGTTTCGGACTGGGAAACCAGGGAGACCAGCTTCAAGTCCTCGCATCGCTGACCTCCGGATGAGAGCGAAGAGGAGAGTAGTCTTCATTGAGAAGACAAAGTCCCTGCTCACGTCCAGTGCGTCTACTGAGGTTACAGCCAAGCCGAGGCTGAGGAACGTTCTGAGCCGCTCTGTGCCACCCACTCCTAGCGATAGAGTGACTCGGTCTAGAGCCCGAGAGGCAGCGTTGTAGATCAGCTAGAATCACATAACTCGCTATTGGATGATATTGTCTTTTTCTCATGTATTCTGAATGTTCTAATGTTGGCGACAGCGAGATCAACTGTGCGCCAGGCCGCGAGCGCACTACTACAAGCGAGACTGCAATAGGCGCCACATGAGGTCTGAAAGGCAGGATTGGCGGGTGCTGCACAACAATTCAACCTCTCCAAAAAGAACCTCAGTGGCATATATACATGCATAGGATGTTAAAATATTTATAACCACCAGAGAAACCCCGGGAAACACATTGGGATGCAGCACAAAGAGTAGTCACTTTACGTGACAAATTGTGTCACATAGGCGTCAGTCGTGTTCACTTGCCGGGCCCAACCTCCAAGCTATTATCCTCTCACCAATCCTGTGACACCCCTCGCCCTCAGCCCTCCCAGCACTCCAATCTCCAATGCGTCTACACCTGCTTCGTAACATCACTAAAGCCCCCAAGTTAGAACAAGCAAGCCCCACCCCCCAAGTTGCCTTCCGGGACGCCGTCGAAGGAGTCTACGCCGAACGGCGAGCCCCGTCAGAGGTTAGTTTCCTCCCTGAAACATCAAAGTATTGACCTCGCTGGCTTACGATTGGCATTTTTCAGTACATGACGACTGCAGAAGTCGAACCTCAAGCGCCTCTGCCATTCCACTCCGCAGAGGGGCACGGGTCAATTGAACCGTTCGAGAGGCAAGTTCCTGTGGAGAATGCAGTTTTAGCTCGGAGTATGGAGAGTACGGAACCGTCCCAAGGTGCTGCCCTTCTCCTTCTTGATAACGCGTCATCGTCATCGTGGCCAAGACCGTCCACTCCTCTGCCATGGGGCATCCCCTCGCGTCTCTCGCCCCTTCTGGAAAACGATGAGACCCCACAGAAGCCTCCTCGTCGTCGCCGCCGTACGTCCACCCCCACTGTCATTACTAGACCCTTTTATCCCGCTGGCGGTCCACACCTACTGCAACCACCCTACCTCAATATCTCCGCGTCACCGCCCCCACCGCAGTATTTGGAAGAGCGTCCATCTAAGCGAGTTCGTCTTGACTCTGCACCTCCCTCTCATTGCTCAGACTCAGACTCGGGATCCGAGTGGAATGAAGAGGACGACCAGTGGCTAGCCAGTGTTGGTGCTGCACTAGAACAAGGACAACACCCGTCAACCGTCCCTACCCCGGGACGCCAGTCATCTTCACCACATCTCCCCACAAGCACTCTGTCGCCCCTCATTATTGCGACGCCCTCCTCGACGAACTCCTTGCCGTCTTCCTCGACGAACTCCTTGACGCCCTCCTCGACGACCTCCCTGACGAACTCCTCGACGCCTTCCTCAACGAACTCCTCCTCGACGACGCAGTTCTCCTCCTCGACGACGCAGTTCTCCTCCTCGACGACGCAGTTCTCGTCATCGACGACCTCGTCGATGACCTCGTCGATGCCCTCCTCCTCATCGTCTTATACGACCTATGCTTCTAGGCTGCTCTCACACTCGGTGGGCTCTTTATCAATTCCCTTGAATGGCTCTCAGTCTCGTGAATCTCGTGGGTCACGATCTCTATCACGCCCTTCCACACCTGTCCTCACCATCTGTCAGTCCATTCTCTTTCGTCTTACACACCTATTTATGGATAATTCCTCACCCATGACGCTTCTACCTCACCTTTTAGAAACGTACCCGTCGGATGAGGGCAACTTTCCCCACATTGTCTTTACTAGTTGATTTAGTCCATCTCTCTTGATTTGTACAGTACAATTATGAAATGTGCCTCAATGTGATTCTGTGTAACCAGGGGAATATTGTAAACTACGGCAATTATACATAGACCTGCTTAACGGAGAGGACGAAGTCCTGGCATACAACCCTTTGAGATCAGCCTGTCCTTGGTCAATCTATTCTTTTCAAAGATAACCTGATCCAGGAAGAAGTCGTACTTCACCGCAGCCATCTCCCTAATAATCGCGTGATAACCTCCAAACCAGACGTTGTTCTGCTCCGCAATAGAAGAGTTGAAAAACCAATTGCCGCTTTCATCAACGCGGAGCTCCGGAAAGTTGTACGGGTTGCAATGGACCGAGCAAGCCTCGTCGGACTGCTTGTGCTTGCACTTCCAATGGAACACGTCTACAGGGAGTCCTATCTCCTCGTGGAGAGTCTCGCCGCTGGCTTGTGAATGCTTGTATAGACGACAACCATTGTCATATATGAGATAAGAAGGCGCGTTGTCATGCACCAAAAGGGATTGGCACATGGACAGGGCTTCTACCAAAGCAAACTATAGGAGAAGCTCAAACCCACATGTCCTGTGGCAAGGCCACCCAACAAAAGAGTTGTGGCATTGGCTAATTCCCATGCAGACATACTGTCTAAAATTCCAGAACGGTATTAACTGGCTCAATATCACCTCATCTACAACCAAAACTCTTACTCTCAGCTATGTTCTTTATCTGCTGTCTCTTGCCACAAGAAGGGGCAAACCTGGAATAGTCTACCAGACAAAAAATGGGGACATCAAAAGGTCTCAGATGCTTATAACAAGCACTAGAAGAAGCCCGAAACATGTAGGGTCTTCTGGAAGCTGCTGAAGCATCCTAGAGGTGACTAGAAGTTTCCGGAACATTCCAGAAGGTTCTAGAACAATCTACAAAGTTCTAAGAACATGCTGGAAGTGTATTATGTGCTAGAAGCAGATGGAAACTTCTGGAACAAGCCAGAATACTCCACAAGGCTCTAGAACATTCCGGAATATTCTGCACTCTAGAAGAGGATGGAAATTTCTGGAACAGTCCAGAACATTCCACAAGGCTTGAGAACTATCTAGGAGATGCCAGAAGACACTGGAACATTCCAGAAAAGAAGGATCTGGAAAGCTCAAGAAAGGCATAGAAGCCACCGGAACACGCCGGAAAGGTCTTAGAGAAGACCGGAAGAGCATAGAAGCTTCTAGAATGATATGGAACAGTGATTTGTAACCTCATCAAGAGCAATTTGTCATGTACTTAGAAGTCTCCGGAAGCTCTTCAGGACAGTATAAATACTGGACTGAAAATGGCCCTGGAGAAGGATCCATCATATCCAACCATCCCATCCCATTCCAATCACCACCCACCAGTCTCTCAGCTTTCCACTACCCCACTCAGCTTGACATCCACCTATTGATCAGCCGGATCAATAAGGGTCAGGTCGGCAGCCAACAAGCAAGAAGGCTTGTTGAAGCTAGTGTCCTGCACTGGAGGCAAACAGTTGCCTGAGCAAGTGCCACACTAGAGTAGTCACTGGTCAACGGACCAAACTACACAAGGATCTAGTCAACCGGACTAGATCACAAGAATCTAGTCAACTGGACTAGATTACGAGGATCTGGTCAACTGGACTAGATCACCAAGGATCTGATCAACAGGATCAGATCAACACAGAGCAGACAGTAGCTTGAGCCGTCAAGCAGCTGCTCACCCAGTGGTTTGAAACAGCAAAGGCTTGTTTCATACCAAAGCAGAGTATCTACCGAGGGATACTCGAACCAGGTGTCTCCGACAGACACACACGTACCGGACGAGAGGACAGACACAGCACCCACTACGTATAAGGGGAAACTCTGTCCGTTCAAGCAGTGCCCTACCAGCAAATAGGTAGCACTTCACATCTTCGAACCCAGCTTCAAGAAACGCAGCAGGCAACCCAAGGTTTCTGTCTTTCCTTCCTCACCAAGAACTCGACGAGGTCAATTTCGGGAAACCTGGAAAACCCATACACCTTGTGGCAGTGCGTTGCTTGGGTACCTCAAACCACCAACACAACTGGAGCCCACCAATAAACCAACCACCTATCCATCTATCCATCCACACACCCAACACAACCCAAACAACACTCCAACGCACGATCCCCCGCTCGACATCTGGAGCCCACCGCGAGGGGGAATATCAAGACAAGAAGAGACCTATCAAGCCTGCACTATCAGAAGCACATAAGATATGTGTGAAGTGCACAGAGACGGGACGCACAGTCCACTTGCAGCAAGTGATCTCTCAACTTTTGGGTCCATGAGGTCAATCATGGATATGCCAATTGAGGGAGGAAAGCTTGCTCCACCAACATTCAGAGGAGACTCTGCAGATGTTGAGTTATTCATACGTCGGTTTGAGCGCCTAGCTGTGTCCCACCACCTGACAGATCAGGAAAGGTGTGACATGGTAACCGACTATTGTGGATGCATAGTCCGAGAAACAATAGAAGGGTTCAAGGCTTACCAGGATGGAGACTGGGAAAAGCTCAAATCAGACATCCGGAGATTCTGGAATGCAGACCTGCAGTCTAAACGGTTCCGTGTCAAGGACCTAGAGACTCTGGTTATGCAGTCACAGAGGCAGCAAATCCACGAGCTAGAAGATTGGCGCAAGTATCAGCGGAACTTTATCCGCATAGCTGGGTGGCTGCGAGGCCAAAACAAGCTCAGCGATGATGACTACGCCTACTACATGTGGATTGGTCTGCACCCACGTTTCCGAGCTCGCTTGGAAAGCCGGATTCTTCTTGAAGATCCAAATCATGATATGTCAGAGCCGTTTTTGCCAGAGAATATCTCTAAAGCTGCAGAGGCTATTCTGGGCATACAGCGGTTTGATACTGAGCGACTCAGCTCAGATATCGATTACTGGCATAATTTGGATGAGGAAGATAATAGGCAGTTTCCAGCTTCTTTGCAGAAAAAGAAGCAAAAGCGAGTAACTCGAGTTATATCACCTGATGACAATGGTGATGATGATGAGGAGGAGCAGAGAGTACCTGCCACTCACCATCAGTCGAGAAGGTCTATGCAAAGGCAGGACCAGAAACGTGAAGCACCAGTAAGGCAGCAATACAAGCCGCAGAATAGCAGTGAGGATGAATTTGACAAGCTAGTAGAGCGCATGCAAGCTCTATCACTTGATGACCCGAAGTATGGCATCATGTATATGAAAGCTTGCAGATTAAATCCTCTGGCTGCTGACTGTCTTCGCAAGCCTATGGTTAACAAAGTATCTCAAATGCCCTCTCATGAGGCAAGAAGAGATATGCCACCACACATCTCACGGCAAAACCCAAACAGGTTTCTCTCTCAGCGAGAGCCACCAATGGGAAGGCCAAGTGGATGCTATGGATGTGGTGAGCCTGGGCATGTCCTAAGAGACTGTTTCCAGATGCAAGACCTCCTCAATCAGCGCATTGTGCTGAAGGACTACCGTGGTCGATACATTCACCCAGATGGTGCAATTATTCGTCACGAGCCAGGTGAAACGCTAGTACAAGCTATTAAGCGTATGCACCCTGAAGTCCACTTGATAACTTGTCATCAAACACTTGATGAAAGTCAAGAGGATGATGATCAGTATGCAGATGTCATGGTATACCCAGTTGAACGCAGTCAGCGTGAGACTCGGTCATACCGGAAACAGACATCAGGAGGACCTCAAGCATCTCGAGTTGCAGCTCAAGACAAGGGTCGGAGAAAAGAGGCTGTTTCAGGATATAAACATGCCTATTCTCCTCCCTCATTTCCAACTATAAATCCAAGTCCAGTGGAAACCCACCAAAGAGCATTTAATCCAGACAAGGATACAGAGATGTTCGACAGCACACCTGTATCAAAGCCTGCTAAGCCAGCAGCTTCTGGAGCTCATGCAGTGGAAAAGCCACGTCCGGCAAGCAAGACATCCCAGATTAGCAAGGATGTGGATCCTGGTGTTGTTCTAGACAAAATTCTAGACACACCTGTTACACTTCCAATCCGGGAGATAGTCGGATCATCGAAGGAGGTATCGGCCTGCTTGCAAGATGCAATCAAGGTTAAAAAAGTAGACCTTGGGCAGCCTATCACTTCGAACTTGGTGACGAAGAACAAGCAAGACTCTTTAATCCACATAGAGATGAAGTACAAGGATACACCCATTGACTTCATTGTGGATACTGGGTCAGAGCTGAATATAATCAGCCAGAGAGTTTATGACATGTTCGAGGGGCTTGTCATAAATCCAGCTGAAGCAGTAACAATGCGGGATGCCAATGGAGGATCTTCCAAGTTACTAGGCTTGGTACAGGAGATTCCTCTAAAGATTGGTCCCATCTATACACCAGTTGATGCATATGTCTCTACGAGTCCTGCATTTACTGGGGTATTAGGCCGACCATGGCAAAGGGAACATCACATTGGAATTGAAGAGAGGGAAGAAGGCACCTTCCTCACTTTTCCCAATGATGATGGAGTCAGCCGGTCACGCCTAAGAGTACCAGAAGCCTATATTCGCCCTGTAGGATCTGGTCCACCATCGCTTTTACCAGAAAGCGAGGTGTTTGGCGTTGTTGCAGAATGGTCTGCTGATAAAGCAGAAGTCTATACAGGACAGGATGTAGCCATAAATCCTGATCCATCCACTGTCAATAGCTCTACTGCACTCAGCCAGGGTAGAGATATTATCCAAAGCTCACAAGATGAGCTAATGGATATTGACAGTGAAGACAGTAGTGCAAGCGTACAAGACAAAAATAGGAATGATGCTGTATCAGCACAGGACCTATTATGTCTTCAACGCACTAGCTCCTGTACCTCATCCAACACTGAAGATAGTGTTGAAGATGAGATAGACATGTTCTTGCAACAAGAGCCATGGGACTACTTGCCTGATGAAGACACAATCTACGAGAAGAGGACATATCACATCATAAAAGATAGACTTCAACAAGAAATTCCAGAGATGCCTGCCATCAAGTCAGGACCATGCACAATCCTGACAGATGCATCTCTTGAATTTTCAGGAGTCCTATCACCAGTTGATGGATATACCTTTTTATTGAGAGATGCAAAAATCTTCAATAAAAAGGAGAGCTACTATGGCCATGCAGTGGTACAAGTGTTCCCATATAGTGAAGACAATTTGGCAAAGCTATTGGAGTGCAATAACACTTCAAAAGAGCCAATGGTCTGTCACCTAGCTTCAGAGCTAGAAGAGGAACCCAACATAGTAGCCGGACCAATTATTACTAATAGTAATTCGGTCCGATGTCCAGTTATCACTCTGGATATTCACATAGAAGGCGCACAAGTACCATTTGTCCTTGACACTGGATCAAAAATAAACTGCATCAGTGCCAAGCTATGGGAACTTTTATGTGAAAAATCCTGTGATACAGGTAACTCCTGTAAAATTATGGGAGTAACTGGACAGCAGTTGCAGTGTCTAGGAGTCTGGGAAACAACTATTGAGTTCAATATAGTATGGACTTTAACCAAGTTCCATATTATTAAAGGACTCAAGGTTCCTGGAATTCTAGGATGTCCATGGCAACGGGCAAACCAGTTGAAGCTTGAGCATACAGCTGACGGGATAGACATCCAAGTCCGGTCTCCAGAAAGACCAAGTCAGCTGCCTATGACAACACATATACCGCATACTGTCAAGAAACAACTTGAGTATGCAACTATGCCAGCTTCATGCCTCTGTGGAATAACCATGGAGCAGCCCAATAATGGACTAGACCTAGACATTACACAGAAAAATATTGGACAAGACCCATGGAAGCCTGATGAAGATACTGGAGAACCACGAGGAGATGACCCTCTGCCGAGCAAGGTCAACACAGAAAACAGGCTGTACCAACGCTTGCTCAAGCTCTATGCAGACAAAGCTAGTCGAAACCTAAGGGTACCTCGACCAAAGCTTGAGCTGATAGAGCCATTTGAAGTGGATCAGGTTGATTGTGCTACAACAACCACCCTTCAAATATCCAGTGATCAAGAAACATTCTTGCTGCGAAATGTTCTGCTCAAGATCAATGGGGAATACCAGGAGGGACATGGCATCCTTCACATGGTATATTTTCCACATGAGACAGAGCGCATGCAAGCAGCAAGAATAGAAAGGCCCAAGTCACCAGATTCAGGCAAGTCTCTGGATCTAGGTGAAAACAATGCTGTAGAGCAGTTCTATGCTCAGTTCAGGCCATACCGCCCAACACTGCATGACCTTGAACAGTCCATGATAGAAATGGGGTATGAACAAGCCAGATCACTGCCTACCACCAAGAGTCACCACATAAATAATGAGTTATAGTTGTATCAGCCAAAGATACACTTGACTCAAGCACAAAAGATAAATCTTTGTGCATAGAAATATTTATGGGACTCAATACAGCTTCAAGTTGATCAAGTGTTTATTGTTATAACACCATTGTTATAATAATATAATACTGTGATTGACTTGAATAAAAACAGCACTAGTAAAAGATATAAAGGCAGCTATTAAGCTTAATAGCCAAAAGCTTAATAGTCTAAATACCCCATTTTGAAGTCATTGGATCTACAAGCACAGCAAAAGGCCCCACTGGATCCAGAACCTAGCCCTTAGAGCAAAGCTATACACCTGTCAAGCTATCTAAGAATGGTTAAGACTAGTAGACTAACTAAAATGAGTTAGTACTGCTACTTAACCATACTTAGATTAGAACCAGATCAAGAAAATCTGGAGAACCACCTAGAGAGCCGAAGAACCACCTGGAAAGGAGCAGAAGAAGACAAATATCTGCAAACCTCAGCAGACAAGCCGACATAGGAGAGAGATTAAAAGGAACCAACACAAGGACAGGAGGGGAGGAGAAAAACTGTCATACTCCATCATCAGCCAGCATGCCGCAGCTCAGCATCACCCCCCAAACCGTCCTCACCCTACTCCCTCCTCCTACGCACCCTGACCGGTTCAGTCACATCTGCAACATGGTCAACTCCAACTCGAGCGAGCCTCTCATCCGGGAGGAAGGTGCACTCGCTATCCAGGCCGACAACGTCTACACAGCGGAGAATATGGTCAGTCCCTGGGACCCTAGCCAGAGGGTCGACATGTACGTCACTGGGGACACCGACCTATTCATCGGCAATCGTACCCGCTACGGACATGGTGTCCTCTTCTTTGAGGAGGTGCCTCACGTCTCCGCTCCTCCCTCTCCGCCGCCGCTGCCTGTCCCAGCTGCAACACCAGTGAGCATGGATATGGCTATAGGCATACCGTCGTACCACATCCCAGCACCTCCCTCCCCGCCGCCTCTCGTCGCCGCAATGATTGAGCAGGCTAGGGCCGAGAACCTTGCAGGCAGAGTCACGCCTGTTGGAGAGAGCTCGGGTGAGTCGCTCATGTTTGCAAAAGCACTCGTGATCGCACTCACTGAGGCATTGGTGCAAGTGTTAGCCACTTCAGTGGTGAACACTCCTCCACCCTATGGGATACCGGAGAGAACCCCCGAGACTGCCGATGAAGAAGCACCAGTCAACGCCACCGGAGAAGAGAAGAATGATGAAGACGAACTGGAGTATATGGAGTTGCAGTACCCAGCTACTCCTGAGCCCGACGAAGTCCCTGCTCTTGTCAGCGCCCTTGCCACAGGCGGAGAGCAGGACCACGAGATCATCAATGTCGATGAACTCGATACCAGCGAGGACGAGGATATGGGTGATGAAGACGGAGAACTTACTAGGCCTGCTACGCCTCGGTACAACCTCCGCACCCACGGTGCCTCGTCTAACGAAGCCATGAACGACATGGCAGACGACCCCTTCCCAGACCGTGCCAACCTGGCACTGCGAGGAGCTGAGGCCGCCAACCTCGAGCTACTCCTTACTCGGCCCCCCAAGTATTGGAACAAGGCCGACCGGGTCGTCATCAAAGCAGCCATCCAGTCGCTTCACCGTGCCCTCAAAAGTGGGGTCGGCTACGGTGAAACTCCTCGGATGCACCCCGTCTACAGCTTCTGAAGACCCCCCAAGATGGAGGGTAAAGCGCTGCAGTAAGTGAAAGAGAGTCTTGGTTCGGCCTTCTGTACGAGAAGTGAGGGGCCGGGTTGCGTCTGAAGGGCCCCTAGTTTGACCCATAGCCACGCCTTGTACGATAGAAAAGCAGTCAGTGCACTGCAATGGCGAGTGGTTCGAGAAACCTCGAGAGAGCACGAGCGTGCCCGAGGAACAGCCCTAGAGGGCACTCGACCATCCCGGAAGCTACCCGACGGCTCAAGAAGGAGCCCGAAGGTTCAAGAATGTGCTGGAATGTCCAAGAGAAGGACATCTGAGAGGATAAAAGGGGGACCCTGATAGCAGGGTGGAGGACGAAGCCTCCCCAGCCATGCACCAGTGCGCAGAGTCGCAGATGCACGTCCCGCACTCGAAGAAGCGAGTACGGCAGAGACGGGTCTGGCACCCAGCAGTACAAAGGTACTGCACCTCTCTCCAACCACCTCGACGCAAGAGGATTGGGTTGGACCAGTCAGCAGCGTCAACAGTGACGCAGCTGAAAAGCTTCCAAAACCAAGCCAAGGGTGGAAAAAGAAGAAAATCTCACCAGAGAAGAGATTACACCTTCGCACCACTCGAAGTACAGGCGGCAGGGCTAGAAGAAAGGGTCGAGACTCACCAGGAGTCTCCGGAGCCACCAGCATACTCTCCTGTCCACTACGAGGACAATAAGGAGATAGACGCAACCATCGTGGACAAGACAAGCCACGACCAGGACACCAACGCACTTGCAGCCATCCACGAGGAAGCACGGGGAGAGCTTGAAGAAGGCGAGGTGCTTGAAGCAGGCAGACAGCCCTGTTGAAGCACACGAACAAGGGTGGGAGGGGGCAAGACATGTCATTGCAACAACCCCTTCATACAGGAGACACCACCCTACATCAACACACTCGCCAGCGCACAAAGCCACACACTGCGTGGCATACGGAACCAAGTCCTGCGTCAATGGACGCACAGCGCCATGCCGGGCGCACTAGAAGCCATGTCACTGGACACGGCAAAGCGGAGAAAAGAGAAAGGGCTGCGTCGTCGGACGCAGCCGGAGAAGCGCGGCTGTTGAGCCGGGAGGACCCGAGCGCCAGGAGAGCGCACGTGTACCACGCCAGGCAAGCAGGACATCGGTCCGAACATGCGGATTTGATGTCGACTACTAGCCCGCGTAAGGTTTACCGGGTCCTCGGACCGAACACCGAGCATGAGGGCAGCGCAGCGGCACGCGTGCGAGATGCACACGTGCAGCGCTGCCCGAGGCCCGCGCCACATCAAGGACACACCGTTGGGTGTGCCCAAGGCCCTGGATCGCTGTTGAAGCGACCAGGAAGGGAGTGGACCAGGCGGCAGCACGTTGGTGCGCCAGAGCCGGTCCCAAAATGCAGAAGAAGAGAGAAAAAGAAGGAGGGGAAGGGCTCACCTATGCCCGAGGCCTGAGTCCGCCCCCAACAAACAGCTAGCGAAGCGTCGTTAGACGCACTGCGCTATGCTGGGCGCGCCGATGACCGCACCATGCCGGGTGCGCAAACGGAGAAAAGCTGGAGCCGCGTCATTGGACGCGGCGACGAGAGCAATAGAAGGCCGCGTCATTGGACGCGGCCGGAGACAAAAAAGAGTCTGGCAGCTGTTGAGCTGCCAGAACGAGAGCGCCGGACAAGTGCGGGCGCACGCGCACAGGACGCGTACGCACAGCGCCGTCCGACACCCAGACGTCGAGGACGCGTCATTGGACGCGTCCGAGGGGCCTCGAGTCGCTATTGAGCGACTGCGCAGGCAGGAGACCGCGCCGCCGGGCCAAAGAGCTGCAGGGAGGAGGCTTGTGTGCGTTGGCACACAGCCCCAGGTCCCAGAATGCGAAAAGAGAAGAGAGAGAAAAAGAGAGAGAGGGGCTCACCTGAGAGCCCAAGACCCGTCCCAACGCGACCCCAACGCGTTGAGGGGCCGCAGATCCCGGTCCCACCGGTCTCCAGGCCTCTTGAGGGCCACCAGAGGACCACTTGAGGGCCCAGGACGCGATCGAGGGTCGCCAGAGGGTGCTCCAAGGTCGAGGACGAGGTCGAGAGCAGCCAGAGAGCCGGAGGAAGAGAGGCGAGGCGACGGGAAGACGAGACGTGCGCTGGCACAGCAGTGCCAGCCAAAACGGGCGATTAAGCGCCCAAGTAGCGCCCAAGCGCCCTGGCGGCATGACCATGCCATCGCCAGGACGAGAAAAGGCGCCCGCGGAGCGTTGCAGCCGCGATAACCGGAGCACGGGCCGGGAGATTAGATAACGGCATCCGGTCCGAAGGACATGTGACGAGCAGGGTCACGTGCCCCCAGCCAGAAGGGCAACAAGGCCCAAAACGGAAGGCATACCAACCTCCCAGGGTCGGGACTCCGAAAACGGCAGTCATACGTGACGCCTAAGGTCGGCATGCCCAAAACAGTTGTCCTGAGCATCGTCCAGGGTCGATACACCAAATAGGGGTGCTATTGACATTATCTAAGCTTGCATAAGCTGGATAACCCTGGGATAGCCCCATTTCGGGACTAAACGATGCGAAAATGGGTAATTGGAGCTAAAATATGGCCAATAACCTCCCAAAAAGGCTGGGATAGGCCAGAAAATGCCCCCAAAAATCCCAGAAAATGGCGGAAAAATCGGAGAAAATTCTGGAATATTCTGGAAGGATTACATAATCCATCGAAGGTGCCAGAACCTTCCAGAATGGCACAGAATATCCCGGTGAAGCTGCAGCATACATATATAAATGCTGCAAAGGGAGCCTTGGAGGGTGTCCAAAGATGAAGGACCCCACTCTTGAAGCAAGGCTAGCCGCCATTGAACAAGCGGAGAAGAAGCGGAAGAGCACAGCAGCGCGACTGCTTCACAAGAAGAAGAAGAAGCAGTCTGGTTCACGAAAAGCTGTAATCCAGCGAATGATTCAGGCATGCAAGCATAGCAATGCAAAGCACAAGCAGGAGCAAAAGCGGTCAATGTTTGGAACACAAACTAAACACAATGCACTCCTGCATCCTGAACCATTGACGGATTACCCATTGACGGAACCAAGTGGATAATCAGAAAAGCTTTAATGCTCATTGGATCCAAAGCACGTGATACGGAGGTCAGGCTTACGGCGTGCTAAGGTTTCAATTAAGCTAAAAAGCTGAATGATATACCACTGACCGTCTACAAGACCAGGAGATTAGTGTGCTAGTTGCACACACAGGAGGTGTTTATCGAGAACTGTGGGGCGACGGAAGCTAGAGTAACAGTGCTTTGTCCCTGCTACGACGTTAAACTGGCAACAGTTAATAGTTTGAGACTATTAAAACCCCCAAGCACATTACTCTAACTAGACGTCCAACACAACATCAACCGCTCAAGTCAAAGATGGAGCCATATGATATGGAGCTCTACTTTGAAGATGATGAGTGGCTAGTTGATGTGCCATGGTTCAAAGATGATGAAACAAGCTTCAACGGGCACCCAAGTGGGATGGAGATGAGCTGTGCAAAAGTATTGGGCAGCCGATACAAACCTGTTGCACAGCAAGTCAAGCCAGTACCGGGACTGTTCCCGGAAGGGGCCAGGGTAACTAGACAGTTCCCTGAAGATCCGCTTATCAGCCTATCACCCCTTACCTGCCATCCTCCTGAGTTCATTCCCACTGCTAAGCTCACAAAAGAGTGCATAGATGGAATGAAGCTCAACGAAGATAGATATTTATGGCCCGAAGAAGAGAAGCTGTTTCAACACATCTTTCAGATAAACGAGAATGTCCTTGCATTCACTGAAGCAGACAGAGGATCGTTTAGAGAAGATTACTTCTCTCCATACATCATTCCAACTATTCCGCATACACCGTGGATGGAAAAGAATATTCCAGTGCCACCAGGAATAAGGGATGAAGTAATTGGTCTCTTACGAGAGAAACTAGAGGCAGGAGTCTATGAGCGATGCCAGTCATCATATCGCTCAAGATGGTTTTGCGTTCTAAAGAAGAACGGAAAGCTACGACTTGTGCATGACCTTCAAAAGTTGAATAGCATCACAATTCGAGAAGCAGGACTACCGCCGATCCTCGATGACTTTGTAGAACCATTTGCAGGCAGACAGTGCTATACTGTCTTTGACCTGTTCTGGGCATTTGATGGGCGAAAGCTTGACCCAATTAGCTGAGACATGACTGCTTTCCACTCACCATTGGGGCAGCTCCGGCTAACATCAATGCCTATGGGTTTTACAAACTCTCCTGCAGAGTTCCAAGCATGCATGACATTTATCCTGGAGGATGAGATTCCTCATACAGCTAATGTGTTTATTGATGACCTGCCGATTAAGGGTCCTCAAACATGTTACCTGGATGAAGATGGGAATCCAGAAGTCCTTCAAGATAACCCAGGGATTAGACGCTTTATATGGGAGCATGCTCAGGATGTGCATAGGATTATGCATCGGGTTGGCCATGCAGGAATCCGAATCTCAGGCTTGAAAGCACAAGTCTGCAGACCCAGCGTAGTTATCGTTGGACAAAAGTGCACACCTGAAGGCAGAGTCCCAGAAGATGACAAGGTGGACAAAGTCCGCAACTGGCCAGTGCCCACATCCGTCAAGGAAGTGCGAGGATTTCTAGGTCTCTGCGGAACAGTACGAGTTTGGATCAAAGACTTCTCACAAAAGGTCAAGCCGTTACGAGAGCTTACCGGACATAAAACAGAATTTGTCTGGAATGAGCGGCGGCAAGCAGCCTTTGATGAGATGAAAGACTTGATCTCAACTGCACCCGCATTACGACCTATTGACTACACATCCTCAAAGCCAGTTATATTGTCAGTTGACTCCAGCAAGTATGCGGTAGGATATATCCTATCCCAGCTGGACGAGAACAACAAGCGTAGACCTGCACGATATGGGTCAGTCCCAATGGGCAAAACAGAGTCAAACTATAGTCAGCCAAAGCTGGAGCTATATGGACTCTACCGAGCACTCCGACGATGCCGACTCTATCTAATTGGAGTAAAAGATTTGCATATAGAGGTCGATGCCAAGTACATCAAAGGCATGCTAGCAGCTCCAGACTTACAGCCGAATGCTGTAATCAATCGCTGGATAGCAGAGATCTTAACGTATCCACATACGTTGATCCACGTGCCAGCAGCAAGGCATAAAGGACCTGATGCATTATCTCGGCGACCAGTTGGAGAAGGAGAAATAATTGAGTATGACGAAGAAGATGAATGGAAGGAAAATGTGGCCCTATTTATAGGATCAAGCCACACACAAGAAGACGAGACATACTCTGATCAAACAGACACAGAAACCTTATCTAGGGATCCAAGAATGCTGTTTGCAAACACGACACAAGATGCAAAGCTACGGCAGATGTTTAGATTTCTGCAAACATCAGAGATGCCGGAGTTTGCTACTCCAACGCAGCAGCATAAATTCTTGAAAAAGATCCAGAGGTATTTTGTGCAGGATAACTGCATGTATAAGCAGTATCCTGACCGTATGCCAGTACGGATACTGTTTGATGTGCCTAGCAGGCAGAGAGTCCTCGAAGAAGCACACAACAAGTTAGGGCACAGAGGTGAAGAGGCAACATTTAAGACAGTCAAAGAGAGATTTTTCTGGCCATTCTACCAGAGCAACGTCCAGCAGCACGTGCGCTCATGTCGGGAATGCCAGATAAGAAGCACCAAAAAGATGGAGGTGCCTCTTACAATCTCAACCCCAGCAAGCCTATTCACCAAGGCATATGTTGACGTGATGCATATGCCAACTGCCCAGAGCTTCACATGCATAGTTGCATGTCGAGATGATCTCTCAGGAGTATCAGAAGCCAAAGCACTCCGCTCTGCATCATCGCAGGAGATAGCTCGGTTCTTCTGGGAGCAAGTTATTTGCAAGTATGGAATGATAGAACAAGTGGTGACCGACAATGGCCCTGAGTTTAAGGGTGCATTTGAAATACTCATGAAGAAATATGGGATACCCCATATTCGTATTTCACCCTACAACTCAAAAGCCAATGGAGTTGTAGAGCGAGGTCACTTTATCCTGCGTGAAGGGCTAATAAAAGCTTGTGAAGGCCAAGTCAACCACTGGCCTAGCTTGCTGCCACACGCTGTATTCGCAGATCGGGTAACTATCCGGCGGTCAACAGGATTTAGCCCATACTATCTGTTGCATGGTGTGCATCCTGTGTTGCCAATGGACTTGCGAGAAGCAACCTTTATGGTGCAAGGCTTCAGAAGTAATATGCCACATGCTGATCTTTTGGCGCTTCGCATACGTCAACTTCAGCGAAAGCCAGAAGATATAGCTAGAGCAGCAGAAGCCTTACGCAAGACCCGACTCGAATCAAAGGATCACTTTGAGAAGCGGTTTGCTCATAGATTGAGAAAAACTGCATTCCAAAGTGGAGAACTTGTTCTCATTCGCAATACTGCAATAGAAAAGGAGATGAACCGCAAGCACAAGCCACGATACTTGGGACCATACGAGGTTGTCCGCCAGACACGGAATGGGGCCTATATCGTGAAAGAACTCAATGGGGATGTTTCAAGAGAAAGCATTGCTGCATACAGGTTGTTGGCATACCATCCAGCCAACAAGAACCTAGAGCACCTTGCAGCAGACCCTATTGACACGATAGAAGACCATTACCAGTCTATGGATCAAGACTATCCAGCCCAAGACATAGGCAACACAGACATCATCAGTGCAGATGAGGAGGATAATGAATCCTCACTAGCTGAAGAGTTATTTGATGAGGAAGAAGGTAATGAGCCAGTCAGTCAACGGACCCGGAGTCACACCCAAAGATAAAAGAGAAACAAAAAGAAACAAAAGTGGACGTCCGGGGACGGCCGTTAACTGTGGGGCGGA
The DNA here is from genome assembly GCA_002900995.3 of Ganoderma boninense. Lineage (NCBI taxonomy): Eukaryota > Fungi > Basidiomycota > Agaricomycetes > Polyporales > Polyporaceae > Ganoderma > Ganoderma boninense. The sequence continues at coordinate 94,556 of CM035315.1, read as the reverse complement.
TGTCATGCACCAAAAGGGATTGGCACATGGACAGGGCTTCTACCAAAGCAAACTATAGGAGAAGCTCAAACCCACATGTCCTGTGGCAAGGCCACCCAACAAAAGAGTTGTGGCATTGGCTTATTCCCATGCAGACATACTGTCTAAAATTCCAGAACGGCATTAACTGGCTCAATATCACCTCATCTACAACCAAAACTCTTACTCTCAGCTATGTTCTTTATCTGCTGTCTCTTGCCACAAGAAGGGGCAAACCTGGAATAGTCTACCAGACAAAATAATGGGGACACCAAAAGGTCTCAGATGCTTATAACAAGCACTAGAAGAAGCCCGAAACATGTAGGGTCTTCTGGAAGCTGCTGAAGCATCCTAGAGGTGACTGGAAGTTTCCGGAACATTCCAGAAGGTTCTAGAACAATCTACAAAGTTCTAAGAACATGCTGGAAGTGTATTATGTGCTAGAAGCAGATGGAAACTTCTGGAACAAGCCAGAATACTCCACAAGGCTCTAGAACATTCCGGAATATTCTGCACTCTAGAAGAGGATGGAAATTTCTGGAACAGTCCAGAACATTCCACAAGGCTTGAGAACTATCTAGGAGATGCCAGGAGACACCGGAACATTCCAGAAAAAGAAGGATCTGGAAAGCTCAAGAAAGGCATAGAAACAACCGGAACACACCGGAAAGGTCTTAGAGAAGACCGGAAGAGCATAGAAGCTTCTAGAATGATATGGAACAGTGATTTGTAATCTCATCAAGAGCCATTTGTCATGTACTTAGAAGTCTCTGGAAGCTCTTCAGGACAGTATAAATACTGGACTGAAAATGGCCCCAGAGGAGGATCAAGCAATCACCACCCACCAGTCTCTCAGCTTTCCACTACCCCACTCAGCTTGACATCCACCTATTGATCAGCCGGATCAATAAGGGTCAGGTCGGCAGCCAACAAGCAAGAAGGCTTGTTGAAGCTAGTGTCCTGCACTGGAGGCAAACAGTTGCCTGAGCAAGTGCCACACTAGAGTAGTCACTGGTCAACGGACCAAACTACACAAGGATCTAGTCAACCGGACTAGATCACAAGAATCTAGTCAACTGGACTAGATTACGAGGATCTGGTCAACCGGACTAGATCACCAAGGATCTGATCAACTGGATCAGATCAACACGGAGCAGACAGTAGCTTGAGCCGTCAAGCAGCTGCTCACCCAGTGGTTTGAAACAGCAAAGGCTTGTTTCATACCAAAAGCAGAGTATCTACCGAGGGATACTCGAACCAGGTGTCTCCGACAGACACACACGTACCGGACGAGAGGACAGACACAGCACCCACTACGTATAGGGGGAAACTCTGTCCGTTCAAGCAGTGCCCTACCAGCAAATAGGTAGCACTTCACATCTTCGAACCCAGCTTCAAGAAACGCAGCAGGCAACCCAAGGTTTCTGTCTTTCCTTCCTCACCAAGAACTCGACGAGGTCAATTTCGGGAAACCTGGAAAACCCATACACCTTGTGGCAGTGCGTTGCTTGGGTACCTCAAACCACCAACACAACTGGAGCCCACCAATAAACCAACCACCTATCCATCCATCCATCCACACACCCAACACAACCCAAACAACACCAACGCACGATCCCCCGCTCGACAGCGTACTCAGGGAAAGGAAAAGTTTCCCGGTAGAGACTCTGATGAAATAAAACCGGTCCATGAGCCATGAAGGCACTCGTTGAAAAAAGATGGCCTTACCAGCACCTGAGGTGTTGTCTCTGAGCCATAGAATGTTGCCCTTTTGATGATCATACCGCAAGGTCGGACGAAAAGCTGCTCATTGTGCGTGCGTCTCCGTCCAAACATCGCTCTCATCGTCCTGGTAGATACCGCGGGTTTATCCTCGCAGACGTTGGAAACCGAACGGTCACTGCCGTTGTTAGTAGTGCCAGTGGGGAGTTCGCTACCGGTCGGGTTGGCCGCAAGCACAGCAGAGAGGGTAAGCCCTTGGCCATCAGGTACATTCATAGTGCCGACGAGGGAGTCGCTAGGAAGGCCGCCAGTTTCCAGGTGAACATAAGAAGCAGGCTGACCACTGAGAGAGACAGAGCCAGGTGCGAGAGAGCCAGGTGCGAGAGAGCCAGGTGCAAGAGAGCCAGGTGCGAGAGAGCCAGCTGCGAGAGAGCCAGCTGCGAGAACGGAGAGATTACGCCCATCGTCGGCAAGTACGTCAGAGGTGGCGTTCACCTCAGGTGGAAGCTGCACAGGGATGCTTCCGTCCTCGATGAGGCCATCTAAAACAGGCTTCACCTCGACCTGGACATTGCTAGCTTAATCCAATGGGCAACCTGTTTGCTCGTCCACCGTGACGGTAACCTCGAGGTTCTCATCCAGGCCACGAGAAGGGTTGATGGCATCAACAGGATTGTTGACATTCGACCGTAGAAGAGCGCGCCTGAGGCTGAACATGGCTTTTCCGTGAAGCTGATTCCACGTCTCAACGTGCCGGTGGATAGGATCAGAGCACGTCTTGAATCCTGCCTCCGAGGGCGCAACGCACCCATCAATCACGCACTGCGTTGAGAGGTGGCGGTGAGAAGGACAATAGCGATCTTGGGTTGTGAGCAGCTCCTCGGCGCAGTGCCTCACGCTACAGCACGGCCGGCCCATCTCCAGTCCATCTGTAACAATCACGTCGACGAAACCTAATTAATAGATAGATGAGAGAGGCGAAACTATACTAAACGAATATATCACTCACTAGCACTCCCATTATCATGGTCAAATCGTCTGACGCACTTCGTACAGAAGTGCATGAACTCTGGCTGGCCGAACTGTCGAATATACTTGTTGCGAGCTCGCATTGCGGCAGTAAAACGGTCCTTCTGTTCTCCACAGTGCGGAACCTCGAGAACGTAACTGCGAGCGAGAGTGTCTTTGAGTAGAGCGAGGACGATGTATCCATCCCAGACGTGCTCAGTCCTGAGGTGGTAAGTAGCAATGTGGCGATGTGAGTCATCGAGACAAGCCAGGGAGTGATGATATATGTGTGCTGCATTGGTGGCCGACGTCCAAGCAAACAGTGTTAGGGAGCTGAAGAGTTCGAGGACGCGACACTCAATGTATGTGTGCTCGGCTACTTGAATTGCATCTGGAATGCCCTTGTAGTAGGTCCGGGTACTGGATCCAGCGCGGACGAAGTAGTTTGGATAATAATTGGTATCACAATCTTTCCAACCATGCAGCACAGGAAACATTTAGAGCGGTCTAGGATGGTAACAGAATTCAGCTTACTATAACAATACAAGTTGGCGGCCAACGCGTCACAGACACCCTTATCTAGGGTGTACAGGGTAACGGCACGCGCGGGGTCCTTGCGACGGAGGAGCTGTTGCCTGGCACAGTGGATGGCATTGCACGTATGAATGGGAGGATATATCATATGGGGGGCTACATGACATGAACATGCGATGAGGGGTGAGCGGAGCTAGGAAGTGAGATACTGCCATACCTAGATGCGTGTCTGCGGGGTCGCGATGCCGAAACTCCAAATCATCGCCCAAGAAATGCACCCCCTGCTTCCATATCCCCATCCCGAAAACTCTCCAAAGACCTTGAGCGTCTCCCACAGAGTCCAAGTTAAGCCTTGCAGTGATGTAGGACGCAACGGGTAAAGGGAGTTCATAGGGCACGGTGTCTGGATCAAACGATGGAAGCTGAGCATGAAGGATGTCGGGCTTGAGAGTTGTGGCCAAGCGGATATAGCGCAGGATTGTAGGCAAGTCAACACGAGTGGCAAGGTCGTGCTCAGCTTCTAAGAGAGTCAGGAATTGCGAGAATGAAAGCATAGCTTGTCTTGTCGTACGGCGATCTGTCGGGCAGCGGTGGTTGGATGGGTTTACATTTAGGAGCGGAGGCGCAAGGTTTAGCGCCCAGCAGCCTATCCCGATATGATCGAACGGCTCGGACTGGCCGACATGCCGGAGCTGGACCGATCGGACGTGCCGGCGAGCCGAGCCGAACATCAGCCGAACGTGGGCGGTTGACATTTCCCCGGTCATTTCCCATTCCCCGGGAAACGGGGAAATCCCTATTGTACGGACGTTCTCGGCCCAAAATGCGGCATCCGCATCCACCATCCACCATCCAAATGGTATTCCTCGCTTGTCCTCTCCGTCGACCCACCCCACAAATGCCAATGTTTTGTGTCACGTATGCTGTTTAAAAGCCACTGATCAAGCTGGTAGATCATCAATGGGCCGGTGGCTGCGCGTGAGCTCAGCGATATGCGTATCCACGAAGTCCCTGAGCGGTTCGTGGATCGAGGGAGAGGTTAGGCGGAGAGCTCATCTTCGTGTCGACTCAACAGACGACCACGGCATGTCCGAGCATTGGGCAACTGAGGCTCATGTTCTGCCTGGTTCTGACCTGACCTGGAGTCGACGCCAGGCGGGACCTGGACCTCGGACATTGACTCGTATATGGATCGCGGCCAGACGGGGACGATGCAGCGTGTGCGCCAGCCCCGTCCAAAGAGAGGGATGTCTATCCCGTCAATCACCATTTGTCGGTGTCTCGGATGACTCCTGATGTCATTGTGCCATCGAGGAACGCCACGGCGGGGAGCGGGAGCTGCGAATTGGAGACGAGCGTCGGTTGTGGACACAGTGGACGCGGGGCTCCTCCGTCACAGCGAAGAATTCTCCTGCGGGATGCGCAGGAGAAGTTGCGGTAGAGGAAAGTGGGGTCCTGGCGGGGCGGCGTCCCTTCGCGGAACACGGGCTGCATAGTGTATGGCTCGACAGGTCGGACAGCCTGAACACGCCGTGACGATACCTGCTTCCTAGGGACGTGGCGGAGGACGCTCGCGAAAGGCATCGCACGGCGCTGCTTGTGCTGTCTCGTTTGTTGCGAGCGAGTCCGAGTCACGGGCGGATCGGAGACGGGATACGGATGGCACTAGTCTTGCACAAAGTCGGAGAGCCGACGAAAATGAACCATCCCGTCGCACCCTCCGAAGCCCAAGAATTCGCCATCGGGAGAGAACGCTACTACCGATATGACCGGTGCGTACAGCGGCTTCGTTTCATGTTCAGCAAGCACCGCAATGCAGGAGAGGTCGTCCGTCCTCCACAGCTGGACCGCCGTTGCGGACGCCGTGACGATATGCCTGCCGTCTGGGGAAAAGCGCGCGCTCTGTACGTCTCCTCCGGACGGTGCGAGCGATGCGGTTTCGTGCCCGGACTCTGTGTCCCAGATCTTCGCAAAGCCATCCCGCGAAGCTGTCAATACGGACGCTCCGTCTGGGGCGAACATGACCTCTTGTACATCTCCGGAGTGTCCAGCCAGAACGGCAAGTGTGGCGCCTGTCGCGATATCCCAGATCTGTACGAAATGCTCCTCGCTGTCCTTGCCGTATCTGTTGTGGGCTGTAGCGATGCGTCTGCACCATGAGTCGGTGGCAAGCGCGTAGATGGACTGATCCTTGTGACGGGTATGCGAAAGGAGGACCGAGGAGGTTCGCTCGTGAGAGGCCTCCAGATGCGGCATTCGACGTCGTTGTCGGACGACTTGGATGTCCACACGAGGTGACGTGCATCCCCCGAGAACATCAAGCAACCGGGCTCAGAGATGCGCACGCGGATCGTCGAGTGCACCACGCTGCTCAAACGTCAGACCGTCCCAGATGCGAACCGTTCCGTCGTCAGATGCTGACGCGATCAGCGTGCCGTCGAAGGACCAGACGCAACCTGTGGCCGGTTTGCTATGTCCGTCGAGCGCAGCAGCTCTCCGGACGCCATTGTGGATGTCCCAGACGACAAGGGTGTCGCCAGACACGCCCCCTGCAGATACGAGCTGTCGGTCATCCGGGGATAAGGAGAGAGCCATGACTGGGCACTTATGAGCCAGCCACTCGTGAAGGATTGTACCGGTCGGAGCATCCCAGACGATGATGGTCCCATCACATGAAGCGGTCACCATCCAGTTTCTGTCACGAACAAAAATCATGCAACAGCAACTCACAGCTGCTTCATGGCCTGGCGGGTCTGCTGTGCCCGGTTTCGCTGGACCGTGATCACAGTTAGAGAGATGTGGAAGGTATAGGATGATGCAGCTTACAACGTGGAAGAGTAAGATGTCCGCCTTCATTCAACCGTGAAAAGCATGTTTGATGACCGGAGACCAAAACTCCATTCGTCCCGCCCTGCGTTCAAGAACAGGATCTTGCAACAGAACGCGACGGCGCGGGAAGGTAAGAAGTACGTCTTCCAAGGCTTTACACGGAGCAAGATCCCAGGAAAGAGGGCAGCCAAGACCAGCGATGGGATCCGAATTGAAATGCACCTGCACATATTCCAGATGAGTTCTGTTGACATGTTTCAGGATCGTTACTAGTCCACGAATGTCTCCTAATACACCGCGCTCCGGCTCTGTCAAGTCGGACGGCGTCACATTCGCCACGAGCAGTGCCAACGTCAACGACGAGAGCTTCGGGAGCTGGCCTATCATGGTAACCAATCGTTCTGGTGCGGTACTAGTCGTCAGCTAACACGCATGCAATCGAATGCAGACTATGGAATCCTCTCACCGGAAAACTTCCGGACAGGATCGGGATACAATGATAGAACGAGATTACTCAATGTTGCCAGGCTGGCGTTGAACAGACACTTTGCTAAATCGATATTGACAGATGGCCCGATCTACAAACATCCGGCCGCAAGTTTCAGTGTCTTGCGTCATGGATTCGCCCAACAGATCAACACTCACCTCCCAAACTTCAATCCGAAGCGATTGAGCAAGCTTGTTCATACCCAAGTGGTCTGGAGCGGAATGATGCTTTTCTTTTCCGACCCGGACCCTACAACAGTGCAGAGTACGGACGCAGGAGAACGTCAGGATGAAGGCTTCGAAGTCTGATACGCTGCAAAACGAAATGTGATCCAGATGCAGGTTCCGGATACCGCCGTAGTATCTGCGATAACACGATAGCGCGCTACGATGGAGCGACAACCGCCGTTCTTCATTCCGATCAGCTACCATCCTCCAAGCACGCAAATTAGGAAGCCGAGTGAGAAGATGCACAGGAACGACTTCGAACAGGCGGAGGTTAGGGAAGGACTTCTGCTCAGCAACGGCGATGGCAAGGGTGACGGTCTTGACGAGCGGAGGAAGCCATGGGCGAGAATGGAGGAATTCGCGGGAAGACTCCAGCTGCTGGATTGTCTCGATCCGTATGCTGGTGAAGAGGTGGAACCGAACGCGGGGTAGTAACATGCTGCAGAGGAGGGAGAGCTGACGCAGGGATGGGGCATGATCGCTCGTTTGGTCGATGACCGCTTCTAGCAGGTCTATCGAGAGCGTTGGGGGAGACGCCATGTAGTGCCGAAGAGAGGAAGCTCGTCGGATGCAAGGACAGGAATCCAGCGGGGAAAATAGAATGGACATGGAGACAGCTTGCGTGGGGTGTTGAACGATATGGCTCTTCCTTGGAACCCAACTATCCCACCGTAGTGGCACAGCAGGCGGTAAAGCTGTCCGAACGCTCTGCCGTACCATGAAGACTAGGCCCAACTGTTGGCGCACCTCCTTCGTCTCCCCGGAGGCCCGTTCCGGCAAAGATGCATCGATGGCGATATACCTGCGGATGGTCCAAGTATCTGCCACAAGCCCACAGATGTATAGGCGACAGCGCCGCTCTGAGATCGCGATCTGCATGACGAAGGCGATGTGCAATACAGTTCAAACCATACTTTACGCACCAGGGTCGGCCATGCCCAGCAGTTGAGTCGAACAGTTCGAGCCACACAAGCATGAGGACGAACCCGGAACAACAGCAGAATGCCACATAGATGTGCTTCTGGATGAATCCCGTTCCACCAGAGGGCATCCCCACGACTCAGGACAACGAATACAGATGTGCCCGTGGCAGCAAACAGCTGGACTGATCAAGGTGCAGCGACACGCCCGCGACGAACAAGCAGGATGGGCAGGCAATCCACGGACTCACCTCATCTTGTAATCCCCTCCCCCCACATCCCCCGGTCTCTTGCTCTCCGCAAAAATGGCGAACGGCCAATTTCCCCCCGGTTAGAAGGAAGCCTGGGGAACACACGAATGGTCCCAGCCAAACGCGCGCGTTAAGGCTTGGTGAATGTGCTCCACGATCCGTTCGACGCCTCCAAAAGCCGAGGGGCGCACATCGGGAGCGCGTGCGCACCTTGCAGCTGGGAAGTTCGAGGACGTACAGACGGTCGTCAAGATCGTCGTCCCAGCGTAGCGACGGGGCCGTCCACAGAGCAGCGAGCACGCAAGACAGCATATAGCGAGCGTGCAACCTAAGAGAGCAGGCCGTGCAAGCAGATCCGAGTCCGAGTCCGAGTGGAGAACGTTGCACGCCTGAACGACCAACCAAACTGACCGGGGCTTAAAGCCTCAGACCCGGGTCGGTTGCCAAGGTCCAAGGTCCAAGGTCCAAGGTAGGCAACGGATGCACAGACCGTCGCCCGTCGAAGAGAGACGTGCACGCGGGGGCCGCTCGAGAGGTGGCGGCGACCTAGCGGGCACCGAGTGCGCGACGACGAAGGACGGAGCTGCAGCATAAGAGCGGGGACGATGCCAGCGCAGGACACCGCGGGCTCACCTGTGCGTGCACGATCTTTGGACACACCACTGGCAGTTCCCCGGCCCTCGTGCACTCCGAGCCTTGCAGCATGGTCGCCGAGCCCTGAGCAAGTCTCCGTTGCCCAAGACCCAAGAGGAGAGGAGACAGACGGAACGCAACGAAGCGCAGAATCCGGACGCGGCAGATGAGATGGACCATGGAGGAGCCTGAGGGCAAGCCGCATGCGCAGCCCGTCGCCGTCCTCCCGTTGCCAAGTTAACGCTGACCAAGTCCACCCCAACCACCGCAGGCTGCAGCGTCAATCCGTCGAAGTCCACCTCAGGCCAACCTCAGCCTCAACTCACCAGCACTCAAAGTCAGCCCCGAGTCAATCCCACACTCTCACACTCGCACGACGACCAAAGATTGCATCTATGTATGTTCTTTATTATGGAGGGTGCGTTCCGTTCTCGTAAAAAGTGCTAGATACTCTTCTGTAAGACTGTAACTAAATATCGTCTGCATCTCCCCGCGCCCCCCGTCCCGGGTTTGGGGGGAGGTGTGTATGTGCGTATGCGTGCGATGCGTCGAGGGTAGAACGAAGCGAACAACAAGACACCACAAAACACAAAACACATCGTGTCATCAAAGGGAGCCAGAGAGCCAGAACAGACAGAACGCAGGTCGTGGGTCGTGAGCGCCGCCCGCCGCGCGCACAGGGAGAGACGCGCCGGCGTGCGGGGGAGAGATGCAGGGTGGACATGTGTGTGAGATCGTCGTGGGTAGGTAGCGGTAGCGGTAAGAGGTAGGCGGGTAGAGGGGGTTGCAGAACATGACGTGACGACAGGAAAGGCCGAGAAACGAACGTGCACGGGCAAAGCGGACGCTCGCGACAACAACAAAACGAAGGCAGGGTGGAAGCACACTAGTGAGTACGCTCTAGACGGTGGTGGGGATTAAAACGAAGCTAAAGAAAAGTGTGGGTCAAGTGGCAAGGGAGGCGTGGGGGGTATGGGCGTCGGGGGACACGACGCGGAAGATGGGAAAAAGGGGAATGACACCACAAGTTGCTTTGCTGCTGCCTTCGTCTGCTGTGCACTGCGCCGATGACCGCGCCGCTCGCGGGCCCGTCTCTGTCTATGAGGGGCGCGACGGGTTGCGGGCGAGGAGGTTGCCGGTGCGAGCCGCCTGGATGGAGCTGAAACGCTGGAGCTCCTCGGGCTTCATCGAGATCTTTTGGCCGAAGCCGACCTTGCGGGCGGCGCGACGGATGAACGACACACGGTTCGAGTAGAGCGACTCGTGGATCGACGCGGCGCGCGAGGTCGTGCGCGTCATGGGGACGCCGGTCTCCTTGCTCTGCTGCTCCCGGGCGACGGCCTCGTCGTGACGAGCACGAAGGGACTTGATGATCGTCGCCTTCATCGCGAACTTGATAAGGTCGAGAGGGAAGAACCAAACAATGTCCTACACGAAGACCATAAGCTTCAGCCGAATCAGCGAGGAAAGTAAAAGACAGCTCACCCAAACCCAGACGATACCGATCCAAGTGCCCGAAACAGCCTCGATCTCCGTGAAGCCCCAGTTGCCGTACGCCGCGATGATCGACGAGATGAGCTGGGCAATGCAGAACGCACCCATGAGGGCGAACGACGGACGCTCCATGAAGAAGAACCCGTGCGAACGCGTGATGAAGATGAGGGCCTGCGAGATAATGGCCACCTGGAGGTAGATGATCGTGTGGAGCTGGCGGTCGTTGTGGTTCGTCGCTTGGTGCGCGCCGCCGGAGAGCGTCGCGCCGAACTTGTCGTAGAACCAGGTCGTGCGGATGATGATCGCCACGAGCGCGATGGTGGAGAGCGTGAGGTAGAGACCGTACGCAACGGCGTACGCGAAAATCTCGGCGAGATCCCAAGAGTCGGGGTGATTCGAGGGCAAGACACGGTCGACGGAGAGCGTCATGATGGTACCGTCGTTGAGCAGGGCGATGATCAGGACCATGAACGGCGGGAAGTCGAACTTGAACGCGAAGGCGAGGATGGCGAAGCAGACGACGATACGGATCGTGACAGCGCAAGCGTAGATGGCGTAGTTCCTCATACGCTGGAAGATGATACGCGAGCCACGAATGGCGTGGACGATCGTCGAGAGACCAGGCTCCGTCAAGACGATATCGGCGGCAGAGCGAGCAGCGTCCGTGGCACCCTCGACGGCGATACCGACGTTGGCGCGGGACAGGGCGGGAGCGTCGTTGGCACCGTCACCAGTCATGGCGCACAGGTGACCGAGACCCTGGAGACGCTTGACAATCTCGTACTTGTGCTCCGGGAAGACACCGGCGAAACCGTCAGCGTCGAGGATCATCTCGTCGAGAGAGCGGAAGCGAGAGCCGGGCTCGGGTCCGTCCTTGAGCACCTTAGCGGGGTACATATGGTCGCCCAGACCGAGACGACGGCCAGTCTCCTTCGCGATGGCGAGCTGGTCACCGGTAACCATCTTGACCTTGACACCGAGGGCCATGGCGTCGTCGATGGTCTGCTTAGTGTCGTCACGAGGGGATCGAAGATGGCGAGCAGACCGATGAGCTCGAAGCCGTTACCCTCGCTCTCCGGGTCGTCGCCGTCAACCTCCTCGTACGCAACCGCGAGGGCACGGAGACCACGGGTGGCGAACTCCTCGACGTCGGCCTCGAGACGGTTCTCAATCTCGTCGGTCTTGTTGCGCGTGCAGAGCTCGATGATGATACCGGTCATACCCTTGGTGACACGCTTGAGCTTGCCGGACGACTCCTCGCGGTAAGTGATCTCGGTACGCTTGTCGACGGGGTTGAAGGGCTTGAAGTCGAGGAGCTTGATACCAGCGCGAGCGCGAGCAGGGTCGCCGATGGCGCCAACAACGCAAGTGTCGATGGCATCCTGGTTCTCGGTACGGGACGCGTACGCAGCAAGGAGGACAACGTCCTCACCCGAGAAGGGACCGTAGGTGCGGATGGTGTCACGGTCGATCGTGAGCTTGTTGGTGGTGAGCGTACCAGTCTTGTCGGAGCAAAGAATGGTGACGGCGGCAAGCTCCTCGATAGCCGTGATACGGGTAACAATGGCCTTGTACTTCGCGAGCTGCTGGGCACCGACGGCGAGCGTGACGGACAAGACTGTGGGCATGGCAATTGGGATACCACCGATCAAGAGGACCAGGATGTTGTCGAGACCGCGGCGGTACGTGTAACGGAAACCAGCGTACAAGCAGAAAATCTCCGCAAGGACGAAGATGCCGATGACGACCAAGCAGAAGGAACCGATCTGGGCGAGAATCTTCTGCAAGTGACCAGTGGTGTCATCGTCCTGTCCGACGAGGTTGGCGGCACGGCCGAAGAACGTGTTGGGACCGGTGGAGATAACGACGCCCTCGGCTTCACCCTGCTTGCAGGTAGAGCCACTGGAAATCAAGGTTTAGAAACTATATCTCGGAATGGGGCGGAAAAGTAGGACTTACGAGAAACACTGATCACCGGTCTTCTTGCTCTGGGGGAGCGACTCACCAGTGAGCGCGGCTTGGTCGATAGAGACGTTGATAGCCTCCGTGAGACGGCAGTCGGCGGGGACAATGTCACCGATCTTGAACGAAATCATATCACCGGGAACCAGGTTGGCAGACTCGATCTCGCGCCACTGTCCAGCACGCTTGACCTTGGCCTTAGGAGCCAGCGAGTCCATGAGGGCCTTGACGGCGTTACCAGCGTTCCGTTCCTCGTAGAAACCAATACCGGAGTTGATGAGCAGGAGGGTAACGATACCGACGAAGTCCTGCCAGTCCGGGGGACGGTGCTCGCCGTTGGAGAGCGCGATAGCGACGAGGGCGGCGGCTTCCATGACCCAAGAGAGGGGGTTCCACATGAAACTCAGGAACTAAGCGCGCGGATGTGCCCGATTAGACGCGGACGGACGGCGGAAAGGTGCGTAAAGAGTACGCACCTGGAGGAAGGGGTTTTGCTCCTCACTCTCGAGCTTGTTGGGGCCGAAGAGCTCGAGGCGGCGGGTAGCCTCCTCGTCGGAAAGACCGCTCTCGTCACATTGCAGCAGCTTGAAGACGTCGTCGACAACGATGGTCTCGAGATCGACCTTCTCCTTGTCGTAGAGGTCCTCGGCCTTGAGCTGGATCTGTAAGGATTGACGTCAGCGTGAGCGGGGGCCGCCAATCAAAAACAAGACAAAATTACTCACCTGAGACATATCAACCTTGGCGTCTTTTGGAGGACGCGGTCAGGAAGGGGGGAGGAGAGGGGGGAACAGGACACGCACGAGTGGGCTTCTCCTCATGGTCGCCAAAATCCTTGTACTCTCTCTTCTTCTTTTCGGGCTGGCTGGAGGGGGTCTCCGCGGCCGGCGGGGTGGGGCCAGCCTCCTTCTCAACCTGGGGGTCGGACATGGGGGGTGAGGGTGTGGAGCGGGGTGCACGGAAGACCGGAGGGCGGGGGGCGCTAACCCTAGACTGAGCTAGTAGTGGTCGCGAATGACGAGCACGGCGGGCGGGGCAGCGGAGGGAGAAGAAGAGGTGGAGGAAGGATGCGTTCCAGCCGCCAGCCGCCAAGATTTAAATATCCTCCACTCGCCCGTCCCCAGATCTGCCCCCAAACACGACCACACACGTCTCCCAGCCCCCGCCGCCTCCCACCCTCTCCCCAGATCCCGATCGGCCGCCCCAGCCGACAAGCCGACTCCATTTTTCGCGCGTCGCTACTGGCCGCCTCGCCTGCCCTCCCTCGGGGGCCCTCGGGTCGATAACGTCTCCTCCGTCCTGCGCGACCCACTCGACCGCAGTCTCCCCGTCCTGCGCGGCCTCGCGATGCAGACGTTACTCGTGCTCGTGCCCTCCGCTCTCCTCCGCAGCCCTCATCAGACACATTTCTACCAGCCTTCGCCTCCGTACACGTAGATACATCTATCAATCCCCCGTCAGCCGCCGCGTCGGCCCTTGCTCGAGTATAAGCACCCTCTCCGCGGCTCTTGCTCGCGATAATTCCATTCCAACCCTCCGAGCGGGCTTGGCGTTCGCGAGCCCGGTCCAGCTCCCAAGCTCATTCCGGACGCGAGCGAGCCCGAGCAGCCGCGAGGCTCAGACTCACGTACAGGACAGCGGGGGGCAGGCGCGTCGAACAAGCCTTGGCGGTTGCCACCCGTCGCCCTCATCAGCTTCTCCCTCGTCAACCGTGTCCAAACTCCGTCGTGTGCACAGTGACACTCTCCTTCCCCCACGTCCTTTCTCCCGCCCTCGACACGCTCCCGCGCCGCCATTGGCCCCGTCGCCGCAGGCCAATGGGCTGTTGGCATCCAGTCGTCCTCCGGCTTTAGCAGCCTCATCAGTCACTGATGCGCGCCGCATCGCGAATGATGTATCATGCATCAGCCCAGATCAGCCCTCTAAGTTAAGTATCAGCCGTCTGCCGCTTCCCTGTGCACCGCTGCCCACATCATCCTCGACGACCCGCTCTCCTCCTTTCAGCAACCGCTGCTCGATGCTTCTCACCCAAAGGCCGTCTCGCTCTTGGTCCATCTCCTCCTTCCATCTCGCAAAATCAAGAACCGCAACAAAAAAAGATCTCATCGTGCGCGTCCGAGCTCGCGCTCCTTCACATGTACACTCTTTCGCACTGTGCGTCTTGTTCATCCCCGGGCTCAGATGCTTGAGAACAGCGAGCGGACGCGGCCACGTGCACGTAGCGCAACCTCTCTCCGCAGGTCCGTCCGCGCGTCGGGAATTATGCGGCGAACGCAACGAGGAACTTTCTGACCGGCCGCGCCTGTACTTACACCCACCCAGCGTCCATCTGCATGGGGTCGGACGTCATAGCTCCATCTCCGATGGCGGACGTAAGGGCGGCGACCCGCCCTAGGCTGCTCGCACCCAGCTTCCCGGACTCTCTGAGTCTCCAGGGCCGTCCTTCTCTTCTCTCTTCTCTAGACGTGAGACCCGTCTTCTTTCTGCTCTTCCGGAGCCTCTTTGCCCCTTCACGACGGTGCAGAGACAGGTAGAGACTGGGTTTCGATATGTGATATACGTTTATCGTTCGCGCGACTGATGCAGGGAAAAACTCGTCGGACTCGGAGCACAACTCCTCACCGCGTCGTCTGAACCTGGACACCAGGGCATTGGCAAGGGACGACGACAGGGCTCGAGCCTCCATGTTTATTTATTATCAGCTAGCAGCATCTGCACCCCGACCCCACCATCACACTCACGCATCACCACCTGATGGCGCGCTCTATATCCGACTCCCCGCACCCCTCCCCTCATCCTCTCATCCGCTCGCGCGCATTCGCACCGCCGAAATTCAAAACGCACAGGCACGGATAACACAACCTCTCGTACGTGGACATGCATCCCTTACGAGAATCGCACATAGACATGGCATAGAACGCCGACGGTCGACCAGATACGTTCGGACGCGCGTCGATCGCGAAAACATTTTCCGGGGCACTGTACCTGCAGTGCTCCCAGCCCTTCTTCCCAGCCCCAGTCTCCAGTCTCCAGTTGCAGTTGACATTGATGCTGTGCCGCG
The DNA here is from genome assembly GCA_002900995.3 of Ganoderma boninense. Classification (NCBI taxonomy): domain Eukaryota; kingdom Fungi; phylum Basidiomycota; class Agaricomycetes; order Polyporales; family Polyporaceae; genus Ganoderma; species Ganoderma boninense. The sequence goes on along the minus strand of CM035315.1, from coordinate 79,410 downwards.
TCGGCCGTCGATGGCATCCCGCAGACATTCCAAATCGGTATGACGTTGAACGTATTCCCGATAGCGGGGGCCTGCGTCTGCATTTATGCGAATTTGACCGCCTATACTTACCTACCTCTGATACTTACGCGTGGCGCAGTCGCTTGATCGAACATCGATATTATTGTCGGCGTCGGCGCCGGCACCGCGAACCATGCACCCAACGTCGAAGATTTACATATACTCGACACGTGATTTGTACTACTACTAGCACTAGCAGGACCCGGGCAACTCCCCTATATGTTCGGCCTTTTTTACCCCGGCCTGAACAACTTTTGGGCCTCGGAAAGGCATGTTTGGGACAAGAGTGTCACTATGTCACGATACGTAGCACTCTGTGACGCTATAACGGTTTTCACGGCCAGAAAGCACTTTTGGGGTCAGAACACAAAAATCCGCGAAGAGGTCGTAACAATTGTTTGGATGGCACCTCTGTCAAAATTTCACCGTTGGTTCGACCGGGTATGTCCCCGACCCCTCCCAATCTGACCTCGGAAAGGCATCCAGACGGACAAGGCTGCAGGCGCTTTACGGGCGTCTAGCCGTTTATGGGTCGTCAAAAAGGCGAGGAAGGACAGGATCTCCTTCCTAAAAAGGAAGTCAGAAAAGGCAAAGAAAGGCCGAACATATGGGGGAGTTGCCCGGGTCCTGCACTAGCACTACTTGGTGGTGTCCCCGAACCATCGCCATTAATTGCGGCACGGAAGGTCGCGCTCCACTTGCAATCTTCTGGTAGTGGAACAAGCGATCCTTCCGGTCCGAGTTGAATCTTGAGCCCACAGCTCGCGTGGCCGTGGTCCCAGCGGCGTGCCCCCATGGCCAAGTGCCTGATCATCTTTCCAACTGAGTATGTACTATACAACGTGCGCCTCGGACGAACCTCCGTGTAGACCGCTGTGTTTGGGCCTACGGCTTGCGCCGGAGGTTCAGTCACTGTAACTCTGAGTTAATGTGCTCTACACGTACTTACGAGCGGTTCCATACAGTAGTCCTGATTAGTACTGGCTCTCGCGCCACAGTGTTACTATTAGCCACGCCGAACGCGCATCGGACGGTCGTCGGATCGGGACCGACCTGGGACCTGCGCGCGGCGCAAGTTCCAATGAGCGACAATCCTCGCTTCGCTCTGCTTCCTTTCGGAGCGCACCCCCATGCGCGAAGTGCTAATTATACGCACGGCCAACCACACAGGGCCGTTTGCTGTGTGCAGCCGCGGACGGACGGACGCTCAATCAGGCGAGGCCGCACTGAGGCCGGCACTGGCAGTGGCAGGAGCGGCGTCTTGCGCCCTTGCACTCAGGCTAGCAGCGTTCGCGTTCACTTAGTCTCAATCCCAGAGAGTGCTCCCCGAGAATCTTGAAGACTCGATATGTAGCGACTTGCTCGGATGTTGGGTCGGTACATCGCGCGCGCCTCCTCGACGTCCATCGCCCGACGCGCACCGGCAGAAAGAAGCAAGATGAAGCGGGCAAAACCGCCTCCAGCCAATCACGGAGCCCCAAAATGCACCGCGGCACGGGCGGCATCGGCAAGTCGTCGCCAAAAGGGGCAGGCAGCGACGTCCGACCGCGCGCGCGTATCGCTCGCGCGACGCCCGACAGCGATGAGGTCACTGACCGGCCTTCACTTCGCTCGCTTACGCGCGAGTGTCAGTGATGTGATGGAGAGATTCCGATGTGCGCGCGCATGGGAGGCTATGGGAGGTTAGATCTGGGGTCGGGCGAGGCGAGATGCGCATCGGGCGGGGCCGGTGGGAAGGCGCGGGCCGGCGCTTCTCATGGGATGGTCTCTCTTGAGTCTTGCGACTCCGATTGCGAGCTTTCGCTGCTCAAGTAACCGACTCGCAGGCTCGATATCGGGTGGTGGGTGTCGCCCTACTGCTGTAGCGTACTTACATGGTACTGACATGGTGCCCGCGACGTCGACGTTGAGACTTAGACTCAGAGCGAGTTGAATTTATTTTATCTACAGGCTTGTCTACGTCTACAGCTGCCGCGACAACGACAACGACGACGACAACGCGCAGCCGTCTTGGCCCCTCGCGCGTCGTCCGTCGAGTCCGTCGAGTCCGACTTGGCAGCCGGGACGGGTCGTGCGTCTGCAGGCGTCGGCGTGTGTATACGTAAGTACGTGTAAGTTCAAGTTGTAAGTTGACAGTACTAGTGACGCCGGCGACCCACCCTCTGGCATCCCGCCCTCGCACACGACCATCCATGATTCCAATTTCCATCGCTGTGTGAGCGGCAATGAAGCCAGGCGAGTTGCGGATGACAAGCGTATCGCGTCCTCCGCATTGCCTCCCATCCAGATTCCAGGGCGAGTTCGCGTTCGCGTTCGAGGTCGAGGTCGATTTCCAGCACCCATCTTCCAGGCCTCACCTGCCTCGCCGGCTGGACAGATAGCTCAGACAACGTCCATTCGCCCGCGTCCCGTTTGAAGTATCAGGACGCTGTGCGGGCGTACTCGGGTGCGAGCACACGAGCATTTGCCAATGCATGCGCAGTCAGTCGTACATCATACCTCATACATGGACGTCGGACATCTTTCATTCAACGCTGAGGGCGCTCAGCTGGTGGATCCCCGCAGGTAGGCATAGCCTCACGTCGACGTCATACAGATACTTGTCCCTCGCACGCATCCTGTGGGCCCGGGTGTCGAACGAAGCTCGGACGCCGGGGACACACGGGCGCGCGCGGTCGTACCAACTACCTAGGTGGCTCGTGTCAGGGTAGCCACATGCCATCCGGTATCGGTATGTCGTGGTGCTTGGGAACACCCGGTCGTGCGACCGCTACCACAGCCACGGTTCGCGGTCCACGGCGCAACTTGGACTCGAGTCTCGAGCCTCGAGCTCGGGCACGAGGCGGCGGTGGAAGTGGACGCCACAGCAGTGGAAGAAGATCCGTGCCTGCATCGTTACGAGACCCGCTCGAAGCCCCGCACGAACAAAGGACCGCTGTATGTATGTCGCCGCGCTGCATGTGTATGTCAGGTGTCCAAGTGTCCAGCTCGCCTGGGGGTTAGATAGCCTCATCTTCGAGTTCGCGGCGTGGTAGTAGTACTGTACCTGCGTCCTCCAGGGTAGGCGGGTGCGGAGCGCCCAGGTCTCCCAGGCGAACGTCCCACCCCCCACGTCCGCTTCGGTCCTTTCGGAGGAGGACGACCGCGAGAGCGCAGTCTGAGCCTCAGCCTTGACGTGCATAACATAGCCCATAGCAAATACCGAACTTAATCCTTTGCACGTTCCGCGTGAACTCTTTACGCCTCTCTGTCCTCCACCGACTCCAGTCTCCACCGGCTCCCCGAAGCTTCAAGGTAAGGTCAGCGTTCCGGTCTTTGTGGTCGCACGGCGCGCGGCGCGCTTACGGCGCGCGGCACGCTTACGGCTCCCCGCTGCCCGTCCGTGCCCGCTCGCGGCCTCGAGGACACAACGTTCCGAGGTTCGAGGTGCGAGGTTCTCGCGTTCTCGCCTCGCGAGGCGAGCTTCGACCCCGGCTCCTCCGCAGGGCGCAGGCACCCCACAGAGCCGCGACAATTGTCAACGTCGAGGTCAGGTGTGCATGCCGTGGCCGACGAACAGCGCGCCGCTGTCTGATGAGGTACAGTATTCGGAATCGGAATGGAGCGGAAGGCCTCCACTTCACTGCAACTTCAAGGGGCGGCAGGGCGGCTCGGCTCGGCTAGATGCCGTTCTACGCGACGAGATGCGGGGATATTGACTTATGCAGGTACTTATCTTCTACAGGACCGTGAAGGTACGCCAGGACCCAGGTGTCACGAGAGCACATGCCGGGGGGGGGTGCCATTCGTCGGGTTTGGGGTGCGTATGTTGTAAGTATGCTGGCCATGCGTATGATACATACATACGATACTTACACATACGCGCCCCTGCCGACTCCAAAGGCGAAAGCGCGTGTTGATGTCGATGATGCCCGCGCGGGGTGGCCCGGCAGGCGCGGCCCGGCGCGTTCTGTACGCTGGCCGTTCTGAATCTGATGCGAGGACTGGGACTGTCGCATTCGCGGCGGAACGGTACCATGTAGGGAGGGTACGGGACAGCGCGGCGAAACTCGAGCGGCGCATGCGGAAGGAAGGGGCTCGCACGTCGGCGCCGACGGTAAGTACTTACCCAGGCCGGGAGGAAGAGATACGACGGGCTCCGAAATGCGAATCAACCCTCTGGCGGTTAGCGTTGCTGCGAGCGCGCCCGTCTCCGCCTCCGGTGGTTCACGGTGGTGGTGCTGTTGTTGCGGCTGGAACTTGGTGGAAAAGGTGTAACTTTACATAGGTTCGGACTCGTCGGGTGGTCGGACGGACCACGACAGTGATTCGTGATTCGTGATTCGTGAAGAAAATGCGTGTTCGTGTCAGACGAGAGAGATCGGTACGAATGGCCAAATGCACGCACCTGCGGCAGGAGTCGCTGCCGGGGGGAGGGGCACTGTACAGCATTATCATTTGTTCTGCATCAGGCAAAAGAGCCGCTCTCTCCTCGGGTGCAGTACCCACTTTCCCGATTACAGCATACAGCATACTTACCCCCAACTGGTACATAGTAGTGCTGGAGCGGGAGCGGGAAGGGGCGCGAACGGCCAACCAGTCAACCGGTCATGGTTTATTCTTGCTCAGGAACACGTTAGCATTGACATTGAACCGCGGGATGCACGCACGGCGGCGAGAGAAGGAGCCCGAAGAGCTTGGCCCCAGGGCCATACACACCTCGCACTTGGTAGCATTACGAGTACAGCAGTTCTTAGTATTACTTACTGAGTGGTCGGCCCAGGCGCGCCCCTTTCTCCTGAATGTGTCCCCGCCCAAGCCCCTCCGATGAGCAGCGGTGTTCTCTCGCAAATTCGGCGCATACACTCACACTGACACACCCCGCGGGGCCTTACGGCATAATCGTGGCAGATCCGGGTCTCCGGGTGTGGACATGGACAGCTGGGAGACCTGTGGAAGTCGGCCGATGGTGGAGGACGAGAGCGAAGATGTCGGATTGCTCGCGAGCTCGATTACGCACCTCTCCACCACAGCAGGCGCGCGCCGGACCGAGCGCGGCGGCGGGGGGGGGGTAGGCGCTGCGTCCGGGGCTGAGCTCATCGCGTTGACCGTCGTCGACCACTACGATGGTCCGAGCTCGTTCCCCACATCCTGCTCCTGTGTGCATTGCCGTCCGGCTCGCGCTCCTGAGTCCCTGCCGTCGTGCCCGATAGCGAGTCGCGATAAACCTCATCCCCACCCCATCCCCATCCCCATCCCCATCCTCGCCGTCCCTCACCGTGACCGGCACCTCCCGCACTTCCGGCGACGCTACGCTGACACTGACAGTAGTCCCAGTCTCGCGCCACCGGCTATCGTCAGTCGACACCGCTGCAATGCCACGCCTGTCCAGCTCCTGCTCAGCCGTCCTGGCGACCGAGGCAGCGCGATGTTCCTCGGCGACACACAGTACATGGCCTATCTCAGCCTACCAGGCTCCCGCTTAACCTTGTCCTCTCGCCCGCTCGAAGTCAGGCCTTCATCCCCAAACTTCAAGCTTCAGGCCTTGTCGCCGCCGGGCCACGGCCAAACCTCGGACGGCGACGACGATCTGCAGCTGCAGGCCCCGGCGCGGTGGCGCGAGGGCGCCGATCCCGACGATCGCGCGCGCGTCGGCGGCGTGTGTGTGTATTGTGCACTGTTACTGTATGGTATGTGTGTACATGTCCAGTGCGCGCGACATTGGAACGTTGGGCTTGAAAAGCCCGCCCATGGTGCATGGGCCATGGAGCCCTGCAGCAAATCAGACATGCCCCTCTAGCAGACCTGGGAAGACGAATACGGAGTCCTCGATACTCGCCGCTGTCCCCGGTCTCCGTGCGACCGGGCTCCTGCATTTCAAGACCGGGCGTTTCCGCGAGCGAGGACACGGACAGTGCTAGTGCCCGTAGGCAGAGCCTCAGAGGGTGCGACGGTGCGTCCATGTCCATCATGTTTGTTTCGCGGTCGCCGGCTTGGCGCGGCGGGGATGAGGTCCTTTCCGCCCCCTTCGACGTCAACGTCGGGCTTGTCTGGCATCCGTGTTGGGCTTTCCCAGTTCCCTGCTGCATATGCGTACGTCGCCCAATATTGGTTGGCTTCTCCCCCTCTGGCTCGCGGCCCCGCGTTCCCGTAGGCTATGTATGAGCGAGGCGACTCGGAGGCTACGTAGCCCCCCTCGTTCGTTCGACCCTCCTCTCCCTGCCTCTCCCCCTTCTCTCTCCCTCCTCGTGCGTTTTGGTGTTTCGCGTACGTAACCCACTCACGATCTACGTTCTTCTCGCTCTCAGCGGGATGTATCTATCTGCCTGCAGTATGTGATCTCACGACCCGTTTCCATTCCTTATATGCGGACAGTGTACGGTGTGCGAGGGTTATCCATACCCCAGCAGTGTCCTCCGGGTTCGCGGCGCCCGCGCCCCATTATTCTCAACCTCACTTCGATTCCAAAGGTAAGTCGGGACGCTTGTAACTGCAGTCTCGCGCCAGACGATACACGAGCGACAGCACGCAAGGACGGGGCCATCATGCATACGCATATGCATCATCACCGTCCGCGATCCATCTCGGGCGCAGCACCGCGCGCGGTATCCGTATGATGCATGACGTATGATTGCGCCAGAGTGGGTGGTGGCTGCAGGACCCTATCCCACCCACCCTGCACAGTGCAGGGCTCCGGTCTGTCCCTTCGCTCTATCTCCGGATGGCCGACGACGCATACATATGAGAAACCCGGATGCCGTCAGATGCCGTTAACCAAGAACTGAGCTTCTCGGAGCAGCTGCGCGGGGTCGCCCGATAATGAACGGATCGCGTCGACCTTGGCGGTGGCATCAACGCTTGCAATTGCATCGGTGCGCCTAGGATCTCGCGGGCCCAATGCACAGCGAGCAAGCTAAGAGTAAGTATGTATCGGTAGCGTAGCCGCGAACATGCATACGACGTCCGTCTCGCTGCACCGTCGTCGCGGCATTGCCAAGCATTCATCCAAGCCCAAGGGCGACGAAACACCGCTCTGGGGATCGTAAGTAAACTTACCCCGCAATTGAGCCCATCTCGGCAGGGCGATTGTACGGGTTCGATCTAACAAGTAAGTATGTTAGGGTTCGTGTCGTTCGAGTACTTCCGGCTTGGCGCGTACCAGTGCACCAGTGCTAGCGTAGAGCGGTCCGTCGACGAACAGATCCGCGCTGAATCGGGAGGACATCGTCGACGCTTCGTCGTGATGCCGACGTCCTCGATCGATCGTAGACTTGCGCGAACAAATTTAAACACTTGCCACTTGCCACTTGCCACTTGCCACTTGGACAAGTTGTTGCGGTTCGGCTGGGATCAGTGGATGTCGATGACGTCTGCCAGTGCCATCGGGCTTAAGTAGCACTGAAGGAACGCATAGAACGCTTGGCATTGCTTCCGGGGGGACGAACCCTGGAGAGAGCTTCCATCCGACCTGTTCGCAGCAGCTTGTGCTTAACGCGGACGAGAGCATTGTAAGTACGCCAAAGCCGCCAGCCAGCCAAGCAGCCAAGAGAACGGGCAGGCTTCTAACGTCCAGAGTGCGGCTTTCTTTGCAGCTGGTTTCCGGACGCCTTCAAGATCACATAGGATTGTGGGCTTTCGGTTGCGATGCTTGCGACAGGTGGCTCGATCTTACCTTCGTGGGGACTCTCCGCATGTAGGATATCCATATATGCTGCTGCTACGTACACAGAAGGTGCAGAAGATGCATTAGGCTTAGAATGCGAGACGGACTCGGAAGCTATATCGTCGTAAGTAAAGTCTACCGATCCTTCGAGTTCAATTGTACAGAAAGTCACAACTGAGTTACAGCATAACATCTGGTTCATCAGCCGCGTCTGAATGCAAAACGTCCCCCGACTGCAATATCACCTATGACCACCGTCTGGACGAATTCGAGATGCAAACGCGTCGACGAAAACTTAAAAAAAGAAGCTACTATAAGTCTGTTCTCAGCAGCGCAAGAAACGAGCCGGTAGAGCATACCCGTCACATCACGTCGCGTCGTTCCACGCACCAACAAATGACAAGAGGGGTGCGTCGACATCATAGCTATAGCTAGCACATACCGTCTTCTAATCTCAATCATCGCCCGTCAAGTCCACGATATCCGCCGGGCTCACAGTCCAGCCCCAGCTCGGCTTCCTCCGCTTCGACGGCGGGAGCTCGAGCTCCTTCAAGTTCCTGTTCCCCGCCCCATCCGCCCCTGCGTCGTCGCCGACCCTCTTTTGCGACTGCGGGAGGCTCAGGCTGCCCGTGGCGGGAGTGAGAGTCACGGTCTTGGCCTCCGAGCTAGGTTGCTTTGTGGCCGTCCCACTCCCACTCCCACTGGCAGAGAAAGACGGCGGCGGCGCGGGCTTAGCGTGCACACGGTGTGCGCCGGGGGCACTTAGGCTGGGCAGAGGCTGGCCCGGCGCAGGCTTCGAGTTCGAGTTGGCGTTGGGGGACTTGGGCTCGGACGGTTGCAGGGCTAGCGCTGTCTGCGCGGCGGTCCGGCGCCGCTCCAGCTCCTGCACGTACCGGCTGATGACTGGGCAGGGTGGTGGTGTTAGTACGAGCACGAGTGCAAGTGCATGATATTCGGCATCGACGACGCTAACATCATGTGCCCATTCGCGGGCATCATGTACAGTACTTACCGGCGAAATGCTTCGGGTCGCGCGCGGCCGTGTTCCACGCGTCCCACGAGCGTTTGTTATTCTGGTGGTACATCCAGACAGAGTCAGAGTCAGAGTCAGAGTCGAGCGACATCGCGCTTGGCCCTCTATCACTACTCGCTGCTAGAGAGAGAAAGAGAGAGAGAGAGAGAGAGTAGACTCACCTCGGGGCGGTGCGCGAACTCGTGCCAGAAGGCCTTGTGCGAGATGTTCTGGTCCTCCCACTCGCGCTCCCGCACGAACCGGTACCGCGCCATCGCGCGCAGGTCTTCGTCCGTGACCGGCACCCCGCCGAGGGGGCGGTGCGGGGCCCTCCCCGCCGTCTTCGTCTTCGCGTTCCCGTTGGCGTTGGCGTTGGTGTTGGTGTTGATGTGAGTCGCGGGAGGCCGCGCGGCGAGCTGCTTGCGCCTGTATGCGGGTGCGGGGCGGGGGTTGTAGCTCGATTCTTCCGAGTCGTCGTCGTCATCGTCGTCGCTCGAAGACGACTCCACGTCTGGCTCGGGCTCTGGCTCGGGTTCGGGTTCGGGCTCGCCGGAGCTGGGGTCGTCGGCCCCCGCGAGAGGCGTGAGCGGCGACTCTCCTCGCGCGTCCTCCCGCGCGGCGTCGGCGCGCTTCCGCGCGTTGATGTACAGCGCGTCCGGGACGTGGGAATGGCTCGCCCAGTGCTTCTTCCACGCCTCCGCGGGGCGGTGCGGGAGCTGCGGAGTGTGCGATGAGGAGGATCGTCGTCAGCGAGTTGCGAGGGGAACGAGAACGGGAGCATATGCGGGAAGGACGAGCGGCGCGACTCCTACTAGGCTATGCATATGTACGTACCTCGGCTTCGAGCTCCTCGAAGAGCGCCTCCTTCTCGGGCAGCGGGCCCTCCCCGCGCAGGCGCCAGCGCAGCCAGTGCACGAAGAAGATCTTCTCGTCGTCCGTGAACTTGCTTCCCGACTCGCCGCCGCCAGCATTAGTATTAGCACCCCGCCGAGGGAGCTGGGGCTTCGATGGAACCTCCGCGCGAGGAGGGATCGTGGCACGGGGTTTGATGGAGCCGTCGGACCACGGGATGAGCGTCTGGTCGTGGTCGATGCGCACCGACCCTCCCCTCCTCGACCGGTTGGCGGCGTATGGCGTAAGTGCGGCGCGGCGCTGGCGCACGCGCTCTGAGAAGCAGACGCGGAAATGGAGATAGAAGGCCTGGTGTTGGTGTGCGATGAAGGTTTAGCAGCGTTGCGGGATCGGGGCGCTGCTGGTGCAGAGGAGGAGGCTAAGGAGGCGTTCGTCGGTTTCGCCTGCGTGCTGCCGGCGGGTGGCTTGGGGATCTGAATGACGACTTTGCGGGAGCTAGAAAGTGGTACGGGCAACTTAACGACCGTAGTGTATGTGTATGCGCGGACAGGGACAGGGACAGGACCAAGGACAAGTATCGACTTACCGGGGATGCGGCGCTTCTTGCACGAACCTAAACGTTGTCGATGGACGGTCGCTGGATGACACTGGACGCGTCGGCCCCGGTGGTGGTGGTGGTGGTGCTGCTGCTGCTGCTTGGTTCTGGGCTCGATTGCCAGACCCACCGGCCTCGTCGCGCCCCGCTGCCTGTTCGACATTGACCTTCGGGAGGGACAGCTGGGGTACAGTTTATCGACGTTCGTCGCAAACCACTTCATCCATACTATGTAGATCACAGGATCGTCAGCATCGTCGCAACGCGACGTGTGGAGAGGAACGCTCGCTTACCATTCTCCGTGTAGCCGTGCTTCTGGAGTCGCACATACACATATGACCGTCAGTCACGATAATGGCCACGCCTAGCTCTCCTCACTCAAACACACACGACACGAGTGCGTACCTTCGAAAGCTCCTGGAAGATCCGCTCCATCGATAAGTTATCGTCCTTGCCCTTCTTCAGTGCATCGATCAGGATTTTCTCGTTTTCAGGAGACAGCTTCGCGTCTGGCGCCGCTGCCGGCACGTTCAGCTTCTCGATGTCCTTGATCACCGCTTTCGACACGGCCGCTACGAGTGCCTGGAACCACGGCTGGTCTGCTGGCCCAGGGAATTGGACCAAGGGTGCCGGTGGAGCCTGCGGCGGCTGCATGGGGGCGACCGCGGGGTACTGGGGGGCCACGGGCATGAAGGGGTTGCCGGCGAAGACGAACTGCGGGGCTGGCTGGACGCCCTGCATGAAGGCCTGGAGGGGTATGCCCTGCATGATCTATGTACCCGCAGAGGAGTGAAGCGTGACACGGGAGGATCGCAATAGGATGGCTCAGCTTACGTTTGGCTGGGGTGTCTACGTGTACTGCAAAACGAAGGTGAGTTCAAGTTGCTGAAGGGGGCTGGAGATGATGGAGAATTGCAGGGGGGGAGTCGGGCGTTGAGGACGAAGACGACTCGAGCGAGAGGAAATCGAGCCCATATCGCCTTCACCTTCCACGCGTACCCACGGCGATGCGTATCTGGCACGCCGCGATCTAAACGGTAGACTGAAGCACGCCGCGAGGCACTGACGAAGTCGATGTCCTCTAGATTCCTCTATTCAAGCGCCGGGGACCCGCCGTCCATGCATCCAGTACTCAACGTTAACCGAGTGCGCCGGTCCTTGCGTACTTGGCTTCCCTTCCTGTTGACGAATGTATCAGACAGGCAGCTCGAGTTTTCTCCGAGGAGAGCACTCACAAATTTCATGCATCCGAGCGGCTATTCCTCCTCTGGGCGCAGGCAGTCATGAATCGGACTTCACAGTAAAGAAAACGCGAAGAAATGCCCTGACTATCCAATTCTACGAACCGTTGAATGTAATACACAATAAGCTGAATGAATAAAAACATGTTGCAGACGAGTCATTATACCGTTGTGGGCGTGGAACGTGGGTAGAGCAAGGATCAACTTCTACAGATGCAGGGAATCGAAACGCAACGCAAAAAGCATACATACGCGTGTAGCTCAACCCACCGCAGGACCGACGTGGAAACTTAAGCTGGGTGACAGACCAAGGGGAGGGAGGGAGGGAGAGGGGAGCATAGAGCAAAGGCGAAGGCCAGTCAACCAAGCACGCAATTACCAGGAGAAGTGAAAGCAACAGAGTCATGCGCAACGAGGGGGAGCTGCGTGTACTTGAGCATACGCACATAAAGAGCAGCAGCATTATACATTACTACAGCGCCTCGCCGAACGTCGCATGGCTCGGTTCCCGCACGAGCCCTCTGCGCGAGGAATCCAGCTCCTCGCCGTGCGAGTCGCGCGCGCTGTCCCCGTAGTACGCGTGCAGGATCGACATGTGGCTCGGCGTGATCTGGGAGGGGGGCGCAGGGAAGTCGGACAGCCGCGACATGCCCGACGTGTTCGTCATGAAGCTCGAGCGCGTCGGGTCCGACGAGAAGGGCACCCCGAGGCTCGACTCCCCGGAGACGACGCGCGCGCCGCCGCCGCCCGAGCGGCTGCCGGCGGGGCTGAGCAGCGTGTCGTCGTAGTCCATCTCGGTGAGGTGCGTCGAGAACCGCGCGGGCTGCGCGAACACGGACGGCGTCGACACTGCCTCCACTTCGCCGAGCCGCATGCCTGCAAGGCGAGACGTCAGCGACGGATCGCAAGTCGCAAGGAGAGGAGGCTCTGAACGCGACGACTTACGAGCGGTGTTGTCTTCGAGCGGCAGCTCCAGCATCGAGGACGCCCGCGACGACTCCACGTCCGCCGGGACGACGTCCAAGGGCTGCGACAGGACCATATCCGCATCGATAGGCAACCGGAGAGGCGACTGCTGGTAGCCCGAGCCCGAGCCCGAACCTGAACCCGAGCCCGGAGCCTGAAGACGACTTCGACACCATCTGCGGCCGCTCACGGCGCACGTCCACCGGGCGCCGCCCCGCGTCCCCGCCTTGGAGCGCAGCCCACATCATCGACTCGACGTGCTCGAACGCCTCGTCGTCCTGCGCCTCCCGCGCGTTCTCGTCGAGCTCGCGCGCGAGCGTCGTCAGGCCGCTCACGCTGCGCGTGCTGCGCAGCACGTTCAGGCTGCGCTCCGTCTGGAAGCTCCCGCTCTGGTTGCGCGAGATCGGCGGGCGCTCCCTCGGTGGCGTCCCCGTCCCGGTCCCCGTCTCGCTCTCGGGCTTGTAGAACAGATCCTTGAACTCGTGCAGGTCGTTGCTCTGGAAGAGGTGCGGGGAGAGCGGCGGGGACGACTGCGTCGAGACGACGCCCGGCGACGAGCGGCTCGAGTTGAAGCTGCGGTCGTGCGCGAACAGCCCGTGGCGCGGCGCCGGCGTGTGCTCGTTCTCCAGCACGGACGACGCGAGCGTCTGGTTCGAGCGCGACGAGACCCCCGTGCGCGCGCGCGGGCAGCTGTCCGACGCCGACCGCGAGGGCGCGTCAGGCTCGGGGTCCGTCGTCCTCGCCTTCGCCCATGTCCTCGCGCTCCGGGCTGCGCACGATCGGCTCGTCCTGGTCGTCGAGGATGCGGCGGAACGCCGCCCGGCCCTCGTGCGGGTCGCTGGAGGACAGCGGGGGCTGGGGCGGCGCGATCGGCACGGGCGGCAGCTCGTGGCCCTCGCTGCTGCCCACGCCGCTGTCCTCGCTGTCGCGCCTGTCGCGCGTGAAGTTGAGCGCGTCGGCGAAGCCCCACTCGCTCGTGCGCTTCGTCGGGGGGCCGTACGGGTGCGACGCGAGCTGCGGGCGGGCGGCGGCGAGCTCGCTGAGGCGGATCGGCGGCGTGGGGCAGAACGGCGAGTACTGGATCTCGTCGGGCAGGATCTCGCGGATCGTGCCCGGGCTGAGCTCCGCGAACATGCTCGACGGCAGCGGCGCCCGGCGCACGTCCAGGTTCTTGCCGCCGCCAGGGCGAAGTTGGGCACTGGCACCGGCCATGGCTTGGGTGCTGGGACCGGGGCCCGCGTCGCTGCTCGTGCCGGTGATCGCGGCGAAGGGATGCTGGATCGGCTTGTACGGCGAGTAGGGGTGCTTGACAGGCTGGCGGTGCTTTGTGATGCTGTCGCCGCCCGCCGACTCTGACGGACTGGGTAGGGACGGCTCCTCGGGGCGCACTTTCGTCAGGATGGGCGTCCTCCCCGCCGTGTGCTGGTAGTACGGGTGCGAGCTGCTGCCTTGCGCGTACGGGTGCGCGGGGATGCGGATCGGGTCCTTGGCGAAGACGTCGTTGCTGGACTGCGGCGTGGGCAGCGGCGTCGAGATGGCGAGGCCCACGCCCTCTGCAGACGTCGATGGGGTGGGGGAAAGGCCCCGGTGCGCCCCAGGGCTGAGGTGCACGACGTCCCCGCCGCTGGTCTGCGTGTGACTCGAGTCGGGCGGCGGCGTGATGACGACGATGCCGTGGTCGCGCTGGCCCTGCTCGCGCACGACCTGGTCGCGCAGGTGGATGAACTTGGTCCCGTCCTGGCGCAGCGCCTCCTCCATCGCGGCGGCCTTCTCGTTGAGCTGCGCGCCCGCCTTCTCCCCCCGTCCGTCGTCGGTCGGCGAGCTGGCGCCATTCTTGCCGCACAGGGTGCTCGCGGTCGTGCGGACGACGCGGAGCGCGGACTTGCCGAACGACCGACTCCGCCCGTGCCCGGGCGTCCACATGAACGAGTCGTCCGACTGGCCCTGCGAGTTCGAGCCCAGCGAGTTCGAGTGGCCGTGCTGCGAGCGCGACTTGGTCTGCGCCTGCGACGTTGACGTGAACGTCCCCAGCCCTGTGCCCGTCCCCGTTCCCGTGCCTGTGCCAGTGATCGTGGTCGTGCCGACGCCGCTCGATGTGGCGTGCCCGTCCGAGCGCGGCGGCTTGACGCGCACATGCACGGTCGGGCGCCGCTTCTGGTGCCCGAGCAGCGTCGCCTCCGTGAGGGCCTCGATCGCGCTCGGATGTCGCGCATGCGCATGCGCACGCGACGCCGCGCGGCTCCCGAGGGACTTCGAGCGTGCGCGCGAGAACGTGCCGGCCCGTCTGTCGAGGGCCCTGGCGGCGTGCTCCTGCCATGCCTTCCGGTCTTCGGTGAGCTTGCGGCCGTCCTCCAGGACCCTGTCGATCGCGGGCACGTTGGGTTAGCATTAGCTGCTGCTAGGGCGCAGAACGGGCGCTCGGACAGAAGGAGAAGCTCACTTGGTTAACGACGGCACCGGGCTCGGAAGCGCCAGGTCGTCCAGAGCCCAACTCTTTGGACGATACGGTTTCAGGTGCGTCTCCCCGTCCGCGTCTGCGTCTGCATCTTCTCGTGGTGGCGGCGGCGCATGCTGCTGCTGTCGGTGCTGCTGTTGCTTCTGCGGAGAGCTCGACGGCCCGGCCCGCGGCTGATCGTCCCTGGCGGCGCCAGAACTGGTGACGGCCGGGGCACGAAGGTGGGGTGCAGGTGCGGGGGGAGGGGGAGAGGGCGCTGTGGAGCCTGAGGGGCGGGAGCCTAGTTGGACGGCGGACTGCGACTTCTTCAGCGTCTTGGGCTTCTTCCCCGCCGCGGGCTCCTCGCCGGGGGCCCACATCGGGAGAGGTGGAGGACTCACGGTGCGCCCGCTCCCGCCCTCGCCGTCCATCACGCGCAGCGCGAACCTTGGCCGCGGAAGGATCAAGGCGTCACACCACGTCTCCGCCGACAACCATCGCTGCTTGCCCTTGGGCAGCACGGGGCCTGTCCCGGTCGCCGCTCGCAGGTTCGGGGTCGACATGGACGCCTTGAGGCTCAGGCGGGTCGGCCGGCTGGCGGGGAGGAGGTAGGCTGGGGCACTGGGCTTGCGCGAGAGAGGCTCGAGGAGCTGGACGGTGAACTTGGGGGTCTTGGCGCGGGGCGGGGGCTGGACAGCGGTGGAGAGCGGAGGCGCTGGGGGCGTCGCGTAGGCATAGGGATGGGGACGAACCGAGAAGCCTGGAGCGGAGGCGGAGGCGGAGACTGAGGCACTGGCAGAAGCGGCCTGAGGCTGGGAATAGAGAACTGATGATGGTCCCTCCTGCGGCGGTCGGCCCATGACGCCCTGTGCGTGCGGCATCGAATTCGAGTGCGAGTTCGAGCGCGGATGCGATTGCGACTGCGTCTGCGACTGAGAATGCCGTCCGTCGCCGCTCTCCCGCCCCCGGTCGCGGAGCGTGCCCACCGAGCTCGAGTGATGGAGCTGGCGGTGCGGAGCGGCCTTCTGCTTGTGGAGCGAGAGGATGCTGGCGAAGCTCGCACGATGCTGGGCGGGGGCGGCTTCCTGCGAGCGGCGGGGGCGCGCGGGGACGGGCACGTCGCCGATGCCCCCCGCCTGGTCGAGCTTGACGAAGGAGGTGTGGACGCGCGAGCTCTTGCGCTTGTGGTCGTCCGCCGTGGCTCGCGACGCATTCGACAATGCCCTGATCCGTGGCTGCAACTGTCCGTACCCGTGCCCCGGCTTCCCGTCGTTGTTCTCCATAAGCCAGCCGCTGACGAGGTGGCCCCAGCTATCTGTGTCGCGCTCGGTGCCCTTGGGGGGTTCGTAGGGCCCATTGTACGGGATGTACCAATCTTCGCCTTGGGGCTCGGAGGTGGATGATGGGGAGGTCGCCCTGAAGGGAAATGCGAGACGAGAGAGGCGGGAGAAGGGAGAGGGAGAGGGCGCATGAGTAGACATGGCCAAAGGAGTGAAGCCCAGGGGCACAGAGACCGTCGACGCCGGCGGGGACAGCGAGCTCGTCGAGGATGATGGTGGGGACTTTCGTGGGGACTTGTCTGTTGGTAAGTCTGCAAAAAGTGCCGGATAACCCCTTATGATCCCAGGCACCGCCCAAATGATCACGCCCGCGAAATTTCTCCGTTTCGTCCATCTGATCCACCGTTCCGCGAATGTAACAAAGTCCATACAGAGAATGTAACTGAAACTTCACGCATTCAACGTCAGGCATTCAGAGGCTACTCAAGGAGTCATTGGGAAACATTTATGACATTATTTTGCACAGCTTCCAATCCTGGAGTTAACCATGGAACCTTGAATTTGAATTGGGGCGAGAGGAACTGTGCTCCATGGTGTCCCACCACCGTGTCCACCTCAACCTCCACCGCCGAACAACGGCAGCCAACGTGCCCGAGAAGTTTTCCATATGATACCGACCGACACCCAAATTTTGACATATGGCAATACAGGTGGCGGCCGCAAGTCGACATCTCTGCCAGTTGATGCATCAGTGGGTCTGATCAGACATTTTGGCATCTATTGACATTAGACTCGTATGTGAATTACCTCCACTTCGTGCGTGTCGACGTTGAAGTACTTGCAAGTCGCAGAATGCTCTACGGCGTTACTTTGGATGGCTATATGAGCTTCAAAGCTTCAACCCCCGAGAGGGGGTCTAAATGCACGGAAACCCAATCATCGCCGACTTTCCCCGCCATCTTTCGTCGAAACGAACGGTGAGCGATATCATGATGCTGACATATCGGGGCCCCGTGCACAATCTGCCCTTGTAGTTTTCTAATGACAGGATGTTTCTATGATGGAACGCTGAATTCGAACACAATATTAATCCTTCAGCTGCAAGTATTCGCTCTAGCCACTATCGCGGACGACTCTTCGGATGCAAGCACCCACTGACCGCACGTCGATGGTCAACAACCATGATTTGCATCACCAAGCCTAAGAGAGCTGCCGTCGGTCTTGAAAATTCGTGAAGGCGACCCAGGACACTTCGACTCAAGGGTGTATGGTATGTGGCTATAGGGACTTACGTCGCCAATTTCTGGTCCGTCATGCATCTTACTGCCATAGATGAATTTCCTGAATGTCTGCCAGAGCTAAAGTAATCGCGGTGGGACCATGCCGCAAAGCATCGTGTCAAGGTTCAGATGATGCTCTGACGGGTTCCGAACAACATGAGAGATTTGAATGCCGAAGTAGTGAGACGGCTCCCTGGTCCATTTATCTGGTTGTATTCATGTTGCAGACCCAACCCGGGATCGAGACTTGGGTGACTCGGATTACCTCCGTGGAAATGGGTGAGGGGAAGCGGCCGTGCGAGCAGTATGGGAGGCCCTACACTCTAAGTATTCTGTGTCCGTCACGGAGACGTCACTGCATTGAATTCGAAGGAGAGGAAACCAGAAAGCATTTCGTCGCACTCGCCGGACTCGCCGGGAAGGTGCATCCTGGGTTCACACGTGATCGCGACGCCGGACGTGGCATTTGAGCTGAAGCGCCCGCAGTCCACGACGACGATCGCGGACGCGTGCTCGACGGCAACCCCGCTTCACGCACCTCCTCCTTATTACTCTTTAGTCTGTCAGCAATTGTGCCTTCGTTCTACCTGCTCTCTTCTTGTCGACGTTCTGGTCTTCTGCCTGCTAGAGTTGCTCCATGCTTGGGGCCCTGATTCCTCTCCTGGCATGGCCTATTCTTTGCACATCGGCTGCGAAACCTCCCGTAAACGTCGAGCTTCGGACCTCATGGCAGGCCACTCCCCTTCTCCTTGAGAGCCTGTGAGTGCATTCTCTCTCTCTCTCCTCTTGCGTTGCGTTGCGATAGACTTCGCTGACCGGCCGTAGAGAATCTGTGGCAATACAGGAGCCATCGTCTTTCTTCCACCTCCTCGATGCCATAACCGACCCCTCCGTCTTCCCGCTTTCCAAGGACAAGTCCACACCCGAGCACGCCCACAAGCATGTCTTCGACGTTGCGCTGGCCATGGACCACCTCGCCGCCCCAGGTGCGTATGTCGCCGCGGAGATGCACGTAGCACTGCACTCCGCTAGCCCCAAGCTCGAGGCCTTCTACCAGTACTACAACGACCACCACGCTGCCCGGAAAACGGCTTTCGGGAAGAGCGGAGGGGAGTGCGAGTCATGGGTAGATTGGTACGGGACCATAGTGTGCGATGCGAAGACGTTGGCGCGCCTCGTCGAGATGGAGACACTGGACCCAGCGGAGGGCGAAAACACCGCGTACGTCCACCTCCACCTCCATATACTTACTACACCCTTCGTGGTCTCACCGGGAAACCGCAACGCAACCCCAACAGCACGAACCCCTCCGCTCCCCCACCTCCCAAATTGCTTCCCTTTGACCACGTCCTCCCCGACCCCGCGCGCCTCCTCGACCCCCCACCAAAGACGGCCGTCCTCTACGGCACGCTCGACTCCCCGAACTTCCGCGAGCTGCACGCGTACCTGTACGCCGCGGCGCGCGCCCCGACCCCGACCCCGCGTCTCACGTACGTCTTCCGCCCGGTCCCCCCTCCGCCCCTGCCCGGGGGCGAGCGCACGTACCTCTCCGGCTACGGCGTCGCGCTGGACCTGAAGAAGATGGACTACCTCGCGGTCGACGACCGGCTGCAACCGGGGGCCAGCCACGAAGACGACGGGGACGGCGCCGCGATCCAGGACGAGGACGAGGACCCGATCGTCGCCCTCCTCCAGCAATACCCCGTCGACGACGCCGTGGACGTCACGCTCCCGCTCACCGAGGAGGAGCTGCTCGGTGCGTCGTCCCCTCACGACATTCCCTCTCTCCTCTTTCCTCTTTCCTCCTTCCTCCTTCCCCATGCGCCTACTCATGTGCGGACACGCGAGCAGAGATCGACTTCCAGGCGGCGCAGCTCATCTCCGACGCGGCCGACAAGCTGGGCACGCTCAAGCGCCTCGCGCAGGACTTCCCGCGGTACGCCGGCGCGCTCGCGCGGCGCGTCGCCGTGCAGCCCGCCCTGCGCGCCGAGCTCGCCGCGAACGAGCCGCGCGCGCGCGGCGGCGTGAACATGGCGTGGCTCAACGGCGTGGCGCTCGAGGACAGGGACATGACGCCCTTCGCGCTCCTCAAGCTTGTTCGGCGGGAGCGCGCCGTCGTCGCGGCGCTCATGCGGCTCGGGCTGACGGCGGGGCAGAGCGTGGAGGTGTTGACGCATGGGGCGGTTGCGAGGGCGCAGAGCGAGGGCGGGGTGGTGGATGGGCCTGTTTGATGCGAGCGATCGGACGGAGGGTGGGGGTGTTGTGGCGTATTTTAACGATTTTGAGAAGGACGAGCGGTGAGTGCGTTCGGTTTCGTTGGCAGGGTCTGCACTGATGTTGGCTCCCCGTGGAGGTATGACCGCTGGGGCCGGAACCTGAAGATAGTAAGCAGCTCCTTCCCGAGCCCGAGTGCGTTTGTGCGTGTGCGCTCATTACCGCGTTCGCGCTGCAGGTCCTCCGGCAGATGTACCCCGGGCAGTTCCCCACGCTGCGGCTCAACCTCTTCAACGTCGTCCTCGCCGTCGACCTCGCCCAGATGAGCACCGTCGACTTCGTCGCGATGACCGTCCAGATGCTCATCAACCGCGGGCTGCCCTTCCGCTGGGGCGTCGCGCCCCTCGTCGAGACTGAGGACGGTGCGTCGTGCGTGCGCTGTATTCGCGCAGAGCAGCGGGCTGACAGACGACGGGGATGGGCTCACTTGGGCAGGCGCGCGCATGGCGCGCCTCTTCTACTACCTGATGGAGCACTTTGGCGGGGACGAGACCTTGGCGTTCTTCATGAACGTAAGTCTGCGCTGCGTGCTGTGCTGTGTTGTTTCCCGGGCCGGCTGACGCGTATCGCCCGCGACGGTCGCCCAGATCTCCCAGCGCGATGTGCCCATGGAGAGCCTCAAGCCGTCGGTGGACTGGCCACTCGTTCGTGCGGCGTTCAAGTCGCTTCTTGAGCGCAAGGGGGAGAGTCTCCCGGAGGGCACCGAAACGGACCTCGAGAAGATCCTGCAAGGCACCGAGGGCGACCTGGAGAAGCAGCGCGCGTACGCGGTGCGGCTGGGCACGTCGCTCGCCTCCGCCCCGCAGGGCCACGTGTTCTTCAACGGCAAGCACTTCGAGCTCGACGACGTACGCCCCGCTCTCGTCTACGTTCTCTCCTGAGTGCTGACTCCCGAGTTGGGTCTGACAAACACTTGTTGGTTGGACGCCTGCGTACAGGACTTCCTGCGGCACCTGCAGACGGAGAGCGCGGAGCACCTGCAGCACGTGCAGCTGAGGGTGTACAAGGGCGAGCTGACGGACGAGGAGCACGCGGACGGGATGGCGACGTACTTCTACGACCTCCCGACGACCGCCAGGCGCCGGAACGCGTACGTCCACCCGTCCGGCGCGAAGGCGGGCGAGTTGCGCATCTTCGGCCTCCCGGACCTGATCGAGGCGAATGGCCTCGGGAGCTCGCCTGGCGCGTTCGTCTACCCTGGTGAGTGCTACGTTGGCTCGTGGATGCGGGGACGAGTGTCAATAAGGTCGCGATAGCGGAGTCTCAGCAGGTCCCGCTCACGACGTACGTCGTGGCTGACTTGGACGGTGAGGAGGGCGCGAAGTTCCTCAGGGAGGCGTTGGCGTCCATCGTAAGTTCGCATCTCTTGAGCCCGAGATCGATTCACCGTGCTCAGGTTTTACCTCTCTTCGTTGCAGACGCCAGACTCCCTCAGCCGCATGTCCTTCATCCACAATCCCACTTCGCCGTCCGCGCGCGGCAAGTACGAGGCACTCGAGAGCCCGTCTCGGTCCATCGCCCAGCTCGTCACGTCGGACGTCCTGTCCAAGGTTACCCCCGAACGCCTCCTGGAGGTTCTCGGGCTCAAGGATCCAGAGGTGTCGATTGGCGAAGGGAAGCAGGCGCCGTTCTCCATCGATGAGTTGGCAGAGGGGAAGGTGCTCACCGCTGCGGAGTACGAGAAGTACGTGGACGCGTGCCGCCTTGTCGTGCGGCAGCTGGAGCTGAAGCCCGGCGAGCACGCTGTCATCGTGAACGGGCGGGTGAGTGCTGCTACCTTACTGTGTACTGATAACACTTGCTGACAGACGTGTGTGTGTGTTTGTCGCGTTAGGTCGTTGGGCCGATCAAGGCTGGGGAGTTCGTCGCTGGGGACTTCGAGACGCTCGCGGCGTACGAGAACCACAAGCGCGCGAAGCCGGTCGTCGACGCTCTGCTTGACGTGCATGACGCTTGTGCAGAAGCGACGAGGTGCGTTCGCGTTCGCATGGTACCAATTAGCGCTCATATGTGGTGTGGTGACAGGGAGGACTTTGCTGGGCTCGTGTCGATCGCGTCGTCGATCATCGCGTCGATCCAGCAGCCCGACCCGAGCGAGGCTGGTCTCTTCAACGCGCCACAGCGTCCGCGCCTGCGGAACTATCAGAAGCTCGCCAGTGCCTACACGTACGTCACCGTCTTCGGGCGTGGCCGCATTTCCGATGCTGACTACAGGGGACAGTGGGTTCTCGATTGGGGACAACTCTACTGCGATATACCACTTTGGTGTTCTGCTTGATCCGCTCAGCGA
Organism: Ganoderma boninense; assembly: GCA_002900995.3. Taxonomy (NCBI): domain Eukaryota; kingdom Fungi; phylum Basidiomycota; class Agaricomycetes; order Polyporales; family Polyporaceae; genus Ganoderma; species Ganoderma boninense. The sequence goes on along the minus strand of CM035315.1, from coordinate 57,484 downwards.
GGTCGCTCAAAAGTACGCTAGCTTATTCGAGGTGAGCAGTAGTAGTCTTTCTCTGAGGCGGTTTATATGCGCTGACGCGCCTTCAGTGGTTGCAAGAGATGCCGGGAGTGTACATCGAATTCCACATCAACCCGACGAGGTACGAGGAGGTGTGTGCCTTTGTCATTGATTCGGCCTCCTCTGTTGTTTCCTCAACGTGTTTCCCAGCTTCCACTGAAGCGTTTCTACCGCTACAACATCGCACCGCGACTGACCTTCGACGAGAATGGGTATGTGCAGCATTCTTTCCCATTCTGTGAGCCTCGCTGAATACGAACAGGAACGAGGTCCATGCGACGACGCAGTTCACACAACTCCCGGTTGAGCCCATCTACACCCTCGCCATGGACGCCCCCCAGTCCTGGCTGATCCGGCCCAAGGAGGCGCTCTACGACCTCGACAACATCCAGCTCAGCAAGCTCTCCGCCAAAGACCGCGTCTCCGGCCTCCACGCCGTCTTCGACCTCGACTACCTCGTCGTCGAGGGCCACGCGCGCGAGAGCGCGTCGAACGCGCCCCCGCGCGGCCTGCAGATGCAGCTCGTGACGAGCGACGCGACCCCGATCGCGGACACGCTCGTCATGGCGAACCTCGGCTACCTGCAGTTCAAGACGAAGCCCGGCGTGTACAGGCTCGAGATCCGCCCCGGCCGCGGGCGCGACATCTTCGCGATGGAGAGCGTCGGGAACGAGGGCTGGAACAGCCCCACCGTCGGCGCGGCGGGCGACGAGGTCACGGTGACGAGCTTCGAGGACGGGACGCTGTACCCGCGCTTAGCGAGGCTGCCTGGGAGGGAGAGGGAGGACGTGCTGCGGCCGGCGGGTGCTGCTCAGGACGGGGACGCGAGCGTCGTTGAGAACCTGATGGCGAAGTAAGTTTAGGACGGTTCGTGTGTGAGGCGGACGGTTGCTGACGGTCGGTTTGCAGGGTCACTTCGTTGTTTGGTTCGAAGCACAAGGAGGAGAGTGCGGTCGTGCCCGTCGGCGACGGGCAGGCTGACATCAACATCTTCACGGTTGCATCGGGTCACTTGTACGAGGTACGTGGGTCTTATAGCGAGGTGCTCACCGGACTATGTGGGCTGACGACTTGTGTGTGCAGCGATTCGCGTCGATCATGATCCTCAGCGTCCTCCGCCACACGAAGAGCAGCGTGAAGTTCTGGTTCATCGAGAACTTCCTCTCGCCCGACTTCCTGGTATGCGTCGCGTCGGCATGTTTCGTTTGGTATATGCGCGTCCTGACAGCGCGCGTAGGAATTCCTCCCGCACTTCGCGTCCGAGTACGGCTTCCAGTACGAGCTGATCACGTACAAGTGGCCGTCGTGGCTGCGCGCGCAGACGGAGAAGCAGCGCATCATCTGGGCGTACAAGATCCTCTTCCTCGACGTTCTGTTCCCCATGGACCTCAAGAAGGTCCTCTTCGTCGACGCGGACCAGATCGTCCGGACGGATTTGAAGGAGCTCGTGGACTTGGACCTCCATGGGGCGCCGTACGGGTACACGCCCATGGGCGACGACAACCCCGACACGGAGGGCTTCCGGTTCTGGAAGACGGGATACTGGAAGGACTTCTTGCGTGGGATGCCGTATCATATCAGGTGGGTTTTCGTCGGTTTGTCGGTGCGAGCGGCTTGTAGAGGCTGACATGGGGTAGTGCTCTCTATGTCATCGACCTCGTGCGATTCCGTGAAGTAAGTGCTCACATCTTCTGTATCCCACCGATGAGCTGATTTTGTTTGGATCTGTTTGTAGATTGCTGCGGGAGTGCGTTATTCATCAAGTAGCTGATGGTGTGAAGTTGACCTCCGTCTGTCTAATAGGATATATTGCGTGGGCACTATCAGCAGCTGTCTGCGGATCCTAACTCGCTCGCCAACCTCGATCAAGGTCCGTGTGTGCGGTGTGAAGCTGAAGAATGGGTCATCTCATCGCACTTTCAGATCTCCCGAACAACCTTCAGCGCGAGGTCCCCATCGTAAGTGGCCGCGCGACATCCAATCTTGTCCAATCGTTGACGAGGCCCTGTAGTTCTCTCTGCCGGAAGATTGGCTATGGGTGCGTATCTATCACCGTATGACCGATCCATATAAACTGAATTGATCGCCCTTCCAAAGTGCGAAACGTGGTGTAAGTCGTGGTGGCATTCGACCTCGTGGCGACGTTCGCTGACAGCATTTACAGGTAGCAAGGACCGCCTCCATCGTGCCAAGACGATTGATCTTTGCCAAAATCCCCTCACGGTATGCAATACAGGCCTCACCTGTGAACCGAACTGCAGCTAACACAAAACATCTGCAGAAAGAGCCAAAACTCGATCGGGCGCGACAAATACCCGAGTGGGAGGTGTACGACGGGGAAATCGCGGCGTTCGCGCGTAGACTGCAGTCCAACCGGACTAGCGGCAATGAGGGCGAAAGTGCCCCAAACCCTGTTAAGCACGTTGAACTCTAGAACTGATACAGGGAGGTATTTAGAAGGAACGTTACACGTTGGGGGAATGTATGGGATACTGCTTTCGGTTCCTAGACGTTCCATTGGTTGTCCTCCTACACGGCGGCTGTGCGATGGCTTGGCTTGTTGAGAAGGAAGGTAAGCTCTGAGCTCGGGGTTGCTCGAAGCCGCAGAAGAGAACAATGGCTGGAATATAGATGTGAATATTCTGAGGTCAGTACTAAACAAACCTTTTCCCTCGTGAATATTTATTTGATCCACAAGAGAGTGTTTGTCCCAGGTATGAATTTTATTCCAGGCCTTTTGTACGAACACTAATCCTTGATCCGTTTCGCTTCGTCGTAGTTCGTCATGTGTGCGCACACCAGAACAGAAACAGACCGGGCGATCATGTCCCCCCGGCCAAACTATGTAGTCGTCGCAAGCACCTTCCCGCGCCCACCACTCTCCCGCAACTCTGAACTCATTCCGGGCCAGACACAGCCTCGAAGCGTTCGAGCTGGGCCCTCGTAAGTTCGCGGTACACGAGTTCCCCGCCTGTACAAAGCATCGCATGGCGGTCCGTGCCCAGGATCGCGATCCGCTGGCTCCCCCCGCGGCGGTTCGGCCGGTTGATGCGGACAGCGGCGTCGTTGAGGGACGGCCCTATCGAGCCCATGAGGCGCTTCGCGTATTCGTGCACGTCCAGCTCGTCGAGGGTGCGTTCTGCCACGCTGAGGGCCGCGCGGTCCGTCGTCACTGGCAGTTGCACCGAGCATGCGCCCGATCCCGTCGTCGAACTCGCACTTGTGTCGCGATGCGGCTCCGGGTGCGCGGCGGAAGCCTCGGTGCCGGTGCTGGTGGAGGAGGAGGAGGAGGCGCCAGAGAGGCCGCCGTCGTCCACGCTGAGCTGGAGGTGGCACAGGCCGAGGCCCGAGATCGCGCTCGCGAGGTCGTCCTGCGGAAAGAGAGAGAGACCCCCCGTCAGCATAACCTATATACATACACAGCCTGAGGCTGTCAAGCGCGAACTTGCTCACCAAAACGCGGCCCACGTCCAGCCCGCACTCCTCGTCCTGCGGCATCACGTCGAGCTGCACGACGAGGCACTGCACGCCCGCCGCGCCCTCGGACCGCAGCGCCGCGAGGAGGTCCGAGCCGGGCCCGAGGACGCCGCCCAGCGGCTGGCCCTTGAACGAGATCTGGAGGAAGGCGGGCCGCGCGTGCGCGAGCGCGGCGGTGAGCGCGGCGCGCGGGCGCGCGGGGGGCGCGTCGGTGAGGAGGAGCTTGGGGATGCGGCACGCGAGGCCGAGGATCCAGAGGTCGACGACGCGCCCGGTGAAGGTCCGCAGGTCCTTCCACTGGCACGGGGCTGTCTCGAGCCCCAGCTCGGCCAGGAGAGACTCGGACTCGGACTCGGGGTCGGCGGCGCCCTGGAGCTCGAGGTTCATCATGCGGTGCATCTCGTTCATGTGGAGCTCGCCGCCCAGGGTGGCCAGGGGGTCCTCGGCCGCGAAGTACAGGGTGTTCTCGAGCGCGAGGTGCGCGAGGTGCGGGGCGGCGCGGATGAAGGGGAGCGGGTCCGGGTAGATGCTGTTGGTGAGGGTGAGCCTGCGGAGGCGCGGGTAGGCGGTTTTGGGCGGGAAGAGGGTGAGCTGGGGGGGCGTGTTGGAGAGGAAGCCGCAGGAGAGCGCCTCGAGCGTCGCGGCGGACCGCGCGAGGAGGACGACCGGGTGCGCGGCGGCGGTGAGGGAGAGCGTCGCCGCTTGCAGGCGGTCGAAGTTGACCGTCGCGGAGACGAGTGAGGACTGGAGCGTCCGGATCAGCTCGCAGCATCGCTCGCCGGCGTCGAAGACGACGAGGGTCGTGACGGCGCGCAGGGAGGCGAAGATGGGGAGGAGGGGCGGGAAGGACTTGAACATCTGGTCGCCGACGAGCGCGAGTTGGCTCAGGCCGCTCATGCGGGAGACGACTTTGGCTAGGATGTTGGCGACCGACCGGGGTACGGGGTCCATGAGGATGTGGAGCGAGCGCACGTAGGGGCATCGGGAGAGATTCTCGGCCTGGACGAAGCGTAGGAGGGCGAGGGCCTCTTGCTCGGACCCGTCGAGGTCGACTGGGCTCTGGAGGACGATCTTGGCCCCTTCGTGGTAGAGGAAGCGACAAGTGCCCATGATCGATGTTGCAGTCTGTGGGGGAGAGATTGACATGATCGATAGGAGGATATCGTCGTTGAGAGTTGTCGGCGACATATCTATGGATGCTTCAAGTGAGTGAACCTGCCAATGCGTGGATCCACAGCCAGATTGAAACTGCTAGTGGCACTGACTTTCGTTCTCGTGAAGGTGAGCAGAGGAGTGTCGATGGGTAGTGGTGGTGGTGGTCTTGGGCGAAGAAAGTTTACGTCAATGTCGAGGGTCGAAAGACCTCGCGTTGTCCAGGGTTCTTGCTTCGCACGCGAACCGAGAGGTGTGTGAAGCTTCGCGGTGCTGGGATATACTGGATTAGGCTCATGGGACTTGATACGTATTGAAGACATCTGACTGGCCGGAAAACCACACTAAAACCCAGGTGACACGACGCAGCATGAGCCGCGGCCGTGAGCCTGGTTGGGAGCTTGAACCTCAGGCTCTAGATTCACCGTACTATGCATCGGAGTCAGAGCCTCGTGGCAGTCGGAAAGGATATTGGGACAGCTGTTGGAAGGATTAAGATTAGTGTAGCACGCTCACATGTATACCTACACGTCGTCCGACGATAGTCTCAGTGCTCACATCATCATACATCGTGGTCGTGCATTACTAGTAGTACTTAACCAAGGTCCCACATCGGAAGAAACGACCCAAGTCGCGCGTCTAGTAGCCTGTTACATCAGCCATGGGCGCTCGGCTCTGCCGCACGACCTTGTTCAACTGCAGTTATTTATTTCATTGAACGTGTCTTCTGCCTTTGTTCCTGACGTGCGCTGCCTCCCACTGTACTGGCATATATAATTTACAGGCAAGTTTCCGTGTCGGATTCTGGTCTATTCCCATACTTGCCAGTAACCATATGGAAAAGCTGTTTCTGACGCTTCCAATAATCTACTACAATGGCCACGGCACAGTGCGTCGATATGATGGGGACTCAAGCATTGTGGACGGCCATCAACAAGCTGAACGAAGTCGCTGGAACCTTCCCAGATACAGGGATTCTTGGTAGCATGTAAGTCCCCTCAGACCTCAGCCATCTCATGAAAGACAACAAAACCTGTTGTGGCATCCCGCAGTTACCTTGATCCTGTGAGACGACTTCATCCCGTCGGGGGAACATACCGCACTGACCAAACGCCTCTTATCAGCTTCAATCCCTCGAGTCTTACTTCGTCCACGGTCAAGTCGTCGTCCGCCATCTCATCAATGCCGCGAGTCCCGTCAACCGCCTCCCTCAGCCCGAGCTTCTGGCCGACATTTTCTCCTTGGTCTCTGACTCGGTAGCACTAGAGAGGCTAAGAGGCCCTGCGACTTGGGGCCTCGATCTCAGCCAGATACAACGCCTGCACGCCTTACCACGCGTCTGCCGGCATTGGCACGACGTCGCCCTCGGGACGCGTTCGTTCTGGCCGTTCGTCTGGTCCGACGCCAAGCATCGCGGCGAAACCACACAGGAGGACTCAGAGCCCGCCTATATGCACAGCCCATACCCCGTTTCTCCCGATTATTCAGGCCCGCTGAGCGTGTACTTCTCGCACTCGTGTCGGCGCAAGGCTAAACGAATTCTGGACAAGTATGCACTGAGTCGCACCCGCGAGCTCTACCTAGTCATCTCAGCGGCGGAGCAGGCGTCGGACGCCGACGACGAGTCTGCCCTGCTCGACGCGCTGGAAGCCGTCCCGGGAGACGCACTGGAGCACTTCGTGATGACGCTGAGTATCGAACAGAGGTCCCTGCGCGAGCTCGTGCTCTTCTCTGGGCGCGCGCCCAAGCTGCGCTCCCTCGGCCTCCAGATATGGGACCTCTATCCGACCACGGCGTTCCCCGCCCTCACCCACCTCGTCCTCTCCTATGCCGCCTGGCCGCTCGACGCCCTCCTCGACTTCTTCTCGCGCTGCCCGCGGCTGGAGTGCGCCCATGTGAGCTGGGTGCCATGCTGTCACTCCCATCCAAGCCGGGCCCTGCGGCGGCAGCCCGAGCAACGAGGAGGTTCTGGAAGAGGGGCTGGGGCCGGGGCCATCCACCTCCGACACATGCGCCGCCTCACGCTCACGTTCATGGTGAAGGAGTCCGTGCCACCTAAGGCAGGGTCCAGACCCCCTCTCTAAGATCAATTGATTGCCCATGGGAAATGCCTCGGAGAGATCTCGACCTACGGCTTGTTGTACCAATAGACTATTAATAGATTGCCAAGGTGGTCCGCGAAATCCCAGGGCGGCAGTCGAACGACCCATGGATCGTCAGTTGGACGATTAATAGATCGCTCATGCCCGTAAGACAGTCCATGAACCGTCCGTCAACCGATCAATGGATTGCTTGTAGGACGGTTCATACTTCACTTACAGAGTCCATGAACCGTTCGTCAGCCGATCGATGGGTCGATCGCGTGACGGTTTATGCATTGCTCGTGGACCTCCACGTGCAAAAAGCTACCTGGCGCGAGGGAAGGAGACTAGTGCGCGAGCGTTACCATCTCTAGTCTCTTCAGTTGGTTCGCCTGCGAGGTGAATCAGCGTTTCAAGCTCGTCACGATTTGGCCAAAAGCTGATGCAACCGAGCATGTAAGATCGCGAAGACGGGCACCGTCGCCGGTCCGCTGACTTCGCGAAGTCGGCGAAGAGTTTAGCTGAGCTTGTGAGTACTAACGTTGACCAGTGCTCTCCCTTTGAACTTCCTCGACCTGTCTGCATTGTGTAGATGACCAATTTAGAGACGCTCCATGGCTTCAGTGGGGTATTCGCCCTCTTGGGAAATGTCCCAAACTCCGACAGCGGTCTAGCTGAACTCTACGAGAGCAAGGATGCCACTGGGGTACGAGTTCACGGTCTTCCCTCATTTTTCAATGTTGAGTATTTACGTCATTCCAGTTCTTCGAGATGAGATGCCGTGCGGATAAGGATGAGGTTTTGACACATCTGAAGGCCCACGTCTAGTACGTGCGAATAATATCTTTGAAGACTATCCTATTCTAACACTTGTTCGGAAGTAACAACGTTTCTTTAGATCTCGTGAACAAAAACTTTCCTCCGATGCCCCTGAACGTGAATCTGCCTAGCCTTGCGAAGAATGATCACGCTGCCGCAGCCACGAAGACGTCGAAGCGCCAAGGCAGTACGGACACCAAAACCGCAATAGCCGGACCTTCGGGTCAGGCCGCCGTCAGCCCTCATAATCTGAATCTGGCATTCTGTGACATGCCGACAAAGCACCAGTCTTTGTCGGCATGGGTCATTAATGTGCTTCTCAGCCTCCTCGGTGCGCTTTTTTTGTCTGTATGTAACTCACAACCTGACGTCAAGTTTCACCGGAAGATCGCCTCCAGGTTCCCGGCATGGGCAGCTGGAAAACATTCCCTTGGCGCACGATGGGGAATGTCTTCCCCAAGCACAATATACAGGGGCATAACTGGCCAGAGGGGGTCCCGTTTCCCCCAATCGACTTAGCCGTGACCACCAGAGTGAGGGGGAAGACGAAGGTTGACGCAAAGGCTGCCAAGTCGTCCAAGGCCAAGGCAGGTGGTAGGGGCAAGTCTGTGGCCAAGGCCGTCAACTCGAAGACTCGAAAATCAAATCCAATGGCGAAAGATGGAGACCAGAGCGAGGACGACTACGACGTTTTCATGTGGGACGAGGAATGCGAAGGAGACGGCGACGACGACGACGACGACAATAGCAGCGACGACGGCAATGTCAAGGAGAAAGCTAGAAGTGTCGGAAATCTTCGGCTGGGCGAGCTTTATCTACTTGGTAGCGCGCTCTGCGACGAATATCACCCCTTGCACTTCGTGATCTATGACGATGGTGGACCAGACGGTGAGCCAAACGTTCTCTACGTCACAGCGAGGTGGTGCTAACAACCTTTATATTAGATATTGCTAAGTCCCTTGAGCCTCTCATGTTCGGTGCACCGCCTCTTCACACTTCCAAGGACGCTCGCGGTCGTCGACTCTTTGCTGATGGACGCATAGATCGTCTTGGCTTGCCGCGTCTCAAGGAGCCGTGCGATGGTGGCTACGTCGATTCCGAGAAGAAGCCTCTCGACGTCGGCATCTCTGCCGACGATAGCACCGACCAGCGAGGGCGTCTGTCCCCGAACTCCGTACAGCCTCCACAGGAATCCTATGATTCCGATTCGTCTTCAAGCAACGACCTCCCAGCTCTGCAAGTGGGAATGAAGGCCTGGGACGTGGTGACGGTACCTCTCCCGAATACAGGTCGCACCTCTCTTACCCCTCCATTGGTTGCGGACTGTATTGACGTTTCGGATGCTGATTCCACAGCCCAGCATGCCTCTCAACAAGCCCAGAGTCAGTTTGGACACCAAAAGATCGACTCTCGCAAACGAGGTGAACAGCGAGACCATGCTCTGACGCCGCCCAAGCCGTTAAAGGGTAAAGAGAGAGCTTCCGATGTCGTACAGAGCAGGATCAAGTCCGCTCCTCAAGTTGACAAACGCGGCAAGGCCAAGGTATGCGGTCCAGTTCTGCCACTGATTAGCTCGTCCTGAAAACGGTTCCCCAATCAGCACCGTCTAGCGTCCGCCCCCGAGGAGAGTCGTCTCGATAAACGTCCTCGCACCGAAGTTTCCCCTGCAGCCGCCGGACAGCCTGCTGGTAACACCGTTGGCTCGTTGCGCATGAATCCGGACTTGAGCAACCCACTCCATGTCCCTCTCGATAATCCGCCGAACGTCGCATGGCACGTCCCGCCCGGTGCTCCGCCAAACGTCGCATCGCACGTCCCGCCCGGCAATTCGCTCAACGTCCCGCCGTACGTCCCACCCGGTCATCCGTCGAACGTCCCACCGCACGTCTCACCGCACGTCCCACCTGGTCATCCGTCGAACGTCTCACCGCATGTCCCACATGGTCATCTGTCGAACGTCCCACCGCACGTCCCACCCGGTCATCCGCCGCACGTCCCGCCGCGAGTCTCACAGCACGTCCCACCCGGTCATCCGCCGCACGTCCCGCCGCACGTCCCACCAGGTCATCCGTCGAACATCCCACCGCACGTCCCACCCGGTCGTCCGTCGAACATCCCGCCGCACGTCCCGCCGGGTCATCCGTCGAACATCCCGCTGCACGTCCCGCCGGGTCATCCGTCGAACATCCCACCGCACGTCCCACCCGGTCGTCCGTCGAACATCCCGCCGCACGTCCCGCCGGGTCATCCGTCGAACATCCCACCGCACGTCCCACCCGGTCGTCCGTCGAACATCCCGCCGCACGTCCCGCCGGGTCATCCGTCGAACATCCCACCGCACGTCCCACCTGGTAATCCGCCGAACGTCCCGCCGCGAGTCCCACCGCACGTCCCACCTAGTAATCCGCCGAATGTCCCACCGCACGTCTCGCCGCACGTCCCACCCGGTCATGCATCGAACGTCCCAGGCAATCCGCCAAACGTCGCGTCGCACGTCCCGCCCAGTAATCCGCTGAACGTTCCACCGCACGTCCCCCCCGGCGTTCCTTCCAACGCCCAACCAGGCTTCCCGCGCGACGTCGCACCAGAGTTCTCACACAGCGAGATGAATGCACCACAGGGCCCAGCTAATGGACTTTCAGACCAGTGGAACTTCGCCTCGCCTTGGATGGCTTATCCCCACAATGGTCCCTACTTCGGCGTAGCTCAGAAAGACTTCCCTAACCGTGAAAATGAGGGGCAAAATGCTACGTATGGACGTTGCATCAGGAATCCGTCCGATCCACTTAACGGCCCTGAAATCACTTATCGGGCCTTGTTCAGTGGCCCCCAGTAGATTCCAGTTAATCTGACAGGCCCTTGATAATTAGGTCCACTTTCTGGCCCAGTGATCGCTCAAGTGAATTCCAGTGGGGACAAGGAGTATCCATTCGGTATCGCTACGCCTATGCTGCCACTACGCATACGCTACTGGGACAGATAAAACGAACTCGAGCGTATACTCACCCAGCACTCTCTTCCGACCTGCCCATCCTCGCACTCCCCCAATACACCCATCTGACCCGATCCGTGCCACCTGCAGCCATCGTAATCCCGAGTAGCCGAGTACCCGCAGACGGAACATTTGAGGTGCGCCTCGGAGTCTGCAACACTATTAGACCGACCCTTGCAAATAGGCAAGAACGGAGGATACCTTTCTCCAAAGGTTTATGTGTTGTAGAGTCCCATAGCGCTACAACTACCATCCATGATCAGTCAGTCACTACCGGTGTCCACAGAATGAAAATCCACTCACGGACGCCTGCCTCGCCACAACGTAGCGCTCTCAAGCATATCAACAAGCTCGACAGCTGAGGGCTTACCAATAGCCTTTCCAGCTGACGCGGCGGGACGAAGCACACACTACGCTTTGGGCCTCCGACCGAGCGACGCACCTGGACCTTTGACGAGGTACTCACCCTATCGTAGAAGCCGTGGCTGTAAGCCCACGATCCTTGATGTCGGGTGGGACGCGAGCTCGGGAAGTACTAAGCGGAGAAAGCCAGACCATAGTGGCCATACAACAGCATGGGCGAGGAAGGAGGCATTTGTGCCGCGAGTTTGCAGGGCCGGAGTCCAAGAAGACAGAGCGGGGGGAGGGGACTGGGAGGGGGATGATAGAGAAGTCGAAGGAGGGATCTGATGCGACGCTGGCGACTTCGCCGCACGGGGGCGGAGACTGCCGCGGGTGTTTAGGGCAGGGTTTTGCTGGCCTTCGAGGAGCAAATCGGAGGTGGGGCTGTCACAGTCTGTCGGGTGCCTGACGTCGCGCGATGCATTTCTGATGACAAGATCACGAACTGCTGATGACAGCTAGCGACAGGCCCAGCGGCTTTAAGAGGATTCCAGTGAATAAGCTGTCACCAGTGGATTTCAGTCGCATCAAGGCGTTCAGTAGAATTAAGTCCAATTAAGTACCGGACGGATTCCTGATGTTTCCCGCAGGCTTACCCCCAACAGTTCGTTCAAGGGAACCATTGGACAGCACAGCACTTCTCACCGGCTGCTGCGGCATCGCCGGAGTCACCACCTCCCCCGGGCACGCCCGCGGCCATACCTCAACCACATCCTCAGTCCCCCCCACAGGCATCGGAGCATGGACAGGGTGTCTAGCGGATTAATGAAGTTGGTGCGCGGCAACCCAGCATCTGCATGATGGTGGTGGAGTATGTGTCCCTTGTGCAATTACTGTCGTACTCCTCTTGTTCCCATGTTAGCCCTTTTGTATCTTGATCTTTGAAATTTTTGGCTATCGCAATGATTGTGTGCGTCACCCCAACTTGCGAGGAATTTTTTCTGGTGATGTTCCCTATAATCTCTACCCTCAAAGTAATCCGGTTGAGTCCCGCTGTGTACTGTTCAACGAATATGAAGAATTCGCAAGACGGACGGCGCAGACGCTGTCCTGACATCCGTCATCGACTCAGGCTCGAATATACAACATATGGTAGTAGTACTTATGGTGCTTTCTGACGAATAAACCCTATCGTACAAGTAAACGCTGGTGGGCCGTACAACCGAGGGGTCGGCATATGTCCAGCGGACGTGCGATGTGAGGGACGGTATACGTGGAACCCAATAGTAAACGCTGGTGGACCGTACAACCGAGGGGTCGGCATATGTCCAGCGGACGTGCGATGTGAGGGACGGTATACGTGGAACCCAATAGTAAACGCTGGTGGGCCGTACAACCGAGGGGTCGGCATATGTCCAGCGGACGTGCGATGTGAGGGACGGCATCCAGCCTTCCTTCATTTGGAACGAAGTGGACGTGATTTACGGGCGGGATATCTGTCCGACTACTTTCTCATGGCTGGTCATGTGGTCTGAAAGATGTCTTCGGGTCATGCCCCCGGTGGTCCGTGCTCATCCCCGTAATCGACACGTTCATGGCCCGCCTCGTCTTCCCCGCGTCGTGCCACGTCTATCTCGGTCCGCATGTCTGGGGCCCAGGCAGGACCATCGACGCGGAGCTCATGGCACAGTTCATGCTGTCCGTCCTCAACCACTGGCCCGCCGCCCCCTTCGCCCCGACAACGACGACGACGACGGCAGCATCATTGTCAACGCCCGCGGAAGGCGTGACCGCGCGCGGCGCCGACGTGACGCGGCTCCGCATCGCCTTCGAGATCGATGCCGAGCTGCAGCTCGCGCACCCGCATGGCCGCGGCTCCCTCACGCTCCGCTCGCTCGACGTCCCCGCCGCGGCCGTCGTCCACGAGATGCTCCGCGTCGCGCATGTGCGCAATGTACCCCCATTCACCGCGGCCGTGCGGGAGCTGTGGATCCGTGCGGAGCTCCGGGAGGGCTCTGGCTCTGGGAACCTGGAGAGCGAGCTCGAGTTCGAGAACGCAATGGGGCTGCTCCGCGCGCTCCCGCGCCTCGAACGCCTCGTCGTCGCCGGGAACCCCGCTGCGGTCCTCCGTGCGCTCGCGCATGCAGACGAATCACCTTCTGAGGCTGAAGACGGTGCGCATGATTATGTGGCCATGCAAGGGGATGGGGACGGGGCGGGGGCGCTCGTGGTGTGTGCTGCGCTGGACACGCTGAGCGTGTTCGTGGACTCGCGCGAGGACGCCGAAGCTGTCTGCGAGCTGCTCGCGGCGCGGGCGCGGATGGGCTGCGCCGTGCGCTGCGTCGTTGTCCCCGCCCCGCTGCCTGACGCGGAGAACGCGGCGACGGAGGCGGATATACGTGCGTTGGAGGAGATGGTGGGAGAGCTGGTCGTGGTGGACACGACGGGGTGCCAAAGGACCGAGGTAGGGTGGTGGACGGGGAGGCTGAAGGAGGCGTGTAGGGAGAACGCGGCGCTGGGGAGGAACCTGCGGTGCGAGTGGCCGAGGTGGGAGTACCAGGTATGGAAGTGAGCGATAGGTGGTGATGCTTTGGTGGGGGGCGCGTGAATAGGACATGGAATCTATTGGCTGCAAATGTACGGAGACTATTACACTTTGACCGAGAATACCTTGGAGGCCCTGTCAGTTCAAAACGACCGAGAACCCTGTTGTGAGTATTAGATGCTCTGCAGCGATACTGACTTGGAAACCTGGCCCTCGAAGTCCAGCGTCCGCCCAGGGCAAAAAGGTTGATTTCCTCGCACCGTTCATGTCCCTAGCCGGATTCGAGCCGGCGTCTTCACGGAATTGTGAAACCACAACGTGATGATCTAACCACTAATCGATAGGGACTTGCAAGGTGACACTATCACATTACATATAATCAAAGTTTGCTTCCTAGAACACGGTCAGGTGACATGACGCGATACGCGAAAGTCGAACCAGTGGGGATGCTTATGTAATGGGGCGGACACGCTGAAGGCACGCGGTTGCGGCTGAGTGCTCTCATTTGTTTCTCGTCTCTCAACGACGACTTTCCCCTTTCCCCCTCAAGACCGCCCACCCCGCCCCACGACATCGACGGTGTTAGGCCTCACGATGTCTGCCCCTCTCTACTCCTCCATGGCCCCCCCTCCTCGCAGACACCCCCTCGCCGCTGCCCCCAACCACTACGCCGTCAACCAGCAGCCCCGTCACGCCCCTCCTCCCGCCCCAGGCACCCCTCCTCCCAAGCAACAGGAGCAGCCCAAGCAGCCCGCGTCCCCGCCTCTGCCCAGGCAGAATGCCAAGGTCACCCCGCCGTCACCACCCAAGATCATCACCGACAAGAGCCGCACCCTCGAGTTCATGCGTGTAGGCATGCTCGGCGAGGTATGTCCCCTTCAACCACCCGTCACAGCTCTGTCTTCTTGGCTTGGCACCCTTCGTAATCCGTCGTTCATTTGCTCCTTGTGGTTTTGGTCGTGTCTGAGCGCCACGCGAACGATGCATGGCTCGTACTGTCAGAATGGCGTACACTGCCCGTTCTCTCTGCAATACGCGGTCGTGGTAGCAGTCCTCGAATCCGGCGCATACGTTTCGCGTTCAAGACCTCGGTTGACATAGCCGAATAACTCAACCACTGAGGTCACTTGGCCTTGCCTTGTTTGCAATGCTTCTCCATTTTTCTTTCCATTGGATGAATCCTTTGATTTTCAACCTTTGTAACGTCCCGCTTACCCGCGTTCAGGGAGGATTTGCCCGTGTATATGAAGTTCAAGACGCCCGCGGTCACAGGGCCGCATGTAAGGTAGTCACCAAATGTTCTCTCAAAAGTAAGAAGGCCAAAACCAAAGTACGCTTCCCCCTCTTGCCACTCCTGCAGATGATAACTAGGAACTACGCTGTAGCTTTACGCAGAAATCAAGATCCACAAGTCGCTCGAGCACCCCAACATCGTCCGCTTCCAAGACTGCTTCGAGGACGAAGACAACGTCTACATGACCCTCGAGCTCTGCCACAACGGCTCCCTCATGGACATGCTCCGTCGCCGCCGCCGCTTCACAGAGCCCGAGGCTCGCTTCTTCATGGTCCAGCTCATCGGCGCGTGCCAGTACATGCACACCCACCAGGTCATCCACCGCGACCTCAAGCTCGGCAACATCTTCCTCGACAAGAACATGAACGTCAAGGTCGGCGACTTCGGCCTCGCCGCGCTCATCGAGATCCCCGGCGAGCGCAAGAAGACCATCTGCGGCACGCCCAACTACATCGCCCCCGAGGTCCTCTTCGACCAGGCCAACGGCCACAGCTTCGAGGTCGACACCTGGTCCATCGGCGTCATCCTCTACACCCTCGTCGTCGGCCGCCCGCCCTTCCAGACCAAGGACGTCAAGACCATCTACAAGTGAGTCTCCCTCCCTCCCGTCTTCCCCTCTTCGGGCCTCCACTACCCCGTACCCCACCCGTATTCACGCGCATCTCCAACAGGCGCATCCGCGACAATGAGTACGAGTTCCCCGCGGACCGCGAGGTCTCGAAGCCAGTGCAGGAGCTCATCCAGGCGATCCTCACGCCGGACCCCGCGCAGCGCCCCACGCTGCACGACATCGTCGCGCACGCCTGGTTCAGCGCGGGCACCGTCCCGGGCTACATCCCGACGTCCGCGCACGACGCGCCCCCGGACTTCCGCCACATCTCGCGCCACATGTCCGCCGCGAACCTCGCGCGCCTCCGCCGCGCCGCGCTCCTCGACGACGACCAGGCGACGTCCATCGCGCCCTCGAGCGGCGGTGGCATCAGCGGCGTGGCCGGGAGACCCGCACGCGGGCCGACCGCGAGCCTCGCGCAGCAGGAGAAGGAGTTCCTCAAGGCGATCCAGCCGGGCAGCCCGATCTCGGCGCTCCTGAGCTCCGCGCGCCAGCCGCTCATCGTCGCGCCCCAGGCGCAGAACGCCAACGCCAACGCCAGCGGGGCCTCGCGCGGCGGCGAGCAGCCGCTCCTGCGCAAGCTCCAGGCGGCCAAGGAGGCGTCGTCTAGCACCGGCGGGGGGCTGAAGTCGCCCGGGCGCGGCGGCAAGGCTGCTGCTGCGATGGGGCGGGGACTGCACGAGATCGTGGAGGAGGCGGCGGGGATGGGGCCCGCGCAGGTGGAGGACGAGTATGGGGCACGGGTGGAGGAGCTGCGGAAGAAGGAGCTGGAGAGCCAGAAGGCACGCATTGTTGCGCAGATGGTGCCTGTGCCTGGGAGCGCGCCTGGGTCGGTGTTCGATGGGGGCGAGGAGCAGGATGGGATGGGGATGGACGGAGAGAGGGAGAGGGAGAGGGATAGGGAGAACGTGCCCCCGGTGCGGACGAGGGACGCGGCGCGGCTGATGAGGGAGAGGGCGAAGGAGAAGGAGAGGGCGCGCGAGGAGCGCGAGCGCAACCGCGAGGAGGCGGTGAACTTGCGCGAGGAGATGCCGGGCCCGGTGGGCTCGGGGCTGCCGCTGAAGGTGAACGGGTTCGACGCGGCGGCGCAGACGCTGACCAAGGCGTTTGAGGCGAAGGCGCAGGGGAAGCTGTTCAGGGACCCGAGGGAGGACGTGGACCTCGAGGACCCGAGGGTGTTCATCGTCTCTTGGGTGGACTACTGCAACAAGTACGGGATGGGGTACGCGCTCACGGATGGCTCGGTCGGCGTGCACTTCAACGACAGCTCGACGGTCGTGTTGTCGGCTGACAAGCAGTACGTCTATCCTCGTCTCGGTAGTGGTATGAGATTACTGGCTGACGAATTGCGCTGCAGACACTTCGACTACATCTCGTCGCGCCGGCAGGGCGCGGTGTACGTGCGCAAGAACTACACGGTCTCGGAGTACCCCGAGGACCTGAAGAACAAGGTGTACCTCCTGAAGCACTTCGAGCGGTACATCATGGACCGCCTGTATGGCGACTACGAGTACACGTACGAGGACCAGGAGCGCACCAAGGGCATGGACTTCGTGCAGAAGTACCTCCGCATGAAGCACGTCATCGTCTTCAAGATGTCGCACGACGTCCTCCAGTTCAACTTCTACGACCACTCCAAGGTCATCCTCTCGTCCCAGGGCCTCCTCGTCACCCACATCGACAAGAACTACACCCTCACCCGCCAGTCCCTCGCCGAGGTCATGGCACGCGCGCTCCGCCCGCCC
The DNA here is from genome assembly GCA_002900995.3 of Ganoderma boninense. Lineage (NCBI taxonomy): Eukaryota > Fungi > Basidiomycota > Agaricomycetes > Polyporales > Polyporaceae > Ganoderma > Ganoderma boninense. The sequence goes on along the minus strand of CM035315.1, from coordinate 40,370 downwards.
GCCGCGGACCCCGACGAGGCGAAGTTCAACCAGCGCCTTGTTGATAAGCTCAAATACTGCAAGGAGGTCCTCGTGTCCATCCGCAACGCGAGCCAGGGCCGCGCCGCGCCGAGCGAGGTGGGCGACACGGAGAATTTGGGGATGCCTGAAGCAGTCCCCGCGCCCGCCCCGGCAAGGTCGGTCGCGTCGCGCAACTCGAAGATCGCCCTCCGGTAATCGACCCCCCTCGACTGCTGTTTCGGAGGGCACGCGCCTGCGGCGTAGGCCGCGAGTGCTGCCCTTGTCTTCCCGTCGGTGTCTGTGGATAGAACAGTCTGCTCCATGCATGAACTCTCAAGCGCAGGGTGCGGGCGACATCAGGTCGTCCTCATCGGACTTTGCTCCCGTGGCCGTTTCGTCCCCGTCTTCCTCTCCGTCGTCGTCAGCAAACAAGTATTGTACATACCCGCCAATCTCACGATCACATCTAGCCCCCCGTCTCTCCGTCCCAAATGTCTCAGCGCGTACTTATTCCGTTCAGTCCCATCTTGACCGCATCTCTCCATTGGCTCCGCAGATCTCATTCCACACGTCCCGCGTTCATGTCTCGTCTCCATCTACATACAGTCTCGTTCTGAAGCACCTCCCGCACCGTACATGCCCACGTCCACGTCCATACCTCCTCTGACTGCAACTGCACGTTCCCGTTCCAACTCATCTGATCATGACTACCGAGTCCACGACATCGATGTCTTCTCACGTTTGGCTGTCAGGACACGATCCACTGCGTATCCAACGTTCGTTTGCGTATACAATAATATCCAGGGTTATCCTAACGGACGACCTGGGGGTGATTCTTTGCATGTCCGATTTGAGACGGCTAGGGAGTCCTCCTCACGCAGATCTCTGGTCCTTAGCAAGTGACATTTGTGGGGCGGATGTCCGTGATGCTCGGGTTGTGTGCTTGAGGATGCTTGGTACTTAAACTCGCGCCTCGGAAAGTGAAAGCTGCCGTTTGTAATCTTCGCCTTAGTGCCGTCCCAGTGATAGATAGCTCAAACTCACATTGCTGGAAAACAAGGACGCCTGGCCTTCCTCGACGTTTTTACGATGCGAAAAGTCCGTCGTCAGCGATCGAGGAAATGCTGGTCGCAAGAACCAGACACCGTAGTCAGCGTCGTTTCGCAAGCATCATCAAACATATGTACACGAATAGAGAAAACACTCGTACTAACCTCGTCCGCCTCCGAGAGCACAAGCTCCTCGTTCCTGATGATCGTGTCCGCGACATCGCTATGCAGCTCCACAAGCTTTCTACCGGTGGCAATACCAGTACTAACGGGGTTTCCATCAAGTTCCACCCCGCCGTCTGTCATCACACCACCCATGCCAGGCTCAGGCTGGTCAGGGGCATCGGCGACTCGCCACGCCCGACTGGCGTCCCACTGCTCGTACGAGTGCCAGGGACCCCACACGTACTGCTCGCAGCAGACGAAGTGCCCGCAGGTCGTGAGGAAGACGTACTGCGCGGACGGGAGCGCGCGGGCGAGCGCCGCGGCGGCGGCGTCGAAGTCGAACGCGGGCGCGCGCACGGCGTCTACGAACCTCTCTGAGTACGGATGGCTTCGGGCCTCAGCCGACTCGGCGCGCGTGCGCTTGAAGACGTTGCTGTGGACGACGACGCGGAGGTGGGTCACGTTGAGGAGGGGCTCGAGGGAGGAAACCACGGTGCTCTGTGCAGGGCCGCAGTGAGTACCGGCATCCGGGGTCGTGGCCGGAGGGATATGGGAGATGAAGAATGGCGGCACACACCAGGAGGTCGCTCCATAGCAGCTTGCGGACGTCGGCTGCGTCGTCCTCGGTCCTCGGGCGGTCGCCGTTGCCGTTGCTGTACACCACGCAGAGCGTGAGGTGGCTCAGGGGCGCAGCCAGCTCGGCTGTGAAGAGGCCGTCGAACATGCCCCTTCGGTACTTGAGCGTGAGCTTCAGGCGCGGGGCGGGGTTCTCGCGCAGGGCCTGTGCGGCGTACCGGAGGGGCTCTTCGACCCCGGGTTCGCCGAGGTCGAGGTCGAGCATGATATGGTGGATCGGGCAGCGCAAAGCGAGGATGTACAGCACCGACGCGGGACAGACGAGCCGGTCGAGCTTTTTCCACGCGCCCGATGGTGATTCGTTCTGTGCGCGTCGGTTCGCTGCGCGGACATCCTCGTACACCTGTGCATGAGTGTGCATCGTGCCTTGGGCTATGCCAACGGCCAGCGTGCGGTCTAGTGCGGGGAAGAGGTGTTGGAGGCGAGCGAGCAGCGGCGGACCCACCAGCCGCCCGACGGACAGTGAACGCACGGCGGGGTACTGTGCGTGGTTGCGGAAGAAGCCGGGGGACCCAGGCATGTCGTCCGCAGCCATTTGGCCAGGATAGAAGTAGAGGAACTCGAGTTCATCAGTAATTCCCCGCAAATCTGAAAGTCTGAAATGTCTGACGCCCAAGCGCTTATCTGCTCAATACCCGACCACGACACTCTCTCGGTCTACTGCCAGCCATGTATCCTCCGCGAGGCTATAATTTCAATGCCAATCACATTAAATTGCCCATTAAAACGCTCTAGGAGCTCGCGAGAACGACGCGCAGCCGGGATCGACCTGAGGACTCACCTAAAGGCCGGCGCCGTCGCCAACAGCGTCCGCCGTTGTTTCCAGCAATGGTGACGCCTGTACGCCTCTTTCGTCATCAAGGGGCTATCGAAGGTATGGGCGATTGTGTGTTGGTACTGTAGCAGGGATCCTTTGAGCGGCCGCTGCAATGTAAGTGCCGTTTTCCAAAATGTCTGACGGAGGGTTTTGGATGTCTGGCGTCTGACTGTCTGACGCGTCTGAAATCGTCTGAAAGGCGTCTGACAGGGTCTGAAATGTCTGAATCAGACATTTCAGACCCCGTCAGATTTTCAATAAATTACTGATGTTCATCGAGGGAGCGCACAAGGCGAGGCAGGAACTGTTCAAGCGTAGTAGGATCCAAGCGGCAATAGATAGAAAGGATAGAGAGCTTGCGGATGGGGGAAGAGAGCTCTTGTAGGAGACGGAGAGCGTTCGCGGACCAGTGTTTAACGGTGAGCGAGCGGAGGGTTTGTAGAGCAGCAATAGCAGCGACTATGGGCCTGTCGTCAATCGAATCGCCATCGAAAGAGATGGAGACGTTGGTGAGTCGCGGACATGAGGCGATGATTTCGACAAGGAGAGAGGTGACGTCGATGCTTGCTTGGCTCGCGATTCGGCCTGCTTCCAGCGGTCTCTGGCGCAGGATGTCGAGGGCACGGATGTGTGGTGCGCGGGAAGCAACCTTCTTGAAAAGATATGTGTGAAATCTTTGCACAGAATGATATCCAGTAAGGCGTATGCCAGGATGGATAGAAAGAAGTTTCCTAGTTGCTGCGGGGAGGAGGAAGGAACAGGTGAGGCTGAAGGAGAGGACGTCCTCGACGTCCGTAAGGAACTCGGCAATGATCGCCAGTACGTCCACGTTCAACCTCGCGGTCGGCATAATCTTGTGAAACTTATTACTTAGAATACATCTATAAGCTACAGTAAGCTTAGGACTTGCCTTGGAAACTTGGCACCACTCGGACGTATCTGTCCTTAACCTTCAAGCTCTTCAGGCCTGGATGACGTTCGAGTCAGAGTCGCCCGCCCACGGCGATTCACTCCTGTGTCGCATGTTTGGACTTGTTTGGAGTTAGCGGCGTCTGTGGTCCTATAGTACTAGTGGAGTCGACAGTCCTCCACCCAACATTCGCGGCATCCGATGGCAAGCACCTCTGGCCACTATTTTGCCTGGCTAGTAACCCATCTTGCAAATGCTATATCTTCTGCAATGATATGCGAGTTTCCGACTGAGGAGCGACAGCTACGGCGGCTGGTCGATCTACGTGTAATTTGAACCACTTGGGGAACTGTTGGTTCTCCCCTCGCAGATTTCCGGTGGTTAGTCGTCAAAGGTAGACTTCGGGGTTGAATTCAATGTCCCTAGGAAGTCCGTGGCGCTTGAGGCAATCTCGAAGCTTGACGGCCAAGACTGGCGCTTGTATATGTGTCTTCGAAAGTGTCAGGCGTCGTGTGCAAGTTGGTCGTGCCGTGTCGCCGCCAGACACACTATACTGATAACCAGTGGTCTCCAACCCCTCTTACTGCCTCATTCCATCCATGCTCAATAGAACAAGAGTCACTTTCCGTTTAACACCGTCAAGATAGATAAGTTCCGACTCGGAGTCAGTCAGTCACTCTTCAACGGTCATCAGCTGGGAAGAGCAAACGCTGTGCATAAAATTCAAACGCCGAAGTCAGCATCGGTCATTTTGTGAGCATCATAGAAAAATATACAGAGATCATGAACAGAGATAGAGGAAGCATTATTACTAACCTCGTCCGCATCCGAGAGAACAAGCTCCTCGGTCCTGATGATCGTCTCCGCGACATCACTGTGCAGTTCCACTAGGCTCCCCGCACCAGTCGACGGCGCTCCGTCACGATCTTGCACCTCGTCCGTAGCTGGACCTGCGCCAGGCTGGTCGTTGGCGTTGGGGACTCGCCACGCCCGACTGGCGTCCCACGGCTCGTACATGCGCCAAGGACCCCGCGTTTCCGGCTCGCGGTAGAGGAAGCAGCCGCTAGTCGTGAGGAATACGTACTGCACGGACAGGAGTGCACGGGCTAGCGCGGTGGCGGCGCCGTCGAAGTCGAACGCGGGCCCGCGGATGGAGTCCATGAAGTCCTCCGAAGTGTTCGCTTCACGCGACCACGGGCTGCGGAAGCGGTAGACCTTGCAGTGGACGACGACGCGGATGTGGGTGACGTTGCAGAGAGGCTGGAGGGCGGAGACGGTGGTGCGCTGTGTTGGAGGACAACGAAAATTGTCGCGGTGAGTACATCTATCTGCCGTGGCGAATACAAATACGCGAACGGACACCATGGCACACACTTACCAGCACGTCGTCCCACTGAAGTGGCGCAGCGGCATCGTCATTCCCGGTCCTCGCGTCGGTGTCGCTGTACACCAGACAGAGCGTCAGACGAGTCAGCATCCTCGCCAGCTCTGGAGTGAATATCCCGTCCAACATGCTCCGTCCGTACGCTAGCGTGAGCTTGAGGCGTCGGACGGGATTCAAGCGGAGGGCGTCGGCGGCGCAACTGAGACTCTCTCCGTCACCATGCTCCAGCATGACATGGCCGATTGGACAGCGGAGTGCGAGAGCGTGCAGAATCTCTGCGCGGCAGACGACCCGGTCGAGCCTCTTCCACACGTGTCCCGACGGCGACCCGTCTTGCACGCGTTGGTTCACAACCCGTACAGCCTCACGAGGCTCAGCGTTGCTCACGGTCATTGACGAGACAACGGACAACATGCCGTCCAGGGCGGGGAAGAGGTGCTGCAGGCGGTCGAGCAGCGGCGGGCCCACGAGCCGGCGGATGGAGAGCGATCGCATAGCGGGGTACTGAGTGCGGCTGTGGAAGAAGTGTGGGGACCCAGGGACGTCATCTGCCTTGGAGCGGGCACAGAAGTAGCGGAGCTCGAGTTTCTCGAGGGACTGCGCGAGGCGAGGCAGGAACCGCTCGAGTCCGACAGGGTCCATGACGTGGTTGGAATCGATGGTGAGCTTGCGGATGGGGGAAGACATGTTTTGCAGGAGGAGAAGGGCGTTCTCAGACCACCCGCGCACAGTGAGAGAGCGGAGGCTGTGGATAGCAGCGATGGCAGCGATTATGGGCTGATGATGAATGGAATCGTCATCAAGAGAGATCGTGACGTGGATGAGGCGCGGACATGAGGTGATGATTTCGACAAGAAGGGGAGCAGAGGCTATCGGTCCTACGTCTTCGACAAAGCCGGCTCGATTATAAAATTCGCGGCTCTGGATCTTGAGGGCACGGACGTGTGGTGCACGGGCTACAGGGTCAGCAAAAAGAAAAGGGTGAAATTTTTGCACTGATAGATCGCCAATAAGAGATATTGGACGCATGGAGAGAAGCCTTCTGGTTGCAAGTGGATGGAGGGAGGAACAGGTGAGGCTGAGAGAGAGGACGTCGGGGATGCTTGTGAGGAACTCGCTAACAATCGCACATACGTCTATGTTCAGCTCCGCGGTTTGCATCGTGCCCTTGTAATCACATAGATTAGAGTATATAGCGAGAAGTGGGTAGCTTGGGGCTTGCCTTCAAAGATTTGGGATGGTCTTCCTGCGTCGACGGTCAACGTTGCAGTCGGATCCCCGCAAGCCCTGAGATTGACTGGCGTCTGCCCATGTTGTCTGTGTTTGGATAGTGCAGTGCGGCGCTTACTTGAGATTCAGGAGGGAGGCTAAGTCTGAAAGCTCTTGCCATCGACCGCCATCGACCGGGAATATTCAGTGGCAAGTACATCCTGCGATGACACTCTTATTTGATAATAACCCATCATACAGACATCATGTCCTCCGCCAGTCTAAATGTGGATGTGCTCGCTTTGGTGTGCGAGTTTTTGACTGATGTCCCCGACATCCTCGCCTTCTCCCTCACCAGCTCCGCCCTACGCCAAGTTGCAAACACATGGCTGCTTTCAAGGCAGCCTGTATACCTCGCAGATGGCGTGTCTGTGCGTCGGTTCCACTCCTTCCTCTTTGCCGATCTCCCTGCCCGCGCCCCATACGTCCATGCGCTCGAGATCATTAACTCACCCAGCGATGTTCCACTCCGAACCACTCTTCCCGGTGACGCATCCCTCCTCCACGACATTCTTATCTCGTGTCCACGCTTGGAACATGTATCCGTTTTTCTTCAAGAAGGCTCCGGTCTATGCACCGACGACCCCAGTATCATCAATGCCATTGCCGGCATCCACACCCTCCGCTCGCTCTCCATCCTCGGCTGGGGCCTCTCCGCTTTTGAGCTTCTCCGCCAGGTCCGCGCGCCCCTCAGAGAGCTCAACCTCAGCTTCTCGGACGAGCAGACCACCTTCTGGTCCCCCGTCGCCCTTGACATGTTCCTCCCCCGCCACCTCCCGCTGACCCTCGAGAGGCTCGGGCTGTGCGACTTCTTCATCGACGTAGACGACACGCAACTACAAGCCTATCCCAGCATTCAGTCCTCATTACAGCCATACAAGAACCTGGCGACATATCCCCTTGTCCGCTCGCTCTACTCGCTTTATGTGGTTCAGCGCCCGCTGCTCGAACACTTACAGCGCTTCTTCCCCGCCCTCGATGGCACTCTCTCCATTGGTATCCTCAACGCCAACATCTCCGAGGAAACATACTCCGACTTACGGGCACTGAACCAACTCGCACAAGGAGGCGGCGCCGTCTCCGGCTCAACCGCCTCCTCTTCCTCCTCCTCCTCCTCCTCCTCCTCCTCCTCCTCCTCCCGCCCGGGGTGGAAGAAGCTCGATAGACTGATCTGTGACCCCCAGATGTTCTACGTCCTCGGCCTCCGCTGCCCCATCCGCCTCGTCATGCTCGACTGCTGCTCCCCGCTCCCGCTCGCACGCTCGTGCATTGCGGATGCCCTGCGCGAGAACCCCGTCCCGCGCCTCAAGCTGTCCTTCGCGCTCACCGAGGGCCGGGACATGCTCGACGGGCTGTTCGCGCCCGAAGTTGCGCGCGTCCTGACGCGCCTCACTCTAGTCGTGGAATTCTCCAACGACGGCGCAGGGATGGCGGACCCGGACATCGTCGAGCATCTCCGGTGGGAGGACCTCCTGGTACGCACGCGCGTCCCTCGCGAGTCGCTGCTGTTCCTTGCCTGTTCGTTCCAGCACACTCGCTCACGTGCGTCTGTGTGTATTTATCTTTTTTTTTAATCTGCAGAACAGCCTCATCACGGGGCTCCAGCCTCTACACAAGCTCACGCACCTCCGGCTCGTCGTCCACTCCAACATCCACCACGACCCCGCCAGCCCCGTCGCGTACTCGCACGAGTTCGTCCGCGAAACGCACGGATCCGTCTTCGACTTCGCGGGAGTCGCCGCGCGCCTCGCCCGCTCGCTCCCGTCGTTGCGGTACGTCTTCGTCACGACGAGCGGGTACCTCGCCGACCGCAATCCCGTCCCCGCAGTGGAGACGCATGGATACAAGTTCTGGATCACGTATGACCGGTGGTACGACGCTAGGGCGTGGCGCGTCGACCCGCCCGGTGTCAGTGGCGCCGGTTTTGTGCGAGAGGGAGGGCCAGGGCCGGCGCTCGTAGAGTTGCGGGAGGAGGTCGCGGAGAGGATCATGCAGAACGAGGAGCTTGTCTTGTCAGAGGTGGACGAAGTGAGTGTGCGTTTTCGGAGCGGTCGCGAGGTGATGCTGAAGCAGTGCCTTTTCTAATTAGGGGACGCTCCACTTTGACGAGGACTAGTCCTCTGTACGCTGTCCAGAGTTCAGTCTTTAATGTCACTCTCCACAGGGCCTACGCACTGCTCCGTGGCCAAAGGAAGACGCTCCGAGGTCGTAGACCCAGTCCTATTGCCTCGTCTGTCGGCTAGCATCGTGGGTGACAAGACGGCATCACGAACAGGGTGAATGCGCTCCGCCGCTCACCCTCCTTCTGCTGTCAGTTGCGTTCAGTTGCGCTGGCGCAACGCCTCCAACTCAACGCGCATGCGAGGCTGACGTTGTCCTCGTCGAAAATCCGTTGTTGAACTCCTTTAAGGAACCTGGACCGGTATGGTCGCTACCGGACGATATGATATGGGTGCCACAAAGAATCATGTAATTACAACATTGAACGGCGTCCAGCATGAGATCTGCATGTGCTACTACTGGATGGCGGCGCGGCGCATTGTTGGCGAGTACGAGGCTCAATTCACGTTCGAGTCTCATCTATTCATACATCCAAGATGTTTCGCATCTCTCATATCGCGAATTTCTCTCCAGTTACGAGCAACTGCGATTCCCGGCTAAGGGCTGCGGCTGTTGCGCGTGTGTGGATATGGTTCCAGCTGACGGGTGCATTCTTATTTGGGAGTACTAATTTTTCTCGGAAACCAATGCGTATTCTAGGCAGGACTAAAGATTCGGGTTTCAGTAAAGCATTGAAACGACGTACTCTCTTTGTTCAGACGTGCCTGGTCCCTACCTGGACAACGCGTCCTCAAAACTGGCACTTACCTCTGAGAGGCGCCGACGGGTTCACTCGTCAGCATTCGACCCTAATTCCTCCGGGAAGAGGCAACACTGCACACAACATCCAGACACATCAGCATCACCTTGCAAGGACGACACATAATCAGAGAACACTCACCTCATCCGTCTCCGAGAGCAAGAGCTCCTCCCTCTCAACAATCGTGTCGGCGACATCGCTGTGCAGCTCTACAAGCCTTCTAGCCAGGTCGTCGCCTTCGTCTTGTACCTCACCCCTGTACAGACCCGGCATGCCCGGCTGCTCCTTGGCGACGCGCCATCCCCGGCTGACGTTCCACCGCTCACACGAGCGCCAATCCTCCGTCGCCTGGTCGCCGTCGATGAAGCCGCTGGTTGTGAGGAAGACGTACCGCAAGGACGGCAGCACACGGACGAGGGAGGTAGCGGTGCCGTCGAAGTCGAACGCGGGCCCGCGGACGCCGTCCGCGAATTTTTGGGAATAGGCCTGTAGGCCGTGCACCGCGTCGCCGTGGCGGTAGAACTGGGAGTGGATGAAGACGCGGATGTGAGTGAGATTGTGGAGGGGGCGGAGTGCAGAAAGCGTGGTGCCCTGTTTGGAACGATTGCCGTGAGTACATAGTTGTACTCAGCGCGGTGAACAAGGCACTGGAAACGAAGAAACGAGGCACGTACCAGCAGGTCCTCCCACAGTAGCTGCGCGATCGAGCGTGCGTCTTCGTCCGACCTCCAAGTGTTCTTGTTGTCGTACATCAGGCAGAGCGTAAGATGACTCAGCATCCCCGCCAGCTCGGGCGTGAACACCCTGCCGAACATGCCCTGTCCGTATTGGAGTGTGAGCTTCAGGCGCGGGACGGGGTTCTCTCGTAGGGCGTCTGCGGCATAGTGAAGCGTCTCAGCGGAACCCTTGTCGATCATGACGAGGCGGACCGGGCAGCGGAGTGCGAGAACATATAGCATCGGCGCGTCGCAGACGACCCGGTCGAATTTCCTCCATGCACGCTCAGGGGCATCATCTTGCGTGCGTCGGTTCGCGGCACGTATGTCGTCATGGGAGCATACGTGTATCTGCGTGTCGAACTCACCGAGAGAAAGGGTGCCATCGAGGGCTGGGAAGAGATGCTGCAGGCGGTCGAGAACCGGCGGCCCGATCAGCAATATCACGGATAGCGAGCGCACGGCGGGATACTGCTTTAATCTGCGGAAGGAGTATGGGTCCACATCCGGTCCTGGAGCGTCGTTTAAGGCCACCAGTCTTCCCCGTTGGATGCGAAAATGCAAGAGCTCGAGTTCCTCGAGGGATGGAGCGAGGCGGGGAAGGAACTTGTCAAGGGCGTCAGGGGATCTGATTGAACCAGAATGGATGGCGAGTTTGCGGAGAGGAGAAGAGACGTCGTGAAGTAGGTCGAAAGCGTTTTCTGACCAGCCGCTGACCTCGAGCGAGCGGAGGGTTTTGAGAGCAGCGACAGCAGCGACGACGTCGTCCGAGTCGGTGGAGCGTTGTGCAAAGCACATGGCGACATGCTCCAGCCTGGTGCATGAAGTAATGATGTCAACAAGAAGAGAGGAAACGTTTTCGGTTTCGTTTGCGATTTGGAGAGGTAGCTTGGAGGCCCCGATGCGGAGGGCGCGGATGTGGGGAGCACGGGCGACTGGATCGGCAAGAAGGAATGCATGGAACTTTTGTATAGATACAGCGCCTGTGAGAGAGATGGGACGCATGGACAGAAGTCTCCTAGTTGCGATAGGACGGATGATGGAGGAGACAAGGCTGAGGGAAAGGACGTCGGAGTAGTCTTTGAGGAAGTTGCTGACGACGACGAGTACGTCGGTGTTGAGCTTGGCGTTCGACATACTGCTCCGAAAAATCCCGTTAGCATGTGCACAAAACTTGTGCGTCCAATTCTTGCCTTGTATATTGAAGAGAATGCTTGTGTGGTCGATGGATGAGAGTCAAGACGAAGCGAGCGAAGCTGCCGCAGCAGCCCATTGAACCCAAGCGCTAGATGTGTTTGGACGTGTTTGTATCAGAGGCTGCTAAACGCACTGCGAGGCCGTCCGATATTCCAGCTTCAATTGAACGAGTGAGTCGACATCGTTTTCGGCATCCAATCGCAAGCAAATCTGGTTGTCATACACTGATTGTCGACTAGATGCCTATATAACGCGCGTACCACACCCAACTCGGAAGTCTTGGCCGTCGCCGCGTCGCACTGGCATGCACTGGCAGGTTAACTTCTGACCGACTTGGATCTCTCTCGCCGACAGCCTCGCCTTCGCCCTCGCGTGCTACACTCTCCACCCTGTTGGGAAGCCTATCTACTTCGCAGATGGCATGTAAGCGTGTGGGTTCCCATCCTTCCGCTTCACCGACGTCTTCGCTGGGGCATCACACGTTGGTGAGGCCGCTGGCGGTAGTATGGCGTGGTGGCGGACAACCCATTCACAGCTCGCTCTACTGTATAAGAATTACCGGGCCGACGTGAGTAAACGCATCCCCCTTCGCGCACGCGGCCGAGAGAACCAACTGAGGTGTGACCATAGCAGATTTTCTCTGATCTTCGATGAGTATATTCACCAATACACAGCAGCGATAAGGTTCGCACGACATGTCGAGCGAGCGACTGCGTAAGTACAACTACAGAAATGACAGCGAATAGCAACTGCTTAGGTAGGCAGGAATTGCACCTTCATGAGAGAGACCGGCCCTGACATACATGCACGCCCGCGCGACGCTAACTGCAGGGACGACAACGCTGCGATTTCACCACAAGAATATATACCAATCGCGGGAAGGCCGATGTAGTCAGGTGGCCCTCAGGATCCACGCTAAAATAGCCGTACGCTCCTTCGGGCCCGAGTACCTGGCTTTGTGGATGCGCGGCGTTCAGTATCGCATTCCAAATACGACCGTCCTTCATTCAGGGCACCACCGGACGTGTCTTCGTAAGCAAAATACGCCCTGATGATTGGAGTACGGTCCCTGATCCCGATTCACGGTTCGCGATGGCGGTGGAGCATCTGCCTCGTGCCAACGACACTTACTTATCGTCTCGCCACCATCAGAGCTGATACTGACAGCGGGGAAAGACTAGCAAGCACGACGTACCTTCCACGAAAGGCATCGACTGGGGTGAAGACTTCGGACTCCGGACGAACGTCCCGAGGGCACTGTTTGATGAATTGTCGGTGGTGCGCACCCCGGAGCCATGCCCCTCGGCGTTTTCGGGGTCTTCATGAGAACGTTCGCAACAGGAAAGTCGCTTCCAGCCATGCACGACTCTCGAGTAGTGATTTGAAAGCTGTCAGGTGAACTCTCTCTGGCACAGGGGCAGTGTAGGCACGCATGTCCGCACACCGACATGCATATGGGGATGGGCTCGGACAGCCTGCATTCAACGCCATGGTCAAAAGCCGTAACCGGAACTTGGTCAGCTAATTGCTTTGATATTCGAAGGCAAACCGGAGAAACTTTTTGATGGACGGTATATTTACTATTCAGCAACGAACATGATCATGATCGGTCGCAGCTTCAAACTTGGATCGGGAGTGGACCCATAAGGGTATCAAAGACGCTTCCTAGCCTTGCTACGAGCGAACGCAATGAATGTAAAAGCCACATGTAGCGATAAAAAGGCATGGGACAAACGAGCAATTATTCATGGGTAATGCACAGACGAATAAAGGTCCCGAAAATGTCGGGTTCCGTCCTTGCGGAATTCGTCGATCGACGGAGCTCGGCCGCGTCGCGGGTGCATGGCCTTGGGCTACTTGATCTCAATCGTGATGATTCCTCATGCGCAAGACGAGAAGTGCGACGAGGAAAGGAGGACAATGAAATACCCGTAAGTAGCATCACGTCGCGACCTCAAAGAACACAAACTCGGCGACCAGCATAAAACTCCGCGTACCTCAGTCCCTGAACGAACTGCGCTCCCTTTGTACATCCGGCGTTCAATCTACAAGCCCGTTACTCGCATCAGCACAAGAAGCAGCCAAGTTTTGTCTTGTCTCGGCTTCCCCAGCCTCGGAACGATGTGCCACTCCCGTCCCCCTGTGCCACCCGGTAAGCGTTCCGTTTACCGATTCCACCGGGAACGCGGGCATACACAAACGACGCAGGGATAAAGCACGGACGTACCGGGACAGGACGTTCGGTCTTCTAGCGTGTCCCGCCGCCCCGACGAGCCGGCGATCCGCGTTGCGTCATAGCCGAAGGCGGGCGACGGGCAACGGGCGACGGGAGAAGCCTGAGACGAATGAACATTAAGTCGTCCGCTCCGCACATCCGACTCCGCGTCGATGCTCTGAATCGTCCTTCGCGAGATCCAAGACCGAGACCTGCCCATCGCGGAACAAACCCCAATGTCTACCACCACCGACGCCGACACCTGTTACGCCAAGTTCCACGGCGATTCCGCACGCAGCTCCCCCGCCCCGAGCTCCGGTATAAGCGAGCGGGGGAGCACACACGGCCGCGCGCCGCGCACCACGAATATTCACCCCCGAACCTTGCGAAGCACCCTGCAGCGCGTCGTAGTGAGGCCCGCGTCCGCAGCACGGGGCCGCCGAAGCAGGAGAAGCACCGCGACGGGCTTCGACGGCTCGGAGTGCACACAGCGACGATCCGGATCGCTTGCGCGGGCGCCGCTCTCCGAGGGATCGACGACGGACGGATGGGCGGAGGCTCTATGCAGCATCTAGCCTCCAGGGCACCCTCCCCCCATCTCTCTCTCTCTCGGACGCGCACTCCGTTCCGAGCCCGAGGCCGCTTCCGCTTCCGGGTGAGCATCGATCTCTGCAGCCGCGCTACTGCATTGTGCGTTTTACGTCTTAGGGGTGAGTAGTGGGAGTCTTCGGTAACACATGCCCACGCGGGTGTGTTGCGAGGGCGAACGGACATGCGGGGTGGGATGGTCGACACTGGAGGTTGGAACCTAGGCCTGACGATTCGGACCGGACGCCCATTGACTATGTTGGCCTAAGTAGGGTGGGGAGCGGAAGAGAGCTTCGCGCGCTAGAGCGTCATCCGAAGAACCTTGATTACCGACGAACGAATACACCGGCGTCAGTAAACCTAACCATACAAACGCTTTCTCTGTCCACGCAGCAAAGTGACTGTGCTTCGAGTGTGCCAAACCAGGCGGCATTCACCAGCTCGAATCATGTCGGACTTTGACCGTGTAGGGCACAAATGGCTGGGCATCATGACGAATGACACCGTGTGTCGCTCTCGCGATAAACGCTTTCCGAGTCCTGAGCAAAACAAGCTCTATGTCCCATGAGCACATGCGCATTGCGTCATGATCCTACGCCTTTCCGCCCAACGTCAAGGCCCCTGCGCCCACGGAACATTAGTGCGTCCTTGACTGACGCTGCGGGACCCGCATGTCTGCGCATCCGGAGTACATTCCCAAGCGAAGGCACGCCCGCAATGTCTAGATGTTCACTACGCGAATTCTGGCCACGATTTACGAGAAATCACGCCAGGCGAGCCGCGCCACCTCCGTCACCCCCACCATCAAGGGCGCGACTGAATGGTTATTGTCGGGGAAAGAAGCTCAACGTTCGGTCCCCGAGGAGGAGGCGGGGGGGGACCCTCGACCCACGCCGGGCGGGAGGGCGATTCGTCGCTAATAGCTGCGAACAGCGTTTTCTCGCGCACCCGCAAACTCTCTGCGGCCGGGCAGGCACCTTCACTCCCAGAGAGTCTGGCCTCCTCCCATCGCCCGCCGGGTGATGCCTCAGCGGCAGCGAGAAATCTCCTAGACTCGCCCTCTTCCATGAGGGGACGGCGTGCGTCTGGAGGTCGTAACCCGAGAAGCACGTACGTCCACTGCAGCCCCGCAGCACCCGCCCACTGAATAAGAAAAAAACGCGAACAAGCTTGGTGCCCAAACCCGCCACCGCGTATCATCGAACCCCGCCGGTTCTCGAGCGTATCACTGGCGTCGACCGCCGTCCAAGGTCCAAGAGAAGACGCTCACCTCATCAGTGCCGCTCGTGGCATCTGCGATAAGAGAGCCTGGCATAGAGTCGAAGCGCTGGGTTTGAATATTTGGAACTTGTGCACTTATTGCGCGTGCGGACGCCCCGTTCTCGGTGGGAGAGAAGCAGCGTCGAAGCGTGAAGCTTGGAAGCCCGTCCGTTTTGCGAGAGTTGAGTGCCCGCCTTGCCCCCCCGGCTTCCCTCATCACACACGCGCGCACGCGCACGGGCCATGGGGTGCGGTTGCTGGGTGCAGGACGGCGGGTGCCTGGGGAACGCGTCTGATCCTGCATCGTCGTCTCCCTGGAGCGGGCTCTGTAAGCCTGGAGAAGCGGCGAATGGAACGCGAAGAGTCGAAGACGCACCTCGTTTCGGCGCATCAATGCATCAACCGAGGGCCCTCCCTCCACCTTGGACGCGCTCCACAGTCAGGCCTGCACCGCATACCATCTCGGGCGGGCGACGAGCGCGGTCACTGGGCGTGCCGTTGAAATTAAATTTGCCGTGCCAAGGTTCATCCTGTACTTAGCTGTGTCGTCGGAGTCGGAGGGGCACCAGCGGGACGGGATGGGGATGGAGATGGGGGTGCTGTGTTAGCCGAGCGCGCAGAGAAGGCTCGCGAACGAAACTTACGAGAACGTCGGAGGCGGAGGCTGACCGGCCCCAACGGCATCCTGCATCCGCCTCCGTTCCGCTGCGATTGAGGCAGGCCGACTATTGCTTCCTCGAGGATGCGCGGTGCCCGAAAGCGACGTGGGCCCCCTCGCGCGTCGCGCATCTGAGCCTCGAAGGATGATGCAGAGAGATGGATGCAACAGATGCACCCCGCGCGCTAAGGGTGCACCTGCTAGTGCTCGCGAGCCCGCGAGCCCAGTTTACGCTGCCGCTAGAAGCGCGAGGGCGCAGGGCCGGAGGGATTGGGTTCGGAGTCAGCCTGGGGGCGAAGACACGTTCGCGACAAAAGTCGCACGGGCGAGAGGCAACGTGTTGCGGCCAGAAACGCTCTCGACCTTGCGCGGGGTGGGGGGAGGAAGGGATCGTCCGTCCAGAGATGGACATCCCGAGGGCGCTAAGGTGATCCGTGCGACGGAAGGGGACCACGAGGCTCGTCTTCCGTCGGCATCGCAGCTCGCAGCCAATGCGCATCGCGAGACGGGGTGTCCCCCGCATGAGAAGGCCCCGGGGCCCCGCCAATGGCGTGCGAGATGGGCGAGATGGAGGTGGTGCGCGGAGTGGGCTCGCGATGGCATTTACGACAACCAGACCGTGGATACGCCGGCAGTCTTGGACGAGGTTGTTCCAGTTTGCGCGAGACTTGTGCCGTGACCAAAGCTGCAGCTAAAGCGGGTTAACTGGATGACGAAAGGTCCGACGAGGGGACGGCATCAGGCATCGGAAGAGCGAGCGAAGCCCTCCCTGGACGCACCTCGCATCAGGGTATTCATTTTACACGGAGATACTTGGAAGCGGTACACGCATCCGCCTCGAGCCCGAGATACGACGACGCGGCGGAATACCAGACTTCACCGCTCCAGAGAGAGAGGACGGTGCAAGTGGGGAGGAAGGAGGCTGCAAACGTGCCTGAAAGTTTGAAACGACCACCCACGACCGTAGACGCCCCGCCCAGAATGGGAACATTGTGGCTAGCGCCAATTCGAATCCTGGCCTCGCGCATCCCGCACGCGAGCGCAAAAATGGACCATGGCACCATTTCTGACGCCGAGAGCTTGAACGACGGCAGAGCGAGAGGCACGCCTGCTCAGAAACCCACCACGAAAATAGCTTGGCTGACAGTCGCGCGAGACCGCCATCGTCGTGGATTCGCGCAATGATCAATCGGCTGGTCAGACTCTACGCCCGATTTTACCATCACTTCTTCGTGAAGACTTCTCCATTAAAATTACCAGGCCCGCTCAGGGTTCCGCCTCTGTGGAATCGCAGTGCGTAATGTCAAACGGACTTGTGCGAGAGCGCTAAGCACCTTGAGAGCCAGAATGCACGATCGAAAAAACATGGCGAGAAGAGTACGTACTACTAACGCGCGCTGTGCCATACAAAAGGCTCCACTCCAGGCTCGCCTAGCGAGAGACGATCTCTAGAATTTGCAGAGGGAAAGGGCACAGGGGATATGCCTATGACTCCCCTCCAGCGGCATCGAAAGATGGAAGTGCCCATCGAACGGCCGAACCTGCACGAACCATGATGCGAGTTCGTGGCCGCCACGAGTCCGCGCCCAACCCACAATCAGCCAATTAGCCCGAGGACAGCGCGAGGAAGGCGAAGCCACAGACGGCCGCGAGGCGCGAGCCGCAGCGCAGGACGGGAGATCTGGAGGCTCTATGTAGAAGGCGGACGCTGCCGATAGCGAGATAGCGTTATAAAGACACGCAGGGCGACCGCCGTGGTGGGAAGTATCAAAGGGCTTTCAAATGCAGCACGTAAAGCCGGTCGCTTCGACTCTCTCGGTCACGTCGAGCGTCGACGTCATGCAACGCGTGTGGCCACCGTCCACCGCTGTCTAGTCGCGACGGATGGGAGCTGGTCTGAGCTGGTGCGCCCGATGATTGAAATATTGACCGACCGTCTTCCGTCCGAAGTTGAGCCAACCTGGCTGTCATCGCAGGCAACGCGGAAAGATGGTTAGGCAAGACAGCTGACGCATGATAGATATTCATGCATTCATGCCTCGGTTAGCGCAAAAGAAGCTCGAGATGAAGCACCCCATAAACCACTACCATGCGCGCAAAGCATGCAGAGTAGCCTAAGTACTTACTCCGAGAGCTCCGTCCTACTCACCGCCGCCGAAAGCCGATGCTACAGGCACCGCCCGCTCGATCCATAATGAAGTCCGTTCCGAGTCCAAGCTGTGAGTTCAGTCGAGACTCGCGAGTCTAGCCGTACCGGAAATTGCGCGCGAGGCCGTCCGGCGAGTGCGGGCACGAGGCGCGCGCGAAGCGCGACCGGCCTCGAACAATTGATGAAGCCCGAGACGGCGAGCGGGTCGCGGGCACTGGGCAGCCAACGCGCGGTGTGCGCGTGGCGTTCGCGATGGCCATGGCGACAGGGGACCCGCCAGTAAGCAAGCAACTGTGCGCGGGGGCGCGACTACGTCCGAGACGTGGCCGGCACCGGCTGGCAGATGGCCCTCGAACTTGAAGTGGATTGGGCCGCCAACTGCGACTCGGAGGCGTGAAGGAATGATGCGCGCTTACATATGCGGTGAGAGATGTGGCACAGCCTTTGGTGGATGCACATCGCACGGACGCGATGTCGATGGCGCGAAGCTGCCCGCGCGCTAACCCGTTCTCTCAAAAAACGTTGTGGAGCAGGGTGGAGCGCGCGCACCCTTCAATTGAGCGTGTCCATGTGGAGCTGGCGAGAAGGGACACAGTAAGCACCCAGCGAGGCAGCGAGTCAGCGAGCAAACGTTCGACAGTCTACGCGAGCGTCCGACGGCCTGTGCGCGGATCACGACGCTACACGCAGTGAGTAGGGCTGCGCCAGCCGTCTGTCTACGATGCGGGCCACTCGCGAGGAGACGTAAGTAAAGCCCAATGCCGATGTTTTTATAGAAAGGGGGTGCGCGCGAGGTGCGTCCCGTCGTCAGCAGGCGAGCGAAGGGGGAAGATCGACACCGGCAAACCCACCTCCCGATGTATACGTATCGATGCAGTATGCGGTTTGCAGTTGCGGTAGTAGGTGGAGTAAGTACGCCCGTAGGACGTCGGGCTCGGACGCGTCGCGGAGGCGAGGATGGGCCTACCGAGGCCGGGCAGCGCGATACCGTCAAGAAGATTTACTCATCGTCCGCGGATGATGCGCACTGGCAGAGTTCGAACGAAGGAAACCGGCGGCAGAAGGTTCGTCATCGATGTCAGTAATAAGTAGGACGGGCTCTACTCGTACGCCGTCCCAGCAGCTGCCTACTTAGCTGCTGTCGACCACACTCACTTACGCGCGCGCTCGGGACCCATGTGGCGGACGTGGAAGGGAAGCCTGGGCGCGAGGACAGCGACAGCGACACGTAGCAAGAAGGTCGTGGCCAATCGCGAGCACGCGAGATGTGGCGGCGCGCGTCGAATCTGCGTATAACGGATGCGAGCGGAGGCCTTCGACGTTCGAGGCGCAACAGCGTGGCTGAGGAATCTTCAGCAGCGCAGGGTTGGATCGATATCGAAGGGCCTCCCGGTCAGATCGCTGTCAGGCGACGTGTCCGCGCGTGCCACCCAACGTAACGCGACGGCTGCAGGGCGGGCAGAAGCCCCAAGCCTGAGGCCTGAGGCCTGGGGAGCCAGATCACCATCTCGCGTCTCTCCGATGCCCGGCGAGTTGCTGTCAACGGCGAGCGTCCTGCGAAAGTTGTGTCGTCGCTGCGGGAACGGGCTTGCCTCGATCTTCGATCGCCGGGCAGCGATTGCTCGAGTGGGCTCGAACCGTGCTTGGGACGGCCGAGGGCGAGGCCCGCACGTAACGATGACATAGCGAGCAAACGCGCGGGCGAGGGGCGAGGGGCGAGCGACGCGAGAGGAGTGCTGCTTTCAGGAATGCTCGTCGTGCACAGAAGCGAAGGACGCGCGAAGGAGGAAGTCCGCCCTCGTGTTCGAGCTCGATGCCGTACAGCCACGGTGGTTGCGATTCCGGCCACACGGCCGTCGACCAATCGCGTAAAGCGAACATGGTCCAGTGAGAGCTCCTGTGTGGGCATGCGGTAAGCCTCGGTCTGGAACGAGAGGAGGCCGTAGGCCTGCTCAGGCTCACCGTGTGGGCAATGCGGGCAACGTCCGCGATGAACACCATCTCCGGTCCCCGCTACAGCCGACGTGTCCGGCGAAAAATCTTGGCCCGTCCTTGGACGAGTTTAATCTACACAGTAACAATGCTTGGTGAGAGAGAAGTCTCGTCACCGTCGGTTGGTTTCAAAGCCGGCAGCCACACTGGCGCTGCCAGTGGTACCATAGACGGACGCGAAGAATACTCACAGATACACTGACACACGCCAAGGCCCCATCCACGCAGCCTGAGCGTCACGAGACACCGCATCTTGCACGAAATCACCGAGCGTGCGAGCGAGCCGCCCCGTCCGATCGCAATGCACCCACCGACCGATGGAAGGGAAGCGCGCGCCGTAGTCTCCAGTCTTGAGTCTATGCGCAAGAGCCAACCTGGCAGCGAAGCGCCAAGCGCCAAGCGCGAAGGAGGGGACCAGGGGGGACCGCGGCGCGCCGGCCTCCAGGGTCCCCTGCCCAAAACGGACGACGCGGCGGGCGTACACTGTGCGCCACCGCATATGGGAGGCGATGGTGGGGGCTCGGTCCGGAGGGTGCGAGACTTGTGGGTCCATGCCTCACGCCCGCATGCCCGCGCGACGCGTTGTGGACGCGCTGGGGGCAGCTGACCGCGTAAGTATTGCGGTAAGGGGAGCGTCGTGCTCTGTGCTGCGTGCTGCGTGCTTCCTGGGGTCGAGCGGCGGGGTCCCGGCAGAGAACTGAACAAGACTGGGTTCAAGATTGGCGTCGTGTCGGTGTCGGGATCGGTGTCAGTTTCGGGACATGCGTGCAGTACTTGCTACTTACTACTACTCCCGTCGCGGCGGACGCCAAGGCGTCTGCGCTAACCGGTCTATGGCTATGATCTCCTTAGCATCGACCAGGTCTAGCTTAGCTTCCGCGGTCGGATGTGAACGCGGACGCGCGGAGTCGTGGTTTTGAGTTCCGGGTCGAGGGCACGATCGATCGTTTCAATGGCTATGGCTGCAGTAAGCGTTGAATCAATGTGCATCTGGGGTAGAGAGGCCTCTCCGCGCCGGGGCTTCGGTGCGGGATCACAGGTCGTCGGCTCACCCTTTATTGACGCGAAGACCCGAAGGCGTCGCGTTACGGCGTGGGGGGAGGAGGGAGGGTACGAAGTCCACATTTCGCGCCAATGCAGCATGCATGCCGCGTACCGCGCAGAGAGGGCGTGGAACGCGCAAGTGTACGGGCCGACGCCGCGTCGGCCAGCAGATAGGGACGTCGGTTTTGAGTGCGTCGCAAACGGAAGCGGAACCCAGACGTCCGAGTCCAAGGTGAGCGGAAGCCTGAAGACGCTGCCAAGCATTCGAGGGCCGGAGTGTCGCGCCGCTAGGTTCTGTTCGGAGATGGAACCGGATCCAGCGAAGCTGAGTGTGCACAAGCATTCATGGTTTTTGCTCGGTCAATGATGGTCGATGGCCGGTGGCGGGTCGGGGGTGGACGTTGTGTAAGGACCCTCGACCGCCGCCGCTCGGGTGATCGAGTGCGAAGCCCAGCCAAGCCCAGGCGGGAAGCAGAAGGCACTCGGGTAACGGTAATCCGAGAGAAGAGGGACGCAGTCTGCCCGACTCTGGCAGCTGTTCCGAATGAGCACGGGACGAGAACGAGAACGTCTGTCTATGTCCAGCGGTGAGTCCGTGCACACCGCAGCTGAGCGAGGCGGTCAATGCGACACGGGCGTGTCCGTCGTGGCGTGGGTGCGACACAGCGTCATCGTTATCCAATTGACAGACAGAAGATGCATCTTCCTTCCTAAAGCTCAACTTTGTGGACGAGAGAAGGGTGGAGCCCGAAAGACGTGCAAACACAGCGCCAGCGGGGGGGCACTCGACAGGCGGTCTGACGTCAAGGGGGCGCCTAGCGGACTGAATAGAAGCGTCGACGTCGCACCGGGGATCCGAGGGCTGGAATGTCGCCAGAGCCATTCCCGGCGTGGCCCCCTCGAGATGGCCAGCGCGATGTGGAGATGGTCCGTCGTGCTCTCGCGATGGGGGTGCCCGTGCACACCGCAGTCGGTGAGAGCCCCGGAGGCAGGGGCGCGAAAGAGTGCCAGGTGACCGTGCGCGGTGTGTCGTCCTGGCCGCAGAATGAATGCGAACATGGCGTACGTACGAACCTTGGTGGACGCCGGGTGGGGGTGCCCGCGGAGGTCATTTGGCGAGTGTTGAGCGGAGGCGGGAGAAGCGGCAGCGCCAAGCCGAGTGTCCGGACACCATCCACGGTGCACGACTAGCCTGTAAAGGTGGACAGTACTGGATGCGCAGTGTCGGTGGCTGTATGGCTCGTGTTCGGGCGGTCGGGGAGCTGATACGGTTGCGGGTGCAGGACATTGAACCGTATGCTCGCGTGGCAAGGCAAGCTCGGCGGCCGGGATCGTTAGGAGCGAGGAACGACGAGCGTGCAAGGAGGGACAGCACCGACCTGAGGCCGGTCGAGCAGGCCCGAGGTCGGGCGGTGGCCTGAGGTGAATCGGAGCGCGGACGGGGGGATACGAGCATGGGACGTTGTCCGGGTCCCCCCTAACGTCAATGAAGACGGGGCCTCGCGGAGTCGATCGGGCAAAGAGGAGTTCTTCTGACAAATGAGCAGCATATTAGCTGGTGATAGGGTGCCTGGGCCGAGATGTCGAAGTCATAGACCCAGAACTAACACGTCGTGATCCATAACTAGCCAGGCCCCAGAATCGAGGGGAAGGACGAGGCGATGTCGAGGAGACGCAGGGAGATGAAGCGAGAATACGTACAAGATGAAGCTCAGCTGGTCGCTACGATCGCAAATGCGGGGTAAGACCGTTAGACGCGTCGGGTTGTCGAGAGCGGGAGAGAAGAGGTCGAGGTTGGCAGGAGACGTTTCTGCACGGAACGCCGCAATCTGGTCGAGGGCGATCTCGTGCGGGGTACGCCATCATACATCACGTATCACAGATCGGCCTTTTCATTTCGCAGGGCATGCTAGAATTGGGGACGACAACAGAACCGGGGAACGAGACAGCGAGAAGGCGTAGAAGAACGGCATCCTCGGGACAATGGCCCGACGCAGCGCCCACCCATCACGGGCGCTTCAGATGCCATTTATGGACGTGTGCCACGAGGCAGCTGTCAGTGGTCACCCGGCCAGCCCCGGTGACCTTTGGCAGCGGACGACAAACGCGCCAGGTACGCGCGGCGCACTATGACGACATTCGCCCTTAGCCTCTTGTCTTTATTCATCGAGGGCGCGTAAGTCCTTGAGCGTGTGAAGGAGACTGTCGAGGGCTGCATCCTGGCTGCGGAATACAAGCGGAAAGCTCTGACAAGACTCGCAGTCGCAAAACACGACAAGCCGCTCTCAAGCATTCGCATGTGCTCCGACGACTCCAAGAAGCTCCAAGACAAACCGTCGGCACGTATTCCACGGCTCGCGCCCCGGTCGACGATGTGGTAAAACGACGCGCAGGTGACCGTCTCGGTCAGCCCCGAGCGCGGAGGACCGGCCGCAAGTCCGAGGTCATGTCTGTATTCATGGATCATGCACTGGAGACTAGTCTGTTGTCCGTGGAACTTGAAGGCATTTTGACACTGGCAGTTCACAACACGGAGGATGTAGAACGGCAGGAACCAGGCGGTGCGCTTTGGTACCCTGAAACCGTGACTAGTCCTCGGACGGAGCAGCGAGCGTACTGCTTGCGACCGATTACAGCATGAATGGTCTCTGGCAGATCAACGTTTCAACTCGCACGGTGCTCATAAGTGGATAAGCGCAGCGCCGACGCACAGGAGATGAATGCAAGCAACATTGAACGTCGTATCCCGAACTTCGCACGGGTCCGCGGTGCGGTTCCGCGCTCGAGCTAGTATGAATGAACGTAGCTGCAGTCCGCTCGAGCCGACTTACAGCAGGAGTGTGGAGAAGTGTGGCTACCAACGGTGGAGTCGGTGTCTTGGCAACCTCGACATCCAGCAGTTGGCCTCCCAAACGGGTCCCAGGACCGGTTCGTCTTAAGCTTGGCCCTGTCGGACACCCGACTTCGAATTCGCCCCCCCCCTCCCCCCTCATTCGAATTCTGCGCCGCACGCCGCCGGGGGAGCAGTGATGATGTTATGCTGCGGTGGGCTACGGTACAGCAGCAGCCTTCTGTGGTTGTCAACGTTGCTGTGCGGAGCGGACGCCGCATCTGAGATATCCACTGGCATGACCATGACCTGCAGCTGTCGCGGGGTGGTTTGATCGGCCAACAAGAAGCCTGTGCGGCGAACACGAGCCGTAGGTAAAGCCCACAATTGCGATGGATATTGCGACCGCCGTACTGTATATGTTGCTACGCTGCGACTCCCCGCCGACTCGTGCTCATCTGCATGATGCGGATCATCCGCAAGTACTGCATGACGTCGACTGCGGTGTGGCCACAAAAACGACCACAATAGGCAGGATAGCCGTTGGATAGATAGCCGAGTGCATTGTTCGCCGTGCGACTGTCGGCGCAGGCGGTATGTCGGGGAACGGACGACCGGACCGCATCACGAACAGAGCTCACAATCTCCCCCCCCCACCGGTCACGCGCTGGAGAGTGCATGTTGCGTGGGGCGCGAACATATCCATTAACCCACCCACCGCCACAAGTCGCGCTCGCGTTAACAACTACGGGCTGAATGAAACGCTTCGCGCGATCGGCTTGGCTTGGCTTGCGGAAATGGGCGATTCGGGCCTGCGGCACGGCGATATGAACTTCGCGCATTATCGACCCGTTATTGCATCTCTATGCGCGTGTCCGGGAAATCGCGATCAGCCTTCACGATGCGCCGAAGAAAGAGTGAGAGAGTGGGAGAGTGAGAGAGTCGAATGCATCCGCGGACATCGCGAGGGGGATCAGCTGACGCCGCGGCCGGGAGCATCCTGGCGCGCTGCAGCTGCTCACCCCCCTGCCGTCAGCTCGCGTTAGCCTCTCTATCCGCGCCATCGGAATCAGCTGCTCGTCGCCTGTGCACCAGGACTGACCAAGTTTTAAGATTAGAGGACGACGCGGGCACGGGACAGCCAGCCGGGGAGCTAGCGCGGGAGCTGCGAAGTGCACTCGCGTTCGCGCATTGTATGCTGTACGCTTGGAACATGCACTGACTCATGCGCGACGCGGTGATCCGCGCGAGCATCTGGGGTGCAGCGCGACGGCGACGGCGACGACGTACCTTCGCCCTCCGTGCCGCCTTGCGCCCGGCGCATACAGACCAGCGAAATCCACGCAGGGCCCTGCAACTTGCTAGCCCGCCTTGCGCGCGCAGGGCGCAGGGGCACAGGGCAGGCCTGCCGCGGTGCCGTCTCACAAGCGCCGTTGTGTCGGTGTGCTGATCAGATGCTCGATGGTCGAGATAACGAACGAGCATCCATGATCCTGTCCTTCGTGAAGAGGACGCGGCGCGTCGAGCCTGCGCGGCTGGCCGCGAGAGCCCCTAGATTATCTCTGGGCGCGCGCGTGCATGCTCCGGCTGCGTGATGGCACGTCGCGATCGGGTGGGCTGTCTGGGGGCTGGGGGCTGAGCGCGCGAGTGGTCGGCAAAACAGAAAAGAAACAGAAAAAGAAACAGAAACAAAGAGGGAAAAAAAGACGGAAGGCGCACGGACGCCCAGTTGGATTGTCCGTCGCGGCCGAGAGCAAACTGGATGTGAAAAGAGAGCTGGATATGGGATGCGTACCTGCGCAGGTATGTTTGGAACCCGAACCGCGCCGATCGCTCATGGCGCACGAGAGAACGCGCGCGAGACACTCAGATAACCTACCTCTTCCAGTACTAGCGAAGGTGGAGAGGCTTCGGGCGGGGTTGGACTGGCTGCCGTATGTTTTGGAAGGAGAGCGTTAACGTTAGCGCGATCTGCGAAACACGCCGCGAGCGGCATGGTATGTCAGAGCTCTGCAACCGGAATCTACCCTATGACGGAATGCAGTGGTAGCGGAGCCCGCGTAAGCGAAGGTTTGCGCTTCGCCCTAGCGTTATCCGCGCGCTATCGCGCACGCACCTTCCTTCAAGTTCTCCACTGCACCTTCACCGTGCTGCTGCGCAGGACTCTTGGAAAGAGCGCGCCAGAAGAGGCAGTCGCAGACGGGCTGAGATGAGATGCGCGATGGGTGATGCGATTGCGTTCGTTCTGCGCGGGGGCCAAGATGCCTCAGGCAGCAAAGAGCACAGTAAGCAGGCAGTCCAGCAGACCCGGCCGACTGAATGGCGCAGAATGTGCTGGAGACTGAGAAAACTGCGAGACTCCGACGCATGGGCGAGCTCCGGGCGCGGCAGGGAGGGCTTCGCTTCGCGATTCCCGCGGAGGCTTTATCGGACGGACGGCTCTGCGCGCATAGACAGGCAGACAGCCCAAGGCCAAGGCAAAGACAAAATCTACGTGCGCAGTCGGCCACAGAGAGCAGGCACCAGGGAGGAGGGAGTAGATAGCGGGGCCATAGAGGGCGTCGCGGAGTCGTGCGCGAGGTCATGGGCTGGGGTCGAACAACATGTGTTGGACGCGATGTGGGACCTACGCGCGAGGAGTGCTGAGATGTCCTGCCGAGCGGCATCTGGCTGAGATATGGGGTGGGACATGAGAGGTATGTTCTCGAGGGGTGCGTGGGGGAGAGTCAGGGCCGGAAGCGGGCGGTGATACGGCATCGGTTGGAACATGACTCTGTCTTCTTCACGCTACGAGTGTGTTTTGAGATGCCGACAGCGAAAGGTCGGGAGACGAGAAGAGGGAAGGGGCGAGAGGGCGGAGCACGAGTGCCGTATCAAGGCGTGTGGGTCAGATACCGAGAGATGGAGGACGAAATTGGAGACGGGGGGACATTGCTTGCGGTTCGGGTCTTGGGATGGACCATGAGGGGCTCGCACGGCAGGCAAAATTCGCAGGAAAAGGGTGAGAGAATTGCGGGAGGTCGCGGTAAGCTTTAGGAGGTAAGCGCAGAGAGGAGAGACGAGGAGGAAATGAGCGTCCTGGGGAGGTCTGGAGTTCGAGATGTCGAAGCGGGGGCCAGATTGCCGGGCGAGAGGAGGAGGGATGAGGGCAGAAAGGTCATTTGAGAGGGGCCAGGAGAGGGGAGAGGCGAGGTCGAGATTGATGGGGAATTGAGATGGGAAAGAGATGGGAAAAGTGGAAGGAGAGGAAAGAAGATGTCGGTTAACATGGACGTGGGGCTGTTGCAGGGATGGATATGCGGATGCCTGTCGGAGCGGGGTGAGGACGAAGGGAGTCTTGGTGTTTGATTAAGGGAGGGTAAGAAAGAGCGAATGGAAGATAATGGAACGCATGTGGCGAACGCTGGGTTGGGAATATGGCGCAATGAAAGGGAGAGAGTCAGATGGACCTGGGGGTCGCGTGTGTGGGTGGCCTCGAGGCGGGAATGACGGAGATAGAAGGAGAGGTGAAGAAAACAGGGTAGGGCAGGACGAGGCCGAGGGAAGGGCGAGGATTGGGATGAGAAATGGGGATTGGTTTCGACGAGACTTACGGGAGATGGATATTTGCTGTGGATATTTGCTGGGAGGACGGCGAAATGAGGATATCGAACAGGATGCATTGATCGTAGTACATTACAGGAATGCAAAAGACGACAAAGTGGTGCAAGGGCGATGGCCCGGCTGTGCAGAGGGCGGGTACATGTTGGAGGAAAGAAATGCAGGAAAGATGCGTAGGACTGACGTGATGCCCGACAACAATGCATGCGTTGAGAGTATGGGATGAGGACGGAGAAGGAGCGGAGGATAGAGATGGGAGCGGGGCAGGAGGCAAGGCGTCGGCGGAGTGATTGGCGAGTCGAGGGTGGTGAGGAGGTCGGACGGTGGCCCGGACGAGGTCACGGGGGCGAAGTTGATGGTGGGTTCGGGGAGGAGAGGATTGTGGCACAATTGTGGCGGGGAAAGGAGGACGGAATGGGAGGAGGATATTGATTGGGGGAGGAGGGCGTAGAGCGGGAGAAGGCAGGCGAGAAGAGAAGGGAGGGCGACGTCGGAGACAAGGTTTGGGAGGAGCATGCCGGGCGATTGACGGCGATCTGAGGAACCGGTGGAGGAGTCGGAAGTTGACACAATAAGGCAACTCTGGCCCGGCTCGCCCCGTGGAGGGCTGGTGGGAAGGCGCTCCTGATTTGGACAGAAGGACGAGGGACAAAGGAGGCGCCCACGCGGCTTCTGTTTTCCTGCCCCCAACACCTGCATCCGCCCTTTTCCTGCACAAGCATATAGACTCCTCGCCATGGCCCTCCTCTGCTAACATCACCGCCCGTCGTCGCAGCCCGTCCAGCCCTCGCCCTCCTCTCCTCCTCCGCCGCCACTCTCGGCAGCCGACGACGATGCCTCCCTCGTACAGCCCCTGCCCCCGCCCCTGCCTCAAGCGTTCTGCCGTCCCCCGTCCCCTCCCCCAGGACGAGCCATCCACTCTCCTCGCCATCGACCCTTCCATCCTCTCCCCTCTCGTCCGCTTTCCTCCTCAGCCCTCTCTCGCTCACACCCTCGGCAATGCCATCCCCTACGACAGGTCTCCCATTGTCGTCCTCCCCAACAACTGTGCCCTCCCAGAGCGTGGTTGTCCCGGTCGCACCTATGCCCCAGATGAGTCCGCTCGCCTCCGCCATTCTAAGCGGTCAAGCCTCAGCCCCACTCGTGGCAAGCACCTCCATCCAAGGGCTGTCCCAGACGACCACTCTCTCGACGACGACCTCACCCCAAGGCAGAGCCCCAGAGACGGTACCCACCTCCTCCCCCCCCTCGTCCCTGATCTCTCTTCCGAATCCTCAGAGGAGAGCGACGGCTTCTCCAGCCCTCCTCCAGAGCTCTATCATGGTGAGTTTCCTACCTCTTCTCCATTCCCTCTCCCTTGCCACCCTCCCACCGTCGTCTTATCTCGCTTCGCCCCTGCATCATTCCATCTCGTGGCTAATTCCCACCTGCCATAGCGCCCTCTTCCTACGGCAAGATGTCTCTCGAGCAATCCTTAATGAACCTCTCGCTCGCTGGAACTAATGCCCCTTCCACTTCTGCCCTCTCCTTCCTCCCCCACCCGCCTTCTCCACGTGTACGCTCCCACCACCCTTCCCTCTCCGTCTCTCCCGTACATCCACCGTCAAATCCTCAGTATCACACCCCCTCAAATTGCAGGACAACTTCCCCTGTCCGTTCCCGTTCTCCTTCTTCCCCCACCCACTCTCGTCGCAAATCTCGGCCCCAACCCATACCCGTCCCGGCCTCGATCCCTGCTTCGTATTCTTACCCTGCTTCCACTCCAACGCCCACCTACACACCAATGTCTCAGTCCGCCGCCATGGGCGTTCCGGCAAGTCCGGAACGCGAGCGCAGGAGCAGGCATCGCGACGACCGCGAACGCCGGGAGCATCGCGATCGTAGTCGGGAGCGCAAGGAGCAGGAGCGCGCTGCCCGCCTCGCGAGGTACAAGACTCTGACGGAGAGCAGGCTCGATGACGCAGGTTGTCTCGGTGGGTTTTAATCTCGGTTCGTGGAAGGTTCTCTTCGCTCCGTTCTGCCTTCCACGCGTCCTCCCCACCTGCCCCCAGCTGTTTGTCCAGCGCCGCTTCCCTCTGTCGGCCGGCGACTTGTACATAGTATCCCATCCCGCTCGATGGACTTATGAGGCTTGAAAACGAGAAGAACATATCGGAAATGACTACTACCCTACTAGTAGCGCAATCACCCCACTGTACCACAACCAACTATTCACGCCTCCCTATTCCTATCGCTTTTCTCTGCAATTCTCTTCGTCTCTCCCTCATACTCATTTATTGCGCAATGCTCTCTCATCATCGCTTCTGCTCATCATCACACATTTTCATGACGACCCCCTCCTAGCTTCGTACCGCACCTGCGATCGTGTTTCTCGGCTTGAAGTCTTTCCCGTCGTGCTCGCTTTCCATCGACCGCCGCTTCGCTTCCCGCGCCATCTCGCGCACCGTAATCACCTTGCCATGTCATGCTACGCTGTCCGGTTCGTGGTTCACGTCTCCCTCTCCTTCCCCTCCATTCCAATGCACACATACCCTCACATACCTCGCCCCTCGTTAGCTCCCTCTACCACTTGTATCTCTCTTCGGCCACTTCATCATCAATACTTATGTAGTTCAATCCCCCGCGCGGTCGTACGTGAATCGTGATGACGACCGTGGTCCGTTTCGAATTCGCTCTGTGAGCTCGCGCGCATGTCCGTACCACGTCGACGCTCCAATGTGAAGTTGCTTATTGGCCACACCTCCGAGTCCAGCGTCCTCCAGGCTTGGCGTCGGGTCCTTGTCGGACACGGTTCGAGGTCCGCCGCGAGTCGAGTCGAGGTAAAACGTTTACGGTTAGCCGCAGCGCATTACATTAACACATACTAATGGTGTCTGCGCAGGGTTTGCACTTGCTGACAAGACGGCCGAGGACCCGGTCATCCGAGCCGTACGACATACCGACATACGACAGAACGTTAACCGTATGTCGCGCGCGGAAACAAGACGGCTCTACGGCGAGTCTACTTACCGTCTTGAGCTTGGGCCATCGGACTCAAATACGTATGTACGTACTCGAGCCCCGCGGACCAACGGCACCACGCGTATATACGCACAACGCACTACGCAGGCCCGCGCGCGAGCCCGCCTTACGTGCGAGCGCGGGCGCGGGCCAAGTTTTTGCGTCGATCCCGCCGCCACCCACGTCGATGGCACCGTTGACCCCTGGACCTACTTCAACGTTAGCCGTTAACCTTGCGTCGTGGCCGGCGGACCCTCGGGATGATGTCGATGCAGCCACACCGTCCGCGCTATACCAGTAAGTGGCTTATAGTAGCTGCCTTTTGCAAGCTCGAGGTTCGCCGCGCGACAGTGCCGGGGATGTGGGACTCGCGAGCGCGCCGCCGAGGGTTGTGGTTCTGGAGCACGCTGGGGCAGTCTTGGGGCTCAGGCTGTGTCATTGTGATTGTGATTTTTGATTCGAGACGCAGACGCTCGCGTTGCTTGGGTCGTGTTGACGAGATGAGACGGATTGAGATGCGCGCGAGGCGCGAGCCTCAAGGTGCGCCCACCAGCGCACCCTGCATGTGCAGTGCCAGTGCTGGGTCGCCTTGGCCGCAGCTGGTCCAGCGCGGCGTGCCCTCATGCCCTCATCCGGTCCCCCATGGGGTCATGTAGTCCGGAAAGCTATATGGTATATGACGATTCACTGGGTTTGGATTTTCAGGAACCCTGGAGGGCGGCGGTGCTGTGTATTGTCGGGGGGCGTCGGATCGTCCGCGCGCTGGGGCGTAAGTTCAATAACGGCGAACTTGTTTTTGAATGTGATATATGCATATGAACGTCAGGGCGCGGGTCTCCACATAGGTACGCACAGAAATGTACTTGTTCGAGGATGTATATGGGGGTGGAGTGAGGTTCTCGCAAGGGCACGAGGCCATGGCTGCGATCGAGGCGTGTCGCGCTCGCGAACGAGGCGCGCCCCGCGACGTCGACGAGACGGTGGGCACCGCCGGTGCGCGCAAAGAGCACACACGCTAGCAACCGCGTTAGCCACAGGTGCGGCGCAGGCGGCGCAGACTCAGACGGTTCCATGGTAACTCGAACACTTTACCCTCCACAGGAAACGACGTCAACGCTCAACCACTGTCGCTGTGCAGGTAAACTCAGCGCCAGCGGTCGCTCGCGAGTCGCGACGGGGAGGAGGAGGGGAAGCCAATGCTAGCGTCTGGGCATGCATGCTAAGCCTGTGCTACGCAGCCCGATGCGCGACGATATGTGAACCTGGCTCGCGTGGCATCGGCGCACGGGCCACATCGCGCACGTTGAGTGGTATCATTTTTGTGGCGGCGGGGCTGATGAGACAGGTTTCGGACGTCGCGGATGCTGGAGTCAACTGGCGGCTGGCAGAACCTAGGCTGTTAGCGTCGAACCGAGTCTCTCTTGTGCGCTAGTGCGTAGACAGGCGTGTACATGTAGTGTGCCGGCGGCGGGGAGACAGCCTGAGGGATAACGACTATACAGTACATTAACCATGAAGGAGGACGGTGTTGGTCGGGACAGACATACCAACCTGAGTTCGGGCAAAGACGGCTGCAAGCTGGCTGGGCTGGACTCGAACAACCAGTGCGTTTGCTGGCAGCTCATTAAGCACTACTTAACGACGGCAACGAGCGGAGTTCGAGCTCATGTAATGCGACTTACCGGATGGGATTCGCAGGTCGAGCAGGCTGGGTCGGAGGGACGGGGAGGGGAGGAAAAATCAGGCGTTCGTGGACCCGTCGGACATCGTCTCGACGTTCATATGTACCAAGCCGAGATTCAACATTGACAATCGTCAATTCCGTCGCGACTCACCATGATGTGCTCTAGACAAATTCCCTCAGATGGACGCAGGCGCTGGCTGTATAAAGTAAGTGCTTATTAATAGGGTGTAAAGTAGGGGGGATTAGGGTTAGAGTGAGGTTCGGGTGAGATTTTTGGAGATTGTTGCGACATAGCGGGTGTACCGCTATGTCGCAAAAAGAGAGAAGAGTTGGAGATTATCGGGAACAGGAAAGTTGCGACATAGCGGAGTGACTGCTATGTCGCAGATATGGGAGCAAGACTGTGTACCTGGCAAATTCGAATAAAGGTGTGATAGCAAACATGGCATTGGGTGTAGATGGTGACTGTGTAGAAAGGAAACTTAGTGAAGATGATAAGTAAAAGTGATGTGAATGCACGTGGGATATGTTGTGAAGACAGGCATAAAGGAGGGTCGAACTGGGTGATGTCGACAGCTTTTTAAATGAACTCATGTATTGTGTATCAAAGCATTATTGAGACGGACATATGTAGCAAAGGGTCGAGATATCGAGAGAAGAAATGGAGCTATGTAAGACTTACTATGAATGAATTGAAATCAGAATGAGGGGATTAGGTAGGAGGAGTAGTGGCTAAAGAAGGATGGAATGAACAAAGCGGGTGGAGGGTGCAAAGAAGGAAGGCAGGTGAAGAGGCGAAGTGTCGGAGTGATGTGAGGAGAGGTGAGAAGGAGAGAGAAAGGGAGCGCAGCAAACGTGAGAAAGAGAGAAGAAGAGAAGCGAGAGAATGATAGCCGGATGCAGGCATGGTGCCGATGAATAGAGTTGTTGAGAAGGAGGGGCAGAAGTGAGCGGGCTGATGTAAGTGGGAAGGGAAAAGACTGTGGTCGAGAAGGGGGATCTGAGTGTGCCAGCGAAGCGGGTAGGAAGTATATAGGAATGAGGCCGGCGAGGGATATGAAGAGCAACGGTGTCATGAACGGCACGCTCGGCGCCTACCCCGGCGTCTCTCTTTCCCTTTTCGGACTGTTTGCCTCCCGCGTCGTCCTTATTGTCCTCCGTTGTTTAGCAAACCCGTCCCTTGTTCTCGCAGTACAATAACTCCTGTTACCCATTGTTCCCGTCGTCATTGTACTACATACTATTGTTCTTCCACTGGTTCCCGTGTCCATAGTTACCTATTGTCCCCGGTTCCCATTGTCCACTACATGTATATAAGACCTGTACTTCGCTACCTGGAGACCTCAGTTTCGACCTCTTGTCTCCAGGTAAGCCTCACTGTATTCTCGCTCGTTAGTTACTCGCTCAATACATCTTGTCTCCAGCCTGACTGTCGAGCCCTGCTCCGCTCTCGCTGCACAAGTGCTCGTCGACGCCCTTGCTCGTCTCGTAAGCCTCCTCCCTGATCTTACTCGACAGCCAGTCGTAACATTAGGTCGAAACTTCTACACGAGCACTGGCGTACTCCATCCACACTCTTTCCCTCTCGTACGGTACGCACTTAGATCCTCTGTGTTGGCCTAGCGTAGTGCGCGCTCTAGTCACACCATCGGATGTGGTCTCGGCGCAACCTGAGGCTTGCCACTCTTAGTGGTACAGTACGCGGAAAGCTCCTAACACGAGACCCCGGTACTGACAGAAGTGGTCCGCCTCACGGCGTGGGAGGCTAGAGAAAGGCGGCGAAACAAAGCCAAGGCAGAACACCCTTGGGCCCGTGTCCCTTGGGCTAAGACACAGCAATAGGCCGAGGAGGCTGAGCAGACAGTGTTGGATCGTGCACCTGCCGTTTCATTCCTAGGATAAGGAAGCGAGATTCAACGTGGCTTGCCAAGCCTGGGGACACATATTTCACCCCACTGCAGTACAGGACGAGTACTGGGACGAAGATAAGCAAGCCTGGTACTACTGCGAGGAGCAACCGTGCCCCCACCGATCACACACATTCGACGATACTCTTGAAACTCGCGAAGGCATCGCCCCTAGACTCCTCACCACCAAAGAACAGGAAGTCCTAATCCGTGCGAAGATCGCAAACCCACCAGCACCTGCACCTCGAGATCCAAGCCGACCCCCAGCTCGCCAAGCCGCCCTCATCGCATCCAGGAATCCCTCATCCCGCCCTGCCTCACGCCCTACCTCACAACCCCAAAGTCGAATCCCCAGTCCTGCACGATCAACAGGGTCTCCCATCCTCGACAAGACTCTTGAACTCGTTACAGAGCGTCTTGGACAGCGACGAACCTCGACTCCTGCAACCCCCATTGCTTCAACTTCTAAACTCCCAAAGGCAGAGAAAAAGCCGGAAGTAAAGAAGGAACCCAAGCAAGAGACCATCAGCCTCAACACTCCACAACCCTCATCCTCTTCATCAGCTGCACCCAGTCGAGCGTCCACACCCGCCATGACTACCCCTGCCCCCGCTCCACTGTTCGACACCTCCAAGCTCCTCTCCCAGATCGCCCCACGTGAATACGATGGAAAATCCGCACAGGATGGTCTCCGCTTTGTGTCCGCCGCTCAGATCTACTACAACACCCTTACGGCGGTAGCAGTTGGCACGCCTAGCGACGTCATATGGATGACCATCCTCAGTAAGCTCACGGAAGGAGCAGCAGCCTGGGCTGGCCCCCACATTGTAAAGCTCGCCGGTGGAACTAGTCCTTGGGCAGACTATGGCGCGTTCAGCACGGCCTTCAAGGATCACTTCTGCGCGGCTGACGACAAGGAGGCTGCCATCGCCGAACTTGTCAAGCTTTGCAAGGCATATCGCAAGGTTGGCACCGTCCAGGAGTACACGGCGCAGTTCAATGCAGCTGCAGCGCGGACCGGCTTCGGCGACGAGGACAAACGCGAACGCTACCGCTCTGGCCTACCTCCCAGGCTCCGGGACGTCCTCGCCACCAGTGCTCACGACATCTCGGACCTCACCAAAATCCAGAAGGTGGCGCTGTCGCTCGACCAGGCCCTCGTCACCAGAGAGGAAGAACGGCCGAAGTCGTTTGGATGGAAGAAGAAGGGGGAGAAGGCGGCTGCTACTAGGAAGAAGCCGTTCCCAGGAAACTGCTACATCTGTGGCCAGCCCGGACATCGTAAGTATGACTGCCCGCGGCTAAAGAGTCAGCAAGCTGCTTCCTCGTCCACTGCGACCACGGAAGTAGCGGCTCTTCAGGCCCAGCTCAAGGCAATGGAGGAGAAGATCGTGGCCCTTACAACCGCTGAGAAGAAGGAGGGTTTCTGATTAGAGCCGCACTGGACGCTGCGCGTGCCGGCTCTTGTAGTAATAGTCGATTTTCTGTACTGAGTTCCGCGTTTGTATATGAAGTAAATCACAGTGGTCAACACTTTCATATACCGGTACGGTTAATCGGCAAGCAGCGACATAAGGACATAGTAGCAATGGTAGATAGTGGAGCTACTACTAAGTTTTTACATAGACGGTTCGTAGAGAAGAACCAGGTTACGACGAGGAAGTTGGCAAGGCCAATTCCTCTGTACAACATAGACGGTACTGAGAACCGTGATGGAACGATCACAGAGGTCGCCGTGTTGGATATGGCGATTGGAGACCACCAGGAGAAAGTGGTGTTTGTGGTGACAGACATAGGAGAAGAGGATGTGATCATTGGCCTGGACTGGCTGCGCGAGCACAACCCTGAAGTAGATTGGGAACGTGGCTCGCTGCGCCTATCGAGATGTCCAGAGGCATGTCCGGCTCATTGGAAGGCATCCAAACCTGTTGAGACCAAAGCGCGTGATACGGAGGTACGGCTTACGGCGCGCAATGGTTATCGACGGGTGCGGAAGGCAAAGATGATGGGTAGGATATGCACGGCCGTAATGGTTGAGGAGGAGGAGGAAGATAGACCTCCACCACCAGGTTTTCTGCCGGAATGGGATGGCACTGAGGAGTCTCTTCTCAATGCACTGGAAGATGGACGACGACTTCGAGGTACCCCTAAGATCTTTGTATCGGCGAGCTACACGTACTCTCAACAGCTCGCTGAACAAGAGTACCAGAAGAAGGAAGTCCGTCCTGTCGAAGAGATTGTACCTCCCCAGTACCACGAGTATCTGCGTGTGTTCTCGAAAGAGGCGTCCAAACGTCTACCCGAGCACGGACCCTACGACCACGCTATAGAACTCGTACCAGATGCTAGGATGTTCCATTCCAAGGTGTACCCCCTGTCTCCCAGCAAGCAGGTCGAGCTTGACAAGTTCCTTAGTGAGAACTTGGCCAAAGGTTATATTCAAGAGTCGAAGTCACCAATGTCATCACCGTTCTTCTTCGTTAAAAAGAAGGACGGCAGCCTACGTCCTGTACAGGACTACCGGCGATTGAACGACATCACCATTAAGAACCGATACCCACTACCATTGGTGTCAGACTTGATGGATCGACTCAAGAGGGCCAAGTACTTTACCAAGCTTGACATCCGTTGGGGGTACAACAATGTGCGGATTAAGACCGGTGATGAATGGAAGGCTGCCTTTGTTACCAATCGCGGACTGTTCGAACCGAACGTAATGTACTTCGGACTGGCTAACTCGCCCAGTACATTCTCTGCGCTCATGAACGACATCTTCAAGGACCTCATCATACTCGGCAAAATCACTATCTACCTCGACGACATCCTCATATTCACCAACGACATCGAGGAACACCGCACATTGGTGCGTGAGGTCCTGAAGCGTCTGGCGGAGCACGACCTGTTCTGCAAGCCAGAGAAGTGCGAATTCGAACAGCCTAAGGTTGAGTACCTAGGTGTGCTCGTCTCGGAGAACTGTGTGGAGATGGACCCAGTAAAGGTCAGGGGTATCGCAGAATGGCCTGTCCCTCAGAACGCCTCAGATGTACGGAAGTTCCGCGGTTTTGCGAATTTCTACAGGCGGTTCATTAAGGACTTCAGCGCAGTATGCAAACCCCTCGACCGTCTCACGGGTAATGCTCCCTGGCAATGGGGTGCCGAAGAGCAATCAGCATTCGATGAGCTCAAACGTCGTTTCACTGAAAGCCCTGTCCTGAGCATGTATGACCCAGACCACAAAACCCGCATTGAAGTCGATGCATCCGGGTATGCTACCGGTGCGGGTCTGTCTCAGGAGGGGGAGGACGGCAAATGGCACCCTGTGGCTTTCCACTCTGAGTCAATGAGCGATGCGGAACGCAACTACGAGATCTATGACAAGGAGATGCTCGCTATCATCCGTGCCCTGCAGGCCTGGCGCCACTACCTCGAGGGTCTTCCCAGTGTGTTCGAGATCCAGTCGGACCACAAGAACCTCGAGTACTGGAAGGCCGCACAAAACCTCACACGCAGGCAGGCACGTTGGGCTCTCTATCTGTCACGGTTCGACTTTGTCATTGCACACAAGCCAGGCACCTCCAACGGTAGGGCAGATGCGCTGTCGCGCAGGCCTGATCACCAGAAGGATGACGCCGATGACAACCTGAACCGAGTCATGTTGCAACCTGATCGCTTCCGAGTACTGGCAGCCAAGAGAGGGCACATGTCAGTGGTACCAGAAAAGGCACTGCTCCGCCGCATTCGAGAATGTGGAGAGCGTGAGCAGGAGGTCGCAGAGGCACTCAGCAAGCTCGATAAGCTAGGGCCAGCACGTCTACAGAACGATTTGGTGGACTGGAACACAGAACAAGGCCTGCTGCTCTACCGCGGCCGAGTTTATGTCCCCAAAGACGACGCGCTCAGAGCAGAGATAGTGCGCATTCACCACGACCTCCCTCCTGCTGGACACCCTGGCCAGGCAAAGACGGTGGAGTTGGTTACACGGAACTACTGGTGGCCGGGCATGGCAAAGTTCATTAAGGATTACGTTGAGACCTGCAACACTTGTCGCCGTGGCAAGACTTCACATGCTAAGCCACACGGTCCCCTTCAACCCAACGAGATCCCGGACGGCCCAGGCCAAGTAGTTACCTGTGACTTTATCACTGGACTGCCGGAGGTGGACGGATACAACGCGCTCCAGCTTATCGCTGATCGGCATGGAAAGATGATTCACCTTATTCCATGCACCGAGGAGATCGACACGGAAGGGACTGCAGACAACTTCATTAGAGAATGGTTCCGTCTACATGGACTCCCGCGAAAGATCATCTCTGATCGGGGGCCCCAGTTCTCTAGCAAGCTCTTCCGTGCAATTTATAGGGTGTAAAGTAGGGGGGTATGCGGGTTAGAGTTGGGTTAGAGCGACCATTTGGGCGAAAATGTGCGAAGTGACGGTCGCACCGTCACTTCGCCAAGAATCAGGCGCCCAAAATGATAAGCGTGGGAGCCAAAGATTGCGAAGTCACGGACAGACCGTGACTTCGCATCACCTCGGGACGTGCCAGGCCAACAGTGTATCATCAAAGTTAGCAAACAGTATGCGTACCATGACATCGGCAGTGAATATATAAGTACAATAGCACCATAAGTTTAGCTAGCGGGAATCAAAGGACTCTGCGACAAATCAAACCAAACTCACAATGTGAAGTGGAATGAAACGACAAGATGATGGGAGAGTGTTTTGAGGGAGGGAGCAAGTATAGGAATGAAAAATCTGTGTGGAGAACAGGGTGTTTGAAAAGGAAAAGAAGGGGATAAAGAGGGTTAGATCTGTAGGTGACAGATATATGGAAGTTTGTTAGTGTATGATTAGCGTGAGAGGAAAAACCTACCGTCGACGAATGCGACGACATTGAAGTGAGAATGTGCACAAGTGAGAGAGAGTAAGGGAAATATATTGGAAAGCACTAGGTGACATGACAAAGACAGAAGGGGCAAGAGGATAAGCAAGGGTAAGGAGGGACGCCGGGGGAGAGGGAGGATGGGACGACGGGAGAAGGCGTTCTGTGAATTTGAAGAGAAGTGTCTGATGGAAAGGACGGCGGGTTGGCAACGGAAGTGTAAGAGACCCGAAGAGGAGTGGGTTATAATGAAGGAGGGGGCGCGAAGGGACCACAACACGTCCAACGCCCCCCATCACCCACCCACTCACCACCCATCGACACACTGGAATGATTGTTGGCCTTGAACCCGTTGCGGTGGACGAAGGGTTGTTGAGGCTTCGTCAGTTTCTTGATGGTCTTGAGGCGCTCCGGTAAGTCTGTATTTATTGGTGAATGAATTCATATGCTGTGATGAGTAGCTGACTTGTTATTGAATGGGATGACGATTGCAGTCATGCCCAGCCGGGCGTCGTGAAAATTGGCGACCGCGCCACAGGCACGGAGGAGCCAGAGGAAGATAAAGAGAACATCTGCGGGATGGTGAGCGGGGAGGGGCCGCCATTGAGTTTTGTGGGGGTGTCGTTGAATGACGCCCAAGCGGTGATGGGGGAGTTTATGTCGCTCGCGACTGGGGTGGAGCCGACGACGAACATTGATGGGGAGTTTGCGAGGGTGTGCGAGGTGCTTGCGGCGGATGGAGGGTGGTCGTCGACGGAGGAGAAGGCGTTTAGGGTGCATTACGAGGTGTGGAAGACCGGGCGGCAGGTGCGAGAGGCGATGGTGGACTCGCAGGAGTCGCTGCGTGCAGTGATAGCGGCGGGGCAGGAGGCGAGACGGGCAGCGTATAGGGCGTTCATGGCGGAGGGCGATGGGGGTCTGAAGGACCTGGAGGCTGCGGATGCGGACCTGGACGCGAGGATGTCTGAGCTGCGCGTCAATGTGCATCTGCAAAGCATCGCGAACCAGAACAGTAAGTGAATTCCATGAGATGTTGTTGTGAGAATGAGAACTGAACTTTGATGACAGTCATCGACTGCCTGAAGGACGAGTCGCTCTGGGAGGGCGAAGGCGAGGGCGAGGGTGAAAAGGGTGAGGAGTGAAGTAGCGCGATGCCGTCCTTCCTGTAGTGCATCCCCGCTGAGCCATAGTCAGACCGATATCGTGAACGAATAGCATATTTTCTTGGCATGACAAATGGACGATTGCGTACTGATTAGTGCGAGTGATAATGAAAAAGATGAGATACTGCACCGAAAGCAAAGGGTGAGATGAGTGGTGATGCGAAGTGACGGCCAGGCCGCGACTTCGGACACCATGCGGATCTGATCGGAACAATGAGGCATCACGGATATGAATTGATCCAAGACATGCGAAGTGACGGATTATCCGTCACTTCGCACACAATAGAGCTGTAGGAAACGTATGAGGTGGAATATCTCCTAAGAGTTTGTTCAATGCGAAGTGACGACACAACCGCGACTTCGCACATGCGACTTGATAGTAAGTCGAGACGCATTT
>CM035314.1:3078453-3102088 GCA_002900995.3 Ganoderma boninense | reverse complement strand
TTTCCAAATCCAGGAATCGGCACAGCCAAGATGGTCATGACCATCGTCGACCGATGCCAAGACCTCGAGGCCCTGACCGGATGCTTGTCTCAGTTCCCTCATTCCCGCTGAACGACGGGTAATATATCTCTCGAGAATATATAAGGCGTTTGAGCAGCATTTTGAAAACCCCAGAGTCTGCTTACTCTTCCAGCCCTCCCTCCTTTCCTTCCCTTCTTTGCGATCCGCTCCCTTCGACGATGTACGCCCTCGCTGTTCTGTCCATTGCTGTTCTCGCCGGCCAAGGTGCGTTTGAATGACTCTGCCGGAAAGCGATCGCTGTTGACGTTCGAGTTGCAGCGGTTGCCACCCCCTTCGCCAACGCTGGCCACATCGCCGCCCTTCTCAAGAGGCAAAGTACCCTGGACCCTTCCCAGGTCCCTGCGCAATGCCAGAGCCAGTGCACCGGCGTGATCAACTCCCTTAACGTGAGCGCATCCTTCCTTTCTCCTCAAAACACAACGGACTCATCCTGTTCCTTGTCCCGCGTCTAGACGTGCACGGACCTGACGTGCCTGTGCTCCGACACCGTGAACAAGGGCCTCTACAACTGCCTCGAGTGCGCGCTCAGCCTCACGCCCGACGCCTCCCTCCTCTCCGAGGGCCAGAGCAGCCTGACTCGTGAGTGTTCCGCCTCCACTCCCGCATGCTCTCGACCTCAAGCCTCATCCGTCATCAGAGTACGAGCAGGCCTGCGACCAGGGTGGCGTGGCCGTCACCCCCCTCACCCTCACCCTCCCGAACGGCGGCGCAACCGCCACCGGCTCGTCTGGCGTTCAGCCCACCGTCATTGGTTCCAGCGCCGCCGTCGGCACGACTGCCGCTGCTGGCACGACTGCTGCTGCTGGCACGACTGCTGCTGCCGGCACCGTCCCCGCTGGCACGGTCAACACCGTCGCGCCCGCTACGACCGCTGGTTCGAGCTCGAACCCGCTCAGCAAAAACGGCGCGGGCCTCGTCGGTGTCTCCGTGGCGTCCGTTCTCGGCGCCGCGGGTGTCGCGGTGGCTGCCCTCCTCTAGAGCGTCTCGCGCTCTTTGTCTCTGTCAGCGGGTTGGGTACGGTTGGGAGGTCTATTTGGGGTTAATTGTAGCTAGCGAGGTCCGGCTCATGCTATCGTCATTCGCTTATGGTTTGTTTTAGTTTACTTGGCATGCGGATAACAATAATTGAATCATATACCAGTGTGTTTACCCTCGATCATATGGTGTGCAAGCTCGGAGCCGTCGAGACTTCGTGCGATCCGTCGAGTCTGTCGTTGTGTTCTCGCTGTTACGATTCATCGTCCGTCCGTCTTAGTACTAGAATGGGTCATGCTCTCCGAATCGTCGGACGAACCATGCCAGGTGAGGCCCTGAGCGGCGAACGGCTCCTCGACTTCTTAGCCATAGGCCAGTCGCGCAAGCATCCTCCTGTAAGTACGTCGTCGTCGATCATCGTCCGCTGTACTCCATTCTCATCACTCGTCTTCTTGCAGCTCCAGCTTCTCGAGCCTCGGAAAGCCGTTTACGACACGCCGCCGGATGGCCACCGCCAGAGCTTCGATGAGGCCAGGACAGCAGTCCACGGACCCGAAGCTGAGCGACCGCGGATTGGGAAGCACAATGTCATGTCAAGCTCTCTCCACGAGCCCAGCGCCGCCGGGGTCCATATGCACATTGCCCGCCTCTGCCGCCTCTCCCTGTTCATGCTCATGCACATGCCCGTCTTCGAACGCCTAGCCGCAAGAGGTTGCCAAGTCGCTATCGCTGACCGTAGCACTTGTCTGCATCCGAAGGCAGCGACCACGACCAACGGCAAGCGGAGCCCTGCACGCTCGAGGTGGCGTACATCGGAAACGCGGCATACAGGGCGCACCCACGCGTCGAGGTAGCGCACGCAGTCATGCCTGCCATGGACCACGAGGGGCGCCCCCTCGAAGAGGTTAGGGAACTCGCGCAGCGTGCGTTCGAGGTACGCCATCGCGTTGCACGCGAAGAGGGCCCTCGGTGCTGATTGCTGAACGCCCAATCCAGACTCGCGGGCTGGTACCGCTGGACAGAGGCAGAGGGCTGCTGGTGCTGGTGGGACATTTGTCTCTCGAAGCGGCAGATGCTGCTATAGGCAGTCTCGATGCGCCCGGCGGTAGCGAGACACGAGAGCTGGAGGCCACTCGTACCTGGGGAAAGGGGAAGCAAGGAGAGGAATGCGCCCGTGCTTTCTGGGACGGCTTCTAGGATGAACACGTCCATGCCTGGCCTGAGCCTTATGAAGGAGAGGAATCGTGGTACGTGGTGCGGGAGGTCGTAGACATCCATGTGCATTTATCGCAAGTTCGGAAGCAGGACAGGGATCCGTGGCATTGTCTGGTCCGCGGACCGTCGCAGACCTTGCCGGAGCACGGATGCGGCGAGGACACTGAGCAGGTCGTCCAGGGCAACGGTCCCGGCTTGTTAGGTACACTCACCGGTGCGGGCCCCTGGGGCCATACGTGCGGTGAGCCCAGACGGAAGGTGGTAACGGCGCCGTTGACGAAGCGCGACGACCATCTGGGCTCTGCTGGATGGGCACTGATGGATACAGCACTTACTTGGACCATGAGTCGGTCCGGGGATCAGACAGGGAAAGGGCAACATGAGTAAGGAACAGGACGGAACCTACGCCCATCTGAATGCATGGGTCATTGAGGATGCTCGATTAGGATGAGTTTCGCGATGAAAGGCGAGGTTTGATAAGGCTTTTGCGGCGCGGTGCGACTCACGAATG
The DNA here is from genome assembly GCA_002900995.3 of Ganoderma boninense. Classification (NCBI taxonomy): domain Eukaryota; kingdom Fungi; phylum Basidiomycota; class Agaricomycetes; order Polyporales; family Polyporaceae; genus Ganoderma; species Ganoderma boninense. The sequence goes on along the minus strand of CM035314.1, from coordinate 3,099,306 downwards.
TCACCGGCATACCGTAAGCAGGTAGAGCAATACCCTAGATATGAGTTCAAGTTGCCGGCCATCATGATCTGGTCAGGATGGAGCATAAGCAGTCACTTACGTTAGAGGATGTTGGCATGCTGTCCGTCGTCTACTTACCGGAGGACACCTCTCTGCACGATGGCCGACATTCGGCAATACCTTGATACACAGAGTGAACGCGAATATCTCAGCGAGAAAGAGGAGCATCAAGGCGCAAACAAGAGACACCGAGAACGCCTCACACACATTGCCGAATCGAATCACCGAAGCTATCGCTACATATCAACACATTTGAACGATTACATCTCACCGCATTCTGAAAATCGAATCAATCAGACACTACACGAACGCCTGCCAGACGAGCGCACGCAACGTACCGACGATCTTCACGGCGAGCTTGGGCCGATTGTTCGCGCCGGTCGCGACGTTCTCGATCTTGCGGAGCGTGAGCATGCCGTCGATGACGCGGCCGAACACGACGTGCTTCCCATCGAGGAAGTCGCACTTGGCCGTCGTGATGAAGAACTGGCACCCGTTCGTGTTCGGCCCGGAGTTCGCCTGTGCGATCGAAACGATGGTTTGTCATGAGTACGAGTACGACCAAATATTGGAGGAGAGGGAGAATGAAGTGGGCCGCACCATGGATAGCAGGCCGGGCTCTGTGTGTTTCTCCTTGAAGTTCTCGTCCTGCACGGAACGGACGGAGGGTCAGTTGCACTCATGCGGTGGAGGAGCGGTGGGAAGCGGAGACGTACGGGAAACTTGTCGCCGTATATCGAGAATGAGCCCGTTCCATCGCCCTTGAGGAAGTCGCCGCCTGCGAACTTCGCGTCAACGTCCTCTACGACGATATCATGAGAGCGGACAAAAACATACCTTGGCACATGAAGTTTGGAACTCTGCTCGTAGGTCAGGATGATCCCGAAAGTTGTCTGATCACTGCAGAGGTACTTACACTCTAGAGGACCGTTCTGCATCAGCAAGCATGGGCAAAGCCGTCTTGCGAGACGAATATTGTAACGCACCGGTGGAATGTCGCCCCTTTGTACCCCTGCGGTCTCGAGTTCACCCTGTACTCTCCCGTGCACAGCTGTCTGAAGTTCTCCGCAGTCCTAAAAGGCGCATATATGCGTTATTTCATGGGAAGGCATTATTATAGTTGGATGTATGCGCTCACTTCGGTACGATGTCGCTGAACAGCTCCATCTTCAGACGGCCTGCCGGGGTCTCTCCGATGTTGACGTCCATGAAGACGATGGGGCGGGTTGAATTTGTCGAGCTCGAAGACATTTTGAGGGAGGGGGTACAAGAGAGAGAAAAAAGCAGCAGGGTGGTAGAGTTCAAGGAAGAGGTGGTGAAAGCTCGGACTTCGAGTTTCGAGGCTCGGGGAGAGACAAACAGACATCAACACGGCTCATTTCCCCGCCACATCCTTCAGGTGGCTGCATAGCAACTTGAACTGGAACGTGAACCTGCCCCACTCCTTACAACCCGAAGATGTCGTACTTCCTCCCGCACCTCCCCTCTGGCTGGCACGTCGACGAGGCCATCAAATCCGAGGAGGACCGTGTCGTCGTGATCCGCTTCGGCCACGACTGGGACAGCCAGTGCATGACGATGGATGAGACCCTCTATGCCGTGGCCGACAAGGTCCAGAACTTCGCTGTCATTTACCTCGTCGATATCACCGATGTCCCGGACTTCAACAAGGTGCGTCTTCATTCATTCTCGTCGATGGAGTACGGGAAGGCGGGGGATTCATGGGCGCGGCAGATGTATGAATTGTACGACCCATGCACGGTTATGTTCTTCTATCGGTGCGTTCGTTCTTCGTGGATAAGGAGGGATAGGCGATCGCTGACTTGAAGTATGCCAGAAACAAGCACATAATGATCGATCTCGGGACTGGTAACAACAATAAGATGTACGTCATGCTCCTCCTCGAGCACCTTACACCTAGCTGATCTCTCATCCACCAACGCCTCAGTAACTGGGCAATGGATAACAAACAGGAGGTGAGTCACTGCCATACTTTGTATATTCAGTCGTTGACCTGGCTTTCACCCTCTTTCTACCGTTCAGCTGATTGACATCATCGAAACTGTCTACCGCGGTGCTTCCAAGGGACGTGGTCTCGTCGTTTCGCCAAGGGTACGTCTGCTGTTCATTCCAGGACCTGTATACACACCCTCATCTGTCACTTCATCAGATTACTCGACTCGCTACCGATACTGAGCAAGATTCCTTCACACGCGTGCGTTCTCCGTTCTGTACTTGTAGATTTCTGTCCCCTGCTGTATACATTGTCGTGCAATCCACCACGATCTTCGTTCATGGAGCCAGCGATCTCCAAATTCCAGGATACATGTCGCTTGAATGCGTCCAGCATTCGAGCGCAAAGCGAGACCGCACCGGAATCCATGGTGATCAAGTTTGATCCTGTACATAGTCAACCATTCGCATCTGCTCCTGTCTCATCCACTGTCATAGAACCTGTTATGATTCCGAAAAACCCGGGGTGGCGCCGCTTCGCCTGAAGCTAAGTGCTGTGACAGGATAGATGGTTCTGATGGGAATGTGTCTCTACAGGAATGCAAGAATTGAGTATCGAGGAAAGAGTAATTTGCTGAGTGTCGACCGACATAGCACGATGACGGGGGAAAACCCACCAGCGAGTTGTTTGCGCAATCAGCAATGGCACGATGAACGTTCCGGGGTATGTATTGTATGGTCCGGCTCTAGTAATACAACATGACAATTGCTGAACGTGGTGCGAGCGGCGATCATTGACCCTTCAAAATGCTCGCGATGCGTGCTTCTTGTATTTGTTTCCGAAAAGAAATTATGGCCGGGAAACCGACGAGGGCCGCCATCCCCCAATATTGCAGCTTAAACCACGGAAAGAGGATATGCACGTCAGCGATGTGAACAACGTGGAAATGAGATTGCAGGCAATCAACTCACCCCTACAATGAGTCCCGTCTGGTGCTTCCTACATAACATGGCGACGTAGAGGGACTCGAAGGTATGGAAGAAGACCACGAGCCCCCAGCCAAACTTGGTCATCCACGGCGGGAAGAACGAGAGGACGACGTTCCCCAGCGCGAACAGGTGGGCGTACTCTGTGTCTTTCATGGACGGCGCGTAAGTCGAGTACACGAGGAACCCGACCGCGGCAAGCATGGTGAACATGTGCGGGTGGAACACAAAGGACGTGACCTGCGGTGCCTTGACCTGTCCCACCGCCATGTTCGGTAAACAGGACGCACACGAGGGGCAGAATGTACTGAATACGCACCATGCCGAGCTGCTCCTCTGCGACCGCCTTCATCTCCATCAGGCGCGGCTTCACCTCCTCGTAGCCGGCAAGGGGCGGGTCGAATTCCACGCGCACGTCCTTGCTCGCCGTGGCCCCTTTTGGCTGGTACGTCAGGCTCATGCCCTGCCCGCGCCCGCGTCAGCCACGTCCCCGCCTTACAGAACACAGATCAGGGTGACATACATTGGTGTCGATGGCGACGAGCTTCGCTGTGGCGACCTGCTCCTTGACCTTGCCCCAGTAGCGCACGTACGAGACGAGGGTGTCGGGGTGGTTCGACATGTACATGCACAGAAAACCAGACTTCTCGGCGACGGGGTCCTTGGACATGGTGATGAGGAGTGGATACTGTGGGGTATTGGTAGCTGCTGGGCGATGTGGAGGGCTCAGGGAGATGAGGGGGAAGAGCTCAAGAAATGCGGGGTCGGGCGATGGTGGTGGGTGGTGTCAGACGCCTCGGACCGCGCGACGTGTAAGCGCTCTCACGATCGTGCAATCGCGTGCGCACGATGACGCGCGCGGAGGCTCGCGCGCCGACGGGGCGCGCGACTCGGGTCCGGGACCCACTTGCTTGCCGTTTCCCTCTTATTCAACACTCTCATCCAACTCTCATCGCCTACCGTCACTAAAGATTCCGTGTATGCTTTCTACTTTGGGACGACAAACGGTTCACAAGTAAGCCGTTTATCTTTTTTTTGCTTGTCCTTGACGTCTCGTTGATGGCACTTACTCACCGTTGCGCCCCGTTGCTTCCCAGTGTCGGCCCGTCCTGACGCGTTTGACCTCCACGAATTGTATGAGTCGTACCTGCAAATCTCCACGAAGCCCGGGCTCACTTATGCAAATCCGACGGTTACCCCGCCGCTCATAAGGACTTCTACGGCACGCCTGGCAGTAGCCCCTCCTGCATTTTCAACTCCGGCTCTTCATGGTCTAAATGCACGGGCCTGCAAGCGATTCCGCGAGACGCTCCCTGTCTACAGCCATCGAATCGCAGGCTTCTGGCTCGAGATCGGTAGGAACATCTATGAGCTCTTCGATTCCTGTGGCGTCCAGTGGACCTGAATCGGCCCCGTCGCCTTCGTCAACGACGGGAAGGCGAGAACACTTTGTCCGCTCCTTATATGGCTCGGCGTGGAACAAGCCACGAGAATCTCCTTTTCTACGATGCGGTGGCTGCCGCCCACACCATCAAGGATATGCTCAGTCAAGCTGGCTTGCCGTCGCGTTTCGTGAGTCGGACATGGCACGCTCTGCCAGCCCGGAGCTGCTTCCCTTGACATCCCTCTCCGACCCCATCCCCGAGTTGTGCAAGGCTTTCACGTCCACGTTCAGCCTCGCCATTGCCCCGCTCAAGGCGCCTCACTACGAGGGCCCTACTTCCGCCTCAGCAAAGACGACGACCACCGTGTCGTCCTTCCAACTGATGTCCATGTCGCTCACCCTCTTCCCGGCGTGCACCGTAGCCAGAACATACCGCACTCAAGCACGCCGGCCGCTCACGCGATTCCGAATCCTAACTGACGATAAACTTCATTAGAACAAACTCCATAATGGATACGATAGTCTCCTTCCGTCCAGCCTGTAGTACAGTAGTACCTCGCCCCTACCATTGCCAAATATCCAAGTCGTCGAGCGCCCGATATTCCGCCATCACCTCGCTCATGGTCTTGCCATCATCAATAGATTTCACCACGTCAGATATGCCATCGGTGAATCCACGGCGCAATGCGTCGACGTCGTAGTCGAAAGAGTGCCAATCAGCCAACGCCTTCATCTTGAGGGACTCCAAGACCACACCCTTGTCGCCGCGATACCGCAAGCACTCGCGCATCGCCTCGTATGTCGCCGTCGATGCCACCCCGCTAAGTCGGATTTCCCTCAGGTTCGGGCAGGCGACCGTACAGTCGGACTCGGTATGGGGAGCGGATGCTGCATGGAGGCCGCGAAAGACGTCGCAGACGTCGCTGGCGTCGTCCACACGGCGGCCATCGAGATCGAGCTCCTCGAGGAGCGGGAACGTCCGGAAGACCCTCTCCCATGCGGCCGCGGTCGAGTTGCTCTGGTCTCCGCCGACGGTAAGACGCGTGAGAGGGGACGAGCCGAACGCGTCGACGAGATCGCCCAAGCCCTGCGCCATGAACTTGTCCCAGTGGCGGCTATAATGGCCTCTGGTGAGCATGAGAAGGACCCGAGGAAACTCTGAGTCTCCCGCTAGTAGATGGTCGTTGGAGGGTGCAGCATGGCCGTAACCAATGGAATACTGGTCGCCGCGGATCGTCATGTTGATATCTGTGGCGAGAGAGAGCACAGGAAGCGTCAGGGCGCGGTTGGGCGGTAACATCTCGTGAATGGTTTTCCCAACACCGCGGCGATGTGACACTCCAGTGCAACCCTTGATCCAGTGGACCACAGAAGGCTGGAGGCGCAAGTGGGCCAGGAAATATGACAAGAGATCGATCCGGTACTCGTAGAACTTGAAACTCTGGAGGCGTGGTAGAGATATTGGCGACCTGTGGGGGACACGGTCCCCATGCGGCCACTCGCCCAACAGACGATGGAGTACACCCTGGAGGATCACTTTTTCGAGCTGCACACTTGCTGAGAGCGCGTCAAGGAAGCCGTCGAGGGAAAGGGAGGGAGGGCAATCGCAGAGCGTCAATTTGCGGAGCTGGGCATAGAGAGAAGTTTCTTGAGGCGCCGCCATTATCGTCGACCCGAGCATGAGGACTCGGAGGGATGGGAATCGCTGTGAGGTGATCTGTGCATCGAAGTGTGGTTTAGACGTATCCCAGTCCCTCACGGTAACCCACAGGTTTTCCAGCAGAGGCATGCCCTTATTGAAGAGGGGTGTGAACGTTTCTATCGAGGCAGTAAGGTTGAACTGATCGCTATACTGGAAATATTTATACCGGTTCGCATGGAGGGGTATGTCGTCAAGATGGCCCTGCTCGAAATTCCCACCCACATGGACGCTGATGGGGCCTGGGGCGGAGCGAGTCAGACAGAGTCTTGTCCAGCTGGGCTGCCGCAGAACGTTCACTTGCCGCCAGAACATGGGAGTGGAGACTAGAAGCTCACGCCAGTCGTGGCACACTAACATAAGACCTGGCCAACCCAAGTCCATCCAAGTAGGTTGGCCATCTTTATACTGGTCCCGTCGCCTTCTTTGAGGAGTGTGTGGAAAGCGCGCGAATATTTCCACGAGGATCTCATCGGAGAGTTGTTGGATAGGGAGCGAACGGTTCCAAAGCCGCTTCAGCTCTAGACGTCGACGGCGAATTGGTTCCATGGCCGCTGTCTCTTCCGCCTCAAGTTCTGCGAGCTTTTGACCTATTATTTCGCGTTCCGAGTCCACAATGTGTGGTCCAACCGATTGAGACACGGGATCGTCACCGGGCGTGCTTTCCTGTGAGGACTGCTTGCCAGCAGGTAGTCCGTCTTCCCGAGGAGCCATATGGGGAAGACGTTTACACCTGAAGCACTCAGCAACTTTCAGTAACGTTGGTGCTGTGAACGGAGGTGGCACTGCATTTAAAGCACCACTCACGTCGTCGACTCGGGACGTTTCACTGTCAGATATTTCACGCAGATCTGGCCTGCGGTCGAGAGATAAAAGTATTCAGAACATCGTCCCTCGATTTATCATCAGAAAGCTGTTACTTACCAGCGCGGACGCAAACTCACGCCAGTGGCTACGATGCTGCTGGCGTCCAAGCTGACCACAGCCGAAATAGGCCGAAATGCAACGACGCAGTTAGCGCCCTTCAAAGTGGCGGAGATTACCTTGGGTACCAAGGTTACTGGCGAGCAAAAATCAAAGCGCCCAATTTGACCGGCCCGACCCTCTCCGCAGACGCCTCCGCGAATAAGCCTCCTCGCCCTCCTGAGCCCTCCTCCACACCGTGCCACATTGTCACTAAGTAGTCACTGTCCGTTCCACATGGCTCGAACAAAGCAGAGTGCACGCCAGTATGTTGGGGACATTGCACCACGGGCTAAGCTGGGTGAGTGTCTTTATTTGATCCGCGATGTGCTCGTTTGCGCTAATGTTTGCTCTTAGGTTCGAGCCAGCCCCGCCACGCCACTACGCTTCCTCCTTAGGTGGTTCTGCAGCTAGTAGAAAAAGGACTGATTGTGAGTTTACGTTGGCTGTCATCGCCTCTGTCGACTTACGTCCGCTGTACTATAGCTACAGCCGGCAGCTGCAACTTGAACGCCAACAGCGAGGACGTGGCGCGTCTTCGGCCACGAAAGAAATGCACTAAAGGTGAGCTTTGCCGTATGCAGTCTCCCCTATATCGCACTGTGTCTCACACCACGCTTGCTAGGCCCCCAAGATGACGACGATTACATTCCGACAGGTTCCGCGAAGTTTGTTGCGGGTCACCCCACCCAGAGAGCCCAGTCAAATTGCACGAATGCGAAATGTACTCTGAGCGACGTGTCCACCATCCCTGATATCGAGTTACAAGGTTCATGTCATATTGGGTCCCCAACTCTTTCCTGCCGTAAGATCTAATTCATTTATCCACTACTCATCTGAACATTTGATGGCAGCCACTTAACGGCTCTCCTCAAATACCACAGAGCTCATGACAGCCTGTGGTACTCTACAGTTTTGCGGCCACATGTGGCGTTTGGAAGCTGCGAGGACGCAACTTCTCGTGGCTCATCATCAACCACTACCGTATGCTCATCTGGATCCCACCATCTTTGGCAGGGTCCCGCTTCATTCTCAACGAAACCAGCACCTGTATGGGAGCAATTGACCTGGAACTGTTCAGAGACATTGACCTCTTTGCATTCAACAGAAGACGGTTCTCGGGCCAAGAACAATCACTGCCTCCCTCTCCTCCCACCCCAACGCTAACCCTGGGCATTCACGGCTTTCCATCCACGGTGCGTTCTCTAAGCATCACTTCTGATTGCGACTAACCTCGCCCTCACCCCAAACAGTGGTTTTCAACTTGCTACGACGCAATCCATCATGTTGCGGCTCCTGAGTCACTCAGCGATCCCATCCGCCCCTCCTCTATCGGTCCTGAAATTGACCTCGCTGTTTGCCCTCAATCTCGCCGCTGGTCAGTTCACTTTTCCATGCATTCTATCTACCTCCTACGCTCCACTCGACCGCCACATGCCTGTAGAGCTTGCGTTTCCGATATGTAGCCTTACTGTGTACTGTAGCCATGCCTTATGTAAATATGTAATAGACGTACCCAAGGTTTCTGCCGCGCACGCACGCGGCATATCTCTAGTAGCTGGAGATAGCTCACATTTCAGACGGCGCCTGTAACGACTTTGCGCGAGCATCGGCTTCGGCTGTGGGTTGCCAGCAGCTGTAAGCCATCATCAGCTCGAACCAGCCCTACTATACGACGAGCACTCAGGGTCGTTCCGTCCGCACTTGAAAGTAAGACTTCTTCGCGGTGATACCAATTGACAATACTTTCTTGAGAACTAATGTCATTTCAATCGCACCGTTAGATCGAAATTCAGTGTTCACTTAGACACGTCGGCGGACATTCGCATCTCAGCTGCGAAACCTGCAATTGCGGTAGTAGTACCTAGTTGAACGGGTGTACGGGTACCTAGTACCATTCGCAACATCAGTGCGTACTTATCCAAGCAAACGTTGTTCACAACGGCTGACGTCCTGTGTGTACATGGCCTTCATAGATGGCAGCTCACTGCTCCACGTCGACACTGCCTTTGCACGGGCGCGCAGGGCTTCCATCAGCGTGCATGACCTCAGGCAACTTTGCATCCTCCTCCACCGGATCGCACATCCTACGTGATACCATATCCCTGGAGCTCGCTGAACTGGATGAGAAGGAGGAAGCGATCATGGAACCAATCTGTCGTCGACGCCTGGAACTGAGGCGGCTCTGGAATTGCTCACTTCCCATTCACAAAATTCCCCATGAACTCCTTGTGCAAATCTTCGAGGAACTCCCACATTCTCCTTGGAGACGGCGAGACCAGTACGCGAGTGCCCAGCATCCGTGGTTGGACGTCGGTTGGCCGGGTCTTATGCTGGTATGCTGTCACTGGCGCCATGTCTTAGTCTCGACTCCCACCTTCTGGCGGGAGATTCACTCAAGGCGAAAACCGTCTTGGACAAGTCTCTGTATTTCCCGTTCCGCCGCAATTTCCATCGACGTCCATGTAGAGTCCCATTGCTCTCTCAACCATCTTCTCGACAACCTACGCCCTCATGTGTATCGGTTCAGGGAATTCCACTTCAGCACTGAGGCTCCCGGTACCTCTTTGCTGACATCGATTATACCCTTCTTCAACAATTCCATGCGCCTCCTCGAAAAATTGCACTTTACCGTCAACGCGGGACGGGAGACCGGAGCCCTCAGTCGAGTAGACGCCTGTCTCACCTCCGAACGGTTCCCCTCCCTGAAGGTCCTCGTACTACGGTCTCCAATGGTCGCACCCCAAGACATCTCACTCTATGCTCAGCTTCGCACGCTCGATCTCGATGGCTGCTCTGTACCACTCTCTTTCGACGGCTTCCTCGACGCCCTTGCAGCAAGCATGCGGTTGGAAAAGCTGCGTCTTTCCCGAGGTGCGCTCCATCGTCTGTCAGGCGAGTGGCCATATGGAGGAGCCAGTCACGTTCCCTTCAGACCATACGCATCTCTACCACGCCTCCGTAACTTCCAATTGAGCGACTACGGAGTAGACCGCATATCCTGTTTCTTGGCTCATCTGCACCTTCGACCCTTCACGGATATCTATATCACGGCCTGTGTCTCGGATGACACTACCGGGACCATCGATGCAATGCTACCACCCAACCGCAACATCACAGTCCCTGCTCTTGGTCTTGCCACCATGGCCTGGCTGACGATCCACGGTGGCAAATATTCTATCAGGAGCAGTTACAGCAGGCCGCATGTCCAGGGCCACGACACAGACGATAGCTCTCACATCGTCCTCCAGTTCGACTCCGGAAATCGCGCTGAACCCTGGAATCAGGCCATGGGACAGGGCCTTGATGATCTTGTCCAGACTCTCGGAACGTCTCCCCTGACCTTCCTGTTTGTCAGCGGAGACCACGACCATGGGACCGCGGCCGCCTGGGAGAAAGTTTTTCGCACGTTCCCCCTCCTCGAGGAGCTCACCATCCCCAGAAACTGTGATGACAACCACGATGTGATCAATGTCTTTCGTGGGCTTCACGCAGCTTCCGAGGGTTCTATACGTGCGGACTCTGTGATCGCCTGTCCAAACCTCAGGGACATCCATATTGGGGGCACAGGTACTATGTCGACGTTCGAGGCGATGCGGGACTGCTTTCAGTATCGTGGTGAAAAGGGGGTCGTGTTGGAGTTGCTCAACATGCAGTTCTTGGCTGGCTGGGTGGACGTTCCTTCGCCGTTGCGCCACGAGTTTGTCAGGCACATCTCCGGTGCGGTGAAAGTCATTCGGACGCCGACGGAGCACAACGTGAGCGAGTGGGGCAGAGAACACTAAGAGAACAACGACGCAGATGATGAGATCGCGCTGGTCATGTAATATGCGGTCACCGGATCGGGATTGCGATGTTTGGCGTCATGTTCCCGGTCCTACATGTATGCCACCGAGCGCAAGAGATACTAGGTACTCGAAGTCATAATAGAGTTACTGGACGACAGCAGGTGGCTGGAGATGCTCGCACTCAAGTAAATATCCATCGCAGGTTGCCTGCCCTTTCCTCCACTGACTGCGATCGGGGCCTTACTCTGCCCTTCCCGCGATCCACCGGCCATCGCGGTCTGCGTCATGGGCCAAGATGTCCCAGTGAAGCGCACAGTGGTCTCGACTCCCGAAGAGGCAGCGTAGAAATCGGTACTGTATCGTTCCGGGAACAGGATTGCCTCGCGCATGCGCAGAAAGAGGCGCGAGCCGAGGATGGAAGGCAACGCGCCGGACCACCTAAGCACAGGGCGCATGTCAGCGTAGGCGTGTAAGCCGCCGTCAATGACGAGGAACACGCACGGCACGACGACGTTGATGTACCGGTTGTAATGCGACCATATAACGGTGTTGATTAAAAGCTCAATAAAAACCCTGCGGTTCCGGACCAGGGATTCGCACGTCAGTGTGCTGATAGTCATAGCATCTGACGAGGCTGAGAACTGGTCGCGACCCACCCAAGAAAGTATATCAGACTGGGAGGCCATAGTAAGCGCTGTTTGACCCAGAGAAATGCAGGATGGCGTACCTATCGCGCGCAAACGCCTTTACGAGCTTCCCGGAAGTTGAGTCCTTGTCGATGACAGTCGTGCTCTGCCGCCAGAAACGTTCCAGCCAGTACTCCTCATGCACTTTCCAAAGGACCATGAGACACAACACCGGCTCGTATACCAACGCCGGGAGCCAGAAGAGTGCAGAGATCGAGAATATGCCACTGTAATAGCATCCTGTGCTAGTCGAGATGATGGGCAACGCTGTCAAGGAATGCATGAGACAGTCTCATAAGTTCCGATCTGCTTGTACGTACCCTTGATGTTGGCGAACGTGATTCCAATGAAGATCGCCATCACTGCGACCTCTACCAACCAGCAGCACGTCAGAAATAGTCGTATTCGCCTACTCTTTTGGTAGAGGGCGTAAACCTTCCCCGCAAAAGTCAGCATTTACAGCTCAAAGGAGAGTGTGCTGAAATGACCTACCCGCAACTGGAGGATCACTGTTACAGCACCAAGTTCAGTAAGTGGAGCTACTTGCACATGTGTTTTTGCGCACCTTGGACAGCGAGAGTTGAAATTACGATGACACAGTCGTCAATGGCCAAGTAAATAATACATCTGTGGTATGTGGTCAAAGGCTGGTCGTCGGCAAGGGCAATTGTCACGCACGTCTACTTATGTCCGTTTAGCAACAGAAGATGCGCAGCTATGGAGGGAATCTCAAACCGTACCTTGGTAGACACGATTCCCGTAGAAGAAAATGGTACTAGTAGGAAGAAGAGATGAGCGTGACAACTATCAACTTAGTATCAAGGCAGGGTGCGCCAATACACACTGATGTCCAAAACTAGCCAAAAGAGAGGGAAAAAGCGGTTCTTCCACAGGATAAGAATTTTCGGCTCTGCACACACGGGCAGCCGTACTCACAAAAAGATAAAGCCAGCAGAGCGGTGATCGCTTGCTTTGCGTCCATACAACATCAACCTGCCCCACACCTGAAGCTTATGCTTCGGCAACAGCATCGAGAAAGACCATGAACACACCTCGAGACTGAAGGTAATCACTTGACAGACATGAGTTAGCTATCTCTGTATGCTAACTTCTAGGGAGAAACTCACAGTAATCGTAGATAAGCAGTCCCAGTGCGCCAGCGCGGGATTGTTTGCCGATGTCCACTTCGACGAAACATTAGAAATTCAACAGAGGCTAGAGGCTAATGTGACGACTCACATGCCTCAACAAACGAGATCGGGAGTTTGGTTAACGACGTCGATATAGGCATTGCGATAGTGACCTATAGCGAACCCGAATGTATATATACGGAGGAATGGTGCAGCTCGAGGAGGGGGCATCCTATCAAGTCGGTGGTTCTGTCACCGGTCCCTGTGCTCCGCGTTTCAGAAACAAGGACGCCGTTCAGCGTTTGAAGGATGCTCGTACGCATGATCAAACCCCTAGCGCACTTCAACGGAACTTTGAGTTATCTGGGCGTCGACGCCTGGCTTGTGTGATGGGGCCCGGGGGGCGAGGGTCTCGCGTCTCTGTGGCGTACGTCAGCGCTACTGATTACAGAGAAAGTTCGAAAAATGGTCAGCATGCAGGAGGGAATATAGGACGGACGTAGGAGGCTTACGTGCACACGCGTGGTCGTCGGACTGGCCCTGTTGTCACCAGCGCTCTCATTGTTCAACGTTCCCCCCGTGCCGTAGCGGAATACTAACCTGTGTTAGGCACTCCTGGATGCGAGTCAGGAACAAGTTGATGCTAGGATAAAGAATTGAGCATCACGATGGGGGGAGTGGACCATACATATGTCATCATGTTTTTGGCTCCCCTACCTCTGTCCAGTCACAGTGGTAGAATCAGTTGACAGGAGCAATGCTAGGAATTCTGCGTGCCGTTCTCGTCATCTATCAGCATCATGTCGAAGAGTCCAACCTGCCGCTCAAGGACTTATCTGACGATAGAGTCCGACAGTGCCCCCTTCTCATTGGATCGCAGGAGCACAGGCTGAGTTGACCAAGCGGCCTGTGATTGCAGCCTCAAATATCCCTAGGAAACTATATCTCAGGCTCGAATACTGCGCCTCATGTTGGTATAAGGCAGTGACAGCCCCATACGGCTGGTGAGACAGATAGCACGGCGCAAGGGAGGACGCACGTACATCAGCAGCCCGCAACAGCAGCAGCCAGCACGCTCAATCGCGAGCCTTATGCTGTGTAGGAGACTATGCCCTAATGTAGGCGCGATGAACACGCAATTTCCGCGACCGCTCGGATCGGCCGTCCTCGCTCAGCTGATCTTGCAAGGCAAACAAGGTGGACCGGTCTTAATTTCTGCGTCCAAGGCGAGTTCGATTACAAAACATCCGAGTCCAATCTATAAACCCTGCCTCCGCCCAATCAGCATTCAAAGCCCACCACGGTCGACCGACGCCGGAGAATACAGGCGATATAGGGCGACATACCTGAATTTAACTAGTAGCAGCCCCTCCCCCGTGTCCAGACATGCCATGGACGACGCAGTTTGTGAGAGGAACAGTCTGCACAATAATATTGCCGAAGGTGCGAACCTCTACACCCGAATATGGTCCAAGTGGCGAGCTCGCGGCCCGTGTACGGGCGGGGACTACTGCAGCGCCGACTGCGACTATCAAAGTGGCGGTACCATACCGCTGTGTCGACCACGAAAGCTGGTATGAGGGCGGGGTTGTGGTGGTGGTGGGGGGGGGGGAGAACGCGCAGATGGTAGTTACGGGTTCTTTCTTCGTGCGCGTGTGTCGAGTGCGCGGAAAACTGACCGCAACGAGCGTACCGAGCATGTCGGGTGGAACTTGAGGTACGCGATCCGCCATACCTTGACCTGTTAACACGCCATCGACAGCCCGTGCCTTCAGCGAGCAGCACATGTAGACTGAGACGGGGACGCACCATCTCTAGCCAGTCCTTCGCGACCCGCTTAAATTCCAAGACGGTGCTTCATCTCCATGTACCCGCCTAGAAGCGAGCCTGGAGTCGAACTGCGCGCACACACCTTCTTGTTCGCCCTGAAGCCTATCGCGCGGTACATCAGGTTCATGCCCTGCCAATACAAGTGCTACAGCCCGCTCCCACTCAACATAACAGCGAACAGGAACTTGGAAGCACAACACATCACAGCGCCAGTCGACACGGATTTCGCTGAGGCGACTTGCTGGTTGAGTCGATGTTGCCCCAGTGGCGGATGTAGGAGATGATCCTGTCGCAGTGGTTCTCCATGTAAGGCTCCGAGATTTTGATGACTGGGGAACTGGATGCTAGTGAGCAGTAGTGGGATAGGTGATACTGAAAGGGAGGAGGACAAGGCTCAACACCCGCCGCAACTTGGCGGAGTACGCCGGGCGAGCGTCAGAGTTCATGCACAGCGCGCCTCCTCCTCCTCCTTCAACTCCTCCTCCACCTCCTTCAACTCCTCCTCCTCCTCCGCAGTGAACCTCTGCTTGAATTATTCACGCTTTTCCTCCTCATTGTGTTTGAAGAATGCCAGCGCTGCACAAGCTCGGTCCGTCGCGATTGGGCACATCCATATTGCAGTATCATCCTGGGCCTCGTTCCGATTTCTTCCTAGCTACTTACTCGTAGCCTCAATCACTTTCTCTGGTAATCTTCCCACTTTGAATGAACTGTGTTCCTCCTGAAGTGCGTCTCGGCTTCAAGCATCGTTTCCAAGCCGTTGCTATTCGGCTACGGGACATTATGCCGGCGGACCAGTCTTCGAAGTCCCACCATGGCCAGCTTCGCCGTGGGACGACATCGATCTGCCCAGCAGCCAGTGATCGCGCCGCGTCCACCTCACTTCAGCTTGTACTCAGCAGTTGCAAGACATGAGCGGTGCAGCGATCGATGTGAGTGTCCTCAGCATCACTGCGTGCTGCTATTGCTTACTGACGGGAATATGCAAACGGATTTGGCAGACGTCTCTTCATGAGGAGGAAGCGCAGATATCGACATCCAAGTCGATGATGGGCTCAGAGGCGTCGGGCCGCACACCAGCGGAAAGGCATATCATACTCCATCGCATATCTCGACAGCTCGTCGAACTGGAACAGGGAGAAGGATTCCACCCCATCGATCAATGTCAAACGCTTCGAGCTCAGACGTCTCTGGAACACCGCGCTCCCAATCCACACACTTCATGACGAGCTCCTCGCACAAATCTTCGCCAGCTTCCAACCCGACCCTCGCGCTTCGAGCCCCGAACCGGCTCCCCGTCGTGAGGGCGCGCGACCTATCACGGTCTGGCACGGCCTCATGCTTGTGTGCTCTCACTGGCGCAATCTGTTGGTGTCGACACCGGCGTTCTGGCGGATAGTCAGCACGAAACGGCATGTTGAATGGATGAGGCTCTGCCTTTACCGCTCGGCCGCAGCACCTCTGGACGTACGTGCGAGGGTATGGGACCGGCATGCTCTCAACGTGCTATACCCCGAAGTACATCGCTTTCAACAGATCTCTTTCTCCGCTGGGTCACCGGGGCCACTGGTACAAGCAGCCCTTCCACCCCTCCTCGGTGGCGGAATGCCCCTCCTCGAGCACCTTGATGTTTCCCTTAGCCCGATGGGGCAGCGGGGAGCGATCGTCGACTTCGGCCTCTACCTCACGTCCCGCCACTTCCCTCGTCTCCAAACCCTTGCCCTGGAGTGGTTGATCTCTCCCGGAGATAAACCGCTCTACGCTCAGCTTCGTACATTGTCTCTCTATCGTTGCTCCCATAGTGTCTCCTTCGATGGCTTCCTCGACGCGCTTGCAGGATGTGCGCAGCTCGAAGAACTGACGCTCACCGGCACGCTCCATAGCCTCGCGGGAGAATGGATGACACAGGTCAGCACGATCCCGCACAGACAACCGATCACCCTCCCATCTCTCCGCGAGTTCGGTTTGGACGAAAGCTGGTCCAGCATCATCCCGCGCTTCCTCGCTCACCTCCACATCCCGGCGACCGCGTCTCTCCGTGTCACCTGCGACATACCCCGAGCCCACAACGGCGGGGGCGGGCTCGACCCCGAGAGGATCCTCAGCACGCTACTCCCGCCCAACCGCTTCGAAACGCTGCCCATCCTCTCCACAACCTCTAGAGTTGCCACAATGTTCACGCCCGGTCAGTGGTGCACATGGGCCCATGCGTATACGCAGCACTCGAGCGGCACCAGGCTGCCCCTTGGGTGGAGGAAACTCGAGGACGAGGAGGACGAGGAGGTGGAGATGGAGGAGATGGAGGACGAGGAGGGGATGAGATTTCCGCGGGAAGAGTCCTCCCACGCTGTGTTTACGCTTTATTCGGATAGGGGGGTCGACGAGGACCCGTGGACGGGGCGGGGCTTGGGAGACCTTGCGGCGTGCTTTACATGGTCTCCGGTCACCTTCCTTGAGCTCGACGACCTTAGCATCTGCACGAGCGTGGCCGGCTGGGAGAGCGTGTTCCGGACGTTCTCGCTCCTCGAGGAGCTCGTGGTCTCGCACCGTGTGGAGCCCTCCCAGGTCTTCCTTGGGCTTCATGCGGCGTCCTCCTCCGGGGCGGTCGCATGCTTGAAGCTCGCGCATGTTTCGGCCAGAGGGTGGGGTATGGTGGCGACGTACGAGGCGATGCGCAAGTGCTTCCAGCACCGTGCCGACAGAGGGGCCCGCCTGAAGCACTTGGACTTGTGCCAATTGTTTGACGGAGAGGACCTGACGTCGGAAGCGCGGTCTGGGTTTGTCGCGGCCCTCCGCCAGGCGGTTGGCGCCATGGAGGACAACTAGTCGAAGGAAGGACGAGACACGAAGAGGTTCCAAGTCCCTCGGCGAGTGCGCTGGGCACTGGTCAATAATAACGACAGAAGTCTCTTTTTCGTCCTGTACACTATTCCGTGCACTCTGTGATCTCCCAAGGCGTACAGTGCTATTTTTTGTCTCGGCGTAGTGCCTTCAGCCTCGGTGCTATCCAGGCTTATGGTCGTTTCGCTCGCAATACACATCTATCGCTTTTACAGAACACTACTTCTATTCCTTCCGTCTGACCTGGTCACCCAAGACGCACACATACCGGCGACTCCGGTGAGAGTCGAGCGTCGTGCGAAGGAATTGTCAACGTCCGTAACTTCAGTAATGAAGCTCATTATATCGATCACGAATGAAATTCATGCGTAACATAAGTTCCAACGCTCCCGAGGTTCATGAACATCACCCTAGTAGATTGACATCCCCATCGACAAGTCCGTTGAGCTCCTGCAGCGCCGCCTCGGGCACGCTCCCGCCCCCGGCCAAAAGCCGGATATCCAGGTGCGAGAGCCGCAACCCCCGCATTGCGCGGATCTGCAAAGCTTGCACCAACAAGCCAACCAACTCCTCGTTCCACTCCCACAGCCGCATCACGCTCAACCGCGGCAGTGCACCGCCCGCGAGCACATCGAGAAGCTGCCTGTTGCTCGCCGCGCTCTCCGCGGCGCCCCCGTAGTATTCCAGCTGCTCGAGCGCAGGAAACACCTCGAACACATGCGCGAACAGGTCGCTCACCGCGCACGTCTCCTCCGCGTACGGCCATGCGAGCTGGAGCTTGAGAGCACGGAGCGGCGCGTGCCCGAGCATCGAGCAGAAGTCTATGAGGGCCTCGGAAGGCGTGTACAGCCACCCTTCATCTATGTCCTCCTCGGACGCGGGATCGAGGAATGCGTGCAGCCGTCCGGGCCCGCGGGCGGGCGCCGTGCACTCAAAGTCCACACCATTGACGAAGCTGAAGGACGCGGCCGTCGCGCACGCGAGGAGCGGGAGTCGGGTGGGATGTGTGGGGAGGATCTCGAGGACAGTGAGCGCCGCCTCCGTTTCGATGTCGGTGTCGATGTCAAGCTTGATGTCGACGTCGACGTGCTCGCTGAGGTGGAGGTGGGAGAGCAGCGCGGAGGCTACCGCATAGTCGGGCGACTCGAGGATGAGCGTGCGGAGGTGCGGGAGCGCCACTGAGTGCTGTGTGGGAGACACGGGGGTAGCGAACGGTTGGGCATACCGGAGCTCAAGGTGCTCAAGAGCGGCGCACGACTGCAGGACATCTAGAACACCGTCGAAGGTCAAGTAATCCAGAGGGAAGGAGTCCCGCAACGACAGCTTGCGGAGCCCGGGGAGTATCTCTGAGTTCCAGTCGAGTCCCAGTATCCCAAGTTGCAGCGCGCGCAGGTTCGGCACGAAAGGAGGGCGCACCGCGAACTGCATTCCGCTATTGGTGAGGGCGTTGAATGGGGGGATCGCCGTGCTGACAACATGCAGCTGGCACGTCGTCAGCGCGGGCATCGGGCGCGCGAGCAGGAAGCGCAGCGCGAAGTGCGTGTGACGGTCCGCCTCGACGACGACGAGCGTGCGTACCCGGGCGGCGTGCGGGGCCAGCTGCATGAACGCAGACGGGATGATGTGCGGCTTGTGAAAGACGACGTCGATATCGAGATCCCCGGAGCGACCAAGCGCGGTGTTGAGCCCTCCACCCTTCGTAAAGATGGCGAGCCGGCGCCAGAGATCCTGGCTGGAGACCGCGACGTCGTGCACGCGTCGGCAAGTCTGAGCGAGCGGGAACCAAGCATTACAACTGCTCTGCAGTGGCCACGATGATCCCATGATCGCGGGCCCGTCAGAAAGGTGCTCGAGAACAAGAGCGATGAGTTCATTAGGAAGACCGAGCATCCTGTCGAGATGACTATTTCAAGTCAGAATACTAAACTGCGGCAACAAAATTGAATCCGGGATACGCACAAGTAACGAACCGCCAGCGGCTTGAAGAAGTATGTTCAGGGTGAGTGGATTGGCCCGCATCTAGTGTGCTCTCCAATTTATACCTGGCAGCCCATCGTGGACAATGGAGTCGGGCACAAAGTCCAAACGGACGCCATACTTGGACCATTGTTTGGCGGCGCGCCGTGCATCCGTGTTTGTCTGTCCTTGAGCTCAGCAATCACCTTCGCACGCAAGGAAGCTAGCCATAAACCTTTAATGAACTACGCGCCATGAGCGAGCATCGGGAGTGTACAGCCTCGAGCTCGAATTGCAAAACTCGCCTCGAGGAGGACAACAACCTGGGAACAAGGAGCATGGTGGGCACCTTCCTGTTGTCCTTCGCCTCTCGAGCGGTGCTTCGCGGGTTCTGAATGCGTTCAAGGCTACGTGTCTTCTGGACTGGCGTCCATTCCACTGCCATCCGAGTCGGACAGCGTTCCAACACGGTGGTCGACGGTGAAGAGAGTGGCGCGCGTCAGGCGCTCGCAAGAAACAATTGTAGGTTTTGACTTCAAGATTACAGCCGACGGAGACTCGGAGAACACGTTTGTTACGTGTGTACGCTGTTCAAATTTGCACTGTTGGAACGGAGCAAGTAATCCATAAATGGGATGCATTCTACATTCGCTGTCAAAGATGAAAAGTATGCCATTGGTGCATGGCATTAAGGCCGCTTGGCACCATGAATCATGAGAAGACAGACTGCTACGATGCACTCGGGTCTGAACCTGGTGCAGCAGGACTTGCCGTGCCGATTGTACAGGGATACTACAGGGATGCGTCCATTGTGAAGTGTCCTCGTCCGCACAAGGCTTCGTCCAGGTGGACCGTTGCACAGCGAGATGGTTCCTTGCTGCCGGTGATTGTTCAGACGTCCGGATCCCAGACCACCACGCGTCCTTATGCATCATCGCACCGGTGCTGCTCGCCGCTTGCGTTGTGATATTTAAGCGGGCTAGGACAAGGGTCTCAGATTCCGCACAGTAGTAAGATTGTGCGGTGCAAGTTCGCATTCACATTACTTAGAATGAAGCGGCAGGTGGCCTACTATAGACGTGCGCCAAAAAGCGACTATGCTACTCTACAGATTTAGTGTCGCGAGTACAAATGGCCCAATAGCGATGTACACAACGAAAGGTCGGCCGGGAACAATGGGGAATAAAAAGCCTGTGGGTACTCATGCAAGGTGTGTCTATGTACGTACGCGACGTGCACGGAAAACAATACAGTGCGGGGGTGAGAATGACAACAGGAGGGGTGGGGAACAGATAACGCAGCGCGGGTGCTAGAGATACATGTGGAGTTCGTTGGGGAACGAGACAACTTGGACCTGGCGCGGAAGGACTCGCTGTGCTCACTGCACGGGTATCCGGCTGAGCGTCCTCGTCCGCGTAAGACTGCGGCCAAGCGGGTGGTGGGGTGGTTCCTCTGCTGGGGGTGTCCCCGGCCGGGACACATCGTCGGCAATAGCACTGTTGCTCGCGCCGCGGGATGGGGTGTGGCCTGTGGCACGCGACGAGCCTGCAGGCGGGGTGGCTGGTGGCGTACCAGA
>CM035314.1:3054567-3073698 GCA_002900995.3 Ganoderma boninense | reverse complement strand
ACCCGCAAGACCATCGCATGAGATCGCTGTGTACGACCTCCCCAAACACGAACAGGGATAGGGAACGAGACTGCTCACGTTAATAGTCAGCGCAGCCGTCCCGGCGCAATACTGCGGCGGGAGGTCGCTCGGCCCTGCGAGGTCGTCGAGGGTCTGCGAGGTCGTGCATTGCGACTGCGTCGAGTTGGAGACGGTCCCGGCGAGGCTTGCGAGGTAGCACGCCTGGAGGTCGCTGAGGAGCGCCACGACGTTGGTGTACACGGCGCCGACGTCGTGCGCGAGGTTGCGGAGGCGGAGCGCGAAGTATACTGTCGTCCCCGCGTACATCGCGCCCGTCGCGAGCAGCAGGGAGATGTTCCGGACGTCGCGCCATGAGCGTGGTCTGTAAATGCAAAATATCGTTTCGATGAGGATGGAGCGGGGGCTCGCCACACATCAGGAGAGGAGCTGACGCGAGTAGGGAGGCGGCGACGAGGGCGGATAGCGTCAGCACGCCTGGTGACCGCCGGTGTTAGCCTGATAGCGGACAGTTGGGGAGCGGAGGATGAGAGAGGTGGAACCCACCGAACAAGCTGGAGTTTACCAGGGTGCTCGACAGCTGCCCGAGTGCGAGGTTTCCGGTATAACGTGCGTACAAGGCCGCGTCATACAGGAACAACAGTTCCGAGCTCGTGATGTTCGCCATGTTGGAGTTGGATTCGCGATCAAGAAGACCACTTGTAGTTTCAGAGAAAGGCGCACTTGAGTCGAGGAGGATGTCAGAGAGAGTAAGACGAAGAGAGGGTGGAAACCCGATCGGCCTCGACGAGGATGCGTGCTTTGGAGTCGTCTCACCTTCGGCGGTTCCCTTGAGCCTAGTTATTCATGTTCTCTGCGGATGACGGCTTCGGTGGCTGGGAAGCCAGTATTCAGACGTGAATATAAGGGCTGCGCAGCATCCCATGATCTGACGAGCCGAGCACGTTAACAGCGCGATAGAGAACATGAAGAGAAAATCGGGATTCGAGATTCGACACACTTGTCTAGCACGCGAAACACCCTCGGAAAATATGGCCGATTACGACATCATGGTTTTCCGGCGTGTATAGTGTCTGTTGGTTTCAACGCCGCTGCCTCTCGGAGTCGTGCTCTACGGCCTGGAAGGTTAGGTAATACCGTCTATCCCCGTTTTTACCCTGGGCATACACGCTCGTGCAGATCGTCATTCAAATTGCGGCGCGTCCCAAGATTTTCCTTCCCATGCTAAATGCGCCGGCGGAGACTCAAGAGATGAAAGGGGAGGGGTTTTCCCAAGGACATCGAGCTGTACGGCTCCTGATGCCATGTTTTTCTCTCCTAGATAGGTATCCGGGACGCAAGCGAGGGCAGAACGAAGCGTACGAGGCCACGCTGGACGTGGTACGAGACGTTGCCGGCACGGGTGGAGAGGAAGGGACTTCCAGGAGTGATTATATGCATATGGCGCAGTCGGAAAAAGCCAGTTACATCGTCCCAAGGGAACAGGCCCAGACAAGCTGCCGTACACGCCAGCTAGTTGTCTCAGGCCGCAGGCCTCCGAGGCTCTATCAGCCAACCATGGACCCTCTCAAGTCCTGGAGTACGCCGGGGAGAGCATAAGGATGAAGTATGCAACGAAAGAAAGAGAGGTGTAGGAAGAGATTGGAGACGAAGTGCACGACACATGATGGACAACGTACCGAAGCACCTTGAACGGCGTTCCGCATCCTCTCTGAGCCCAAGCCAGCCCAAGCCAGCCCAGCCCAGTGACTTACGTACCCACACTATCGCAAGGTCCAGTCCCATCCAACAGAAAAAGTAGGAACGGCGGACGACGGATGCCGTCTACGACGACTAGGCCTTTGCAGTGGTTCTTCGAGCAAGGATTATTCGGGCGTCGTAAATCCAGATTGCAGATATTTAGATACTTGATGTGCCATTGACGGACATGGGGAGAGCGCGCCCAGAGTACTTACCGGCTATAAAGTTCTCGCCGGGCGTCTGGCGAGAGGGCTCTTAGACACACCGAATATACGTAGTACCGAGTATATAGACTCTAGGCGAACGTACAAAGGGTGGGTGGTAAAAAAGCTAAGGAACCGCGCGTCCGCACGCGCGGGATAAGGCGGGGAGGCGCGCTCCGCCACCCCGCCACTAACTATACAGTTCTTCCCGAATGGGAAGTCGATGCAAACGCCAGCGAGCCTGCCGTATTTGGTAATACGGCAGGCGGGATCCTTACACCCTCCCCCACAGGCACAACCCCCCGGTGGGCCGAAGCTCACGAGTTGAAAAATTAGGGATTGTGACTCTCGCGACGCGAAACGCGCCGCAAGGACGGCCCCGTTACCGGGTGGTAGGGAACCCAGCCATCCCACCGCGCATGGCGCAGGGCGGGAGTCCCCATTGGTAGATGATGGGGGGAGCAGGACGCGGTGATGGTGCGGGGCGGCCCAGATCATGCGCTGGGGCCGTCCATGGGCTGAGGGTCTGCCCCGTCCATATCCTCGTCTTTGTCGTCGCTCGGGCTACGAGGCAGAGGGATATGAGCCGGGGACAGAATCGGGGATGATGATCCCATGTCCGCGGGCGAAGGGGAGTCCTTCGGCGTCTCTGGCTCCTGCTGAGGGGGAGCGGGGGCCGTGGTAGATGAGGAGGCGGCCGGGGCGCGACTGCCTCGGCCGTCTAGCTCCATGGCGTCGGGGTTCGAGGCTGGCTTCGCCTCGATCCATTCCTCCGCCCACAACTGCAGGTTGGGGGCGACGTGTTGGTGCGACAGTCCACACTGGACGGCCAGGTGCGTCAATGCGGAGTCGATGGTCGACGGGACGACGCCGTTGTAGGGGACCATAGCCATGGTGCTCGTGGGCCGGAGGGCCCGGTCCGCGAGTGCCTTCTTGTATTGGCCCTTGGCAAATATTGGGGCGACGATGTTCCATAGGACGTCGCGCACGCGTCGACGCTCCTTTGAGGGGAGGTCGACCCATTTGTTCATCCACACGTACCCTTGTACGTGTGGTAGGCTCGGCGAGCCGTCACCGTTCCGCTTCACTCCACGAATGTGTGTCGTGGAGTGTTCCTTCAAGAAGTTGACCCACTCCCGTACTGGCGCGTTGGGAGTGGGCTGTGCGCGCCCGGGAGGCTTGGGGGCCTCCACGAGCCTCTCCGGCTGGTAGTGGCTAAGCCACCACTTCGGCGGGTGCCACACCCGGATGAGGTGGCGTTCCGCGGCGTTGCGCTCGTGCCCTGGGGCCGACGCTCTGGCTGCCCAGAACCGCAGCCGGTTGACTGCCTCCAGGCCCTTCCACGGCTCCTGGGCCTCGGCGATGAGGCTGTCGACCTGGTCTGGGGTCGACGGTGCCGATCCGTTGTGGGTGCCGGGTGCTGCTCTGGCGGGCGTGGGATGGGGCGGATACCGCGACGGGTAATGCCCTGCGGGCCCACGCGGTGAGGGCGCGGGTCCGTAGTCATCGTAGCTCGCGGGCCCGCGCGACGTATGCTCGGGCCCGTATTCGTCGTAGTAGTCGGGGGGCCCGCGTCGCGGATACGCGGGTCCGTATTTGTCAAAGTATTCAGGTGGGCCACGCGGTGGGTACGCGTGGCTGTAACCGCCGAAGTACTCAGCGGGACCGCGTGGGGGCGGCGCGCGGTCGTAGTCTTCGTAGTTGGGTGGCGGGTAGCGGCGCCCACTCCCTTCCCCCCTGTAGTCCTCCCCGGGGAACCGCCGTGCCTGCAGGACGGCGGGGTCGGCGTAGAGGTGACGGTCCTCGCGCGATCGCGTTCGTGCGCGAGAGCGGTGACGCGGCCTCGGCGAACCGTGGCGGCTTGAATGCTCGCGGCCCCGATCCCGGTCCCGGTCCCGGTCGTGGCCCCGTGGCCTATCGTCGCGTCGGTCAGGAGCGCGGGCCCGCTCTTTGCCTTTGTCGGCTGCCGGCCGTGTCGGGGCTGGCGCTGCTGGCGCTGCGCGGGTCGCGGCACGCGGCGCTGTTGGGTATGCTGGGAGCGCCTCCTGTTGTGGTCGGTGCGGCGGCGATGTCATGACGACGTCGCCGTCGGCTTCGATGCGGGCACCCGGACGGGATGCCCGCGCTTGTTCCCGTAGCCGGCGCTCGTCTTCTCGATGAGTGCGCGCGGCCTCCGCGTCGTTCTTCTTGTATACGCTGAGGGCCGCCCGCATTTGGTCCTTGGAGCGCCGGGGCTCGAGCTCATCCGCGGGCTCGAGGTAGTCGTCGCCCTCGGGGAGGTCGTAGTCGATGTCGAGACCCATCACCGACTTGAGACGGGTGATGAGCGAGCGGAGCGACGCGACCTTGTGTTCCGCCGCGCGTAGCTTCGTCCGGAGCCCCTCCAGCTCGGCGTCGTGCCGGAGGGTTGCCTTCTCTTCGAGCGCCGCGTTGTTGTGCGCGTCGTCGAACCCCCGGTTGTACCCGTCGTGGTACGAGTCTTTTGTTACCGCGCTGACCAGGTGGCTCCTGGCCTGCTCGAGAGATGCGACCCCGGCAGCCTGATGGCTGTCGAGGTGTTGAGGTAGGCGTCGCATACGCCGCATCCGAGCGGATGGGCGACGCACCGACGCTCTGGGTCGTAGGCCCAGGGCGTTCTTCGGGCGGGGCGTTCTCCTTCGGGGGGACGCGACACGTCGCGCTTGCGGCCTTTCGGCGGTCCACCGGGGGTACGATCGTCGCCCCCCCAGTCCTTTGGTTCCTGTGGGGTCATTGTTGCTGTTTGCGGTGCGGTGTGGGAGTCTAGCGGGAGTGCGTGGGATGAGCAGAGGTCGGAGCGGGGAAGGGATCGGGGGAAGAGCGGGGCGGCTGTCTGTGGATCAGCCGCCTAGGGCACAGCCACAACTGTACAGTTGTGGCGCCGGGGGCTGATCCACGGCTACGCCCGGGCCCGGGTCTTTGGGATCCGGGCGGATCGGCAGAGCGGCGGCCCGGGGGCTGTGCTCTCGGGTAGTGGTTGCTCGATTGTAGCCACTGTCTCTTCTCCAGCAGCCTCCTCCTCGGGCTGCTCGTGGTCGCGCCTCTGGCACGGCTTGTTCTTGGGGGGCTTGGCGAGAGCCCGCCAATCGTTCACGCCCTGGATCTCAAAGTACCGATCCAGGGCCTCCAGCTCGTGGACCGTGCCCCAAGGCTCCCATGTCGAACTCCCATCGGCCCACTGCACCAAGAACTTGACGGAGTTTCTCGACCACTCGTGGGCGACGATGTCGTCCACGAGCTGTTCCTGTTCTGGGTCCTCCCCAAAATCGTAGAAGGCTTGCGCGTCACGATGTGGGAACATCGTGTCGTCGTTCGGCTCGTGTGGCCGTAGTCGGGTGGCATGGAATACTGGCCGTATTCCACGCCCAACGAGCTCGGGTGGGAGCTCGAGCGTGTAAGTTGACGTTTCAGGGACCGCCCGTACAATCTTGTACGGGCCGATGTACTTCGGGAGGAGTTTGCGTGCTCTTCCCTTGGGCATGTTGAGTTTGTCCGTGGAGAGGTACGCGCGCTGTCCAACAGCGTACTGCTTGACGTCGCCGGGGTCTTCATCTCGACGGCGTTGGTTCGCGTGGTGCGTTTGCTCCACGCGACTGGCAATCAGGCCGTCGTGCGCTTGGTGGATGAAGTCGAGTGCGCGCTCTGCGAAGTCGCGCACTCCGGGCAACGCGGGCTCATCAGTGAGCTCACGAATCATTGAAGGCATAAACCCCCCACTCAGCTCGAATGGGGCGAATCCTGTCGACGTGTTCCGACTCGAGTTTACGGCGAACTCGATCATTGGGGTCTTGAGGGCCCAATCGCGCTGGTCGGGTCGCACGGCGGCCCTCAGCATCTGCGAGATAGTACGTATCATCCGCTCGGACTGCCCGTCCGTTTGCGGATGGTACGCCGTGGACATTAATAGCTTGCCGCCGAGGAGGCGGTGGACCTCTCTCCAAAACTTGGAGATGAACTTCGAGTCCCTGTCGGACACGATTGTCAAAGGGAGGCCGTGCAGCCGCACGATCTCACGAATGAAGATCCATGCGAGCTCCGAGGCTCGCACGGTCGTGACAGTGGGTATGAGGTGGACGGTCGCGGTGAAGCGATCGACCACAACCCAGAGGTAGTCCTTCCCGTCGCACTCCGGGAAGGGTCCGACAAAATCCATGGCAATCGACTGCCATGGCCGCTCGGGGATGGGCATGCTGTGGAGCAAGCCCGCCGGTCGTTGGTTCGACACCTTGGTGGTCTGGCACTTTCCGCAGGATCGGCAGAACTTGTCGACCTCGCGTCCGATGTCAGGCCACCAATACCAGCGGCGCACGTAGTCACCGGTGCGCCGCACTCCTAGGTGACTGATTGTCTCGTGTGTGTTGTGGATGATGACCTCGGTCACCATCCGCCGTCCCATGCGTACCTTTGGCACGCATAGCACCCACTTGCCATCCCTGCTGAGATGGCGAATCATACCCTCCTCGACTCTAAATTGAGCATGGTCGTTGGGGCGTGCGATGATTTTCTTGAATATTGGGTCCTTCTCGTACCCTGACTTGATTTGGCTGCAGAGCTCGCTGTCAGCGAGCACCACTGTGTCAAGCGGGGGACCTTCACCAGTCGACCCGACAGCTGTTGGGTCGGCATCCTCGCTGTCGGTCTCTTTGTCCTCGTCACCGCCCAGAGGGTGGAGGTGTTTGGCGAGCTCGTCGGCTTCGATTTCTCGGAGCTCACGCTTGTCTAGCACACGACCGGCTCGCAACTCGGCGATCCGATCATTGGTGAGAGTCTCGCCCTCAGGGTCGAGGCGAGCATCGGCGGAGACCAGGTCATAGCTATGCTTGGCCTCCGCGGCTTCATTCAGGAAATATCGCGATAGCGCATCGGCTACGCGATTGGAGGTGCCTTTGACATACACAATGTGCATGTCAAACCGGCTGAGGTATCCCAACCAACGCTCTATTCGCGGGGAGATCTTGCTCTTGTCCTGCAAGAACTCTAGTGCGCGGTGGTCGGTGACCACCTCGAAGTGTCGACCAATCAGCTTGTCCTCCCACTTGAGGAGGGCTTCGAGAACGCCCAGAGCTTCCATCTCGTACGTGAAGTACGAGCTCTGGGCATCAGAGAATTTCTTTGACATGAACCCGGCTGGCCAGCAGTTCTGCCAGTCGGGTCCTTGGCCGTACAGCGCGCCGACGCCTGACTTAGAGGCGTCGGTGATGACCCAGATCGTTAGGGGGTCTCGAGGGTCGATAGGCTTGAGGATTGGCGACCTACACGCAAGCTGCTTGATTTGCTCAAAGCATTTGGTGTGGATGGGTCGCCAGTAAAAGGACTGTCCATTACGCATCATAGATGACAATGGGGTAGTGTACATAGATACATTTGGCATGAAATGCGACAAATATTGTACCAGTCCCAAGAACCACTGAACATCGTGATAGTTCCGCGGCGTCGGCCAGTCCCGAATCCGGCTCATCTTGTCTGAGTCGGCGTGAAGACCCTTGTCATCAATCAGGTGTCCCAAGCAATCCATTCGCTCGGCAAATAGGTTGCACTTCTTTCTACTCAGGAACATGCGATGTTCCCTGAGCTGCGCGAAGACCCACCGCAGGTGCTCTTCGTGCTCCTCGACCGTGTCCGAGAAGATGAAAATGTCATCGAGGTACACGTGGACGCATACCCCGATCCGAGACCGGAAGATTCGAGTCATCAACCGTTGGAACGTAGAGGGTGCATTACAATCACCCTGCTGCATTACGCGGCTGAGGAAGGTGCCATAGACGGTTGCAAACCCAGTCTTGGAGATGTCCTCCTCGACTATGCGGGTTTGCTCGTACGCATCCGACATATCAAGCTTGGAGCGATATTTCGCCCGAGCCACATCATGCCGGATCTGTTCTTGATCCGGGAAGGGCGTGACGTCCTTCACGGTGTTGTCGTTCCGCTGTCGGAGATCTACGACGGTCCGTAGACCTCCATCCTTCTTGTAAACGCAGAGCAGCGGGGCTGCCTGTTCAACTTGGGCTGGTTCCCACCAGCCCGCCTGGGTGTATCGTTCAATTTTCTTGAGGAGCTGAGTCTTCAGCACCTCAGGGCATTTGGGAAGTCGGTACTGATAGCGCTTTTCAGCATCTATCAGCGGTATCTTGTGATTAACCTCCCGGAATGGTGGAAGTCCGGGAGGCACAGGCTGGAGTAGGTCGTCATACTCCAACAGGATAGCGTCCCGAATAGTGGAGATTCGGGACACCTCGGCACTAGTCGGCTTGTGCGGAGAGGGAACCAGCTCCGCGGATCGCACAGCAGCAGCCCGCAGGGCCACAGTCGTGGCGACAGTGGCCGCCGTGGATTGTCAATCCCCTCGGGGCTTGTCAGGCCGGCTTGAAGACTGGCGTGGTGGTCGGGAGGGAATCTGACGCCCAGAGCGCCCACCACCTCCACGCTTCTTCAACTGATCTGACACTTGCGCCTTGGACAATGCCGGGTAGGATACGCCGTCAATGATGGCGCAGTTCTTTTTGAAATCCAACACTACCCCATGCCTGCGCAGGAATGGGGTACCGAGTACGGGGTCGTACCTGTCCAGGTTGGCCAGGTCGAAATACACATCAGCCCCGAACCCTCCAAGGGTGACCGGGGCGTTCGTCCCAAAGTTGATTCGGGAGCGACTACCCGCGCATCCCAACTGGAGGATGGCGGGGTTCTCGAGCTCAACGACCTCGGCGCCAGAGATGTCGGCAAAACTGTTGTCGATCAGCTGTGTCGTGCTGCCACAGTCCAGGAGCGTCATTGCTTCTAGACCGTAGATCGTGAGCAGGATCACGATGCATTCCTGCTCAGCATCACTGAGCAGGGGACGTCGCCCGCTTCTGGCGCGGGTGACGTACGTTGCCGGTCTTGTGTCGGGGGCGGCTGCGCTCACGCGCATAGCCCTCAGGACAGGTTGGTCGATTGGGTCGAGAATCGCCGCTCGTAACAGGGTGGTGACGAGTGCGCTGTCCGGTTCGTCCTCGAGGCTCCCGGCATCGAGGAGCTCATCATCACTAAGCTCGTCGCAGAACGGGTCTACCTCTAGTAATATTCGACCGCGGATCTCGCGGCGGTGGTCTTCCAGGCACGATGCGTGTTCCTCCGTCTGGGCGCTGCCGTCCAGGATTTGAGAACGCTCGCGGGCGAGAGAGCGCGCGAGTTGGTAGCGCGTCCAGTTTAGCTGGATCTGCATCGTGTCCAGCTGGACACGGTGAGTCGACAGCTCACGCACAAGGGCGCTGTTGCGATCAACAGCGTCCTGCCAGAACTGACGCAGTCTTTCAACTGCGTCGTAGTCGCGGTTCGAGCCGAGGAAGCGATGCCACTCTGCGGCGGCATCACCCTCCAAGGGGACCTCCAAGCTGGATTCCCCTCGGTCGTACGGTGGTTGACCATACGGTGTCCAGGGTGGAAGCAACGGCGGGGACCTGGATGGCGAGCGACGCGGCTCATATTGCGTTGGTTCCGCGTCGGATTGGTGGTTTGGTTCGAGGGCTGGCATATCGTCGAACTCTGGCGAGCTCGGCGGCTGGTCCGCCCTATCGTGGAGGACATCCTCCACCTCGGGAGGAATTGGTCCCAGTAGGTAGAGCTGCACATCATCGAAGTATTCATATACTTCGTAGATGCCCGCCATCCCGCCGCGTTCTACGACGATGCGGCGGGGCACTGGGGCTGGCTGCAACTCAGCGGGACCGATTAGGTCGGCCTCTACCTCCTCCCACGGGGAACTGGTATGATTGGTGTGCATGGCACTAAACCACACCACGTCCTCCTCTCCATCAGAGAATGCAGGCTCGAATTCCTCTGCGGAGTCGTACTGCGACCCGTCGAGGTCGTAGAACTCCTCCTCCGATTCGTATCTTGCTTGTTCGGCAGCTTCGTCCTCCGCAGGCCCCGACGACTCCGGGCCTACGGCATCCTCCTCCGCGGGTGGCTCGACGTCATCCGCGGTCGCCTCAAGGTCAGAGGGGGCTGGGTTTGCCTCCTCGATCTCATCGGGTTCAGCGATACGAGCCGCCCTCAGACGGGGGGCGGCGGCCTTCGGGCAGTTCGAGGCATAGTGCCCGAACTGCTTGCAGTTATAACACTGCACCTGGGCGTTGTTGCTCGCGGCTGTCGGGGTAGTCCCGGACCCGCTCGTCGGGGGCCTTGATCCTCCGGTGTTCATCTGCCCCTGCCCGGTCGGTGGCCGCGCGGGGGCCGGACTGTTGTGGACTCGCGGGGGACGGGACTGCTCGCGTCGGAACGGCTGTCCGTTCTGACCTGACGACCCACGCACTTGGTGGTCGTTCCTCGGGCGGAATCCCCCCGAGGGCGCCGTCGCGTGTCGAGGCTGGTTGGAGGCACGTGGAGGCGCGTCCCTCCTCTCGTGGCCGCGGTCAGTCTTGCCCTGATCGCGGTGGTGACTCGGGGCGTTGTTCCTCATGAGCGAGAGATACTCGCCCACGGCGCGGTTCGCGTTCTCCTGCCTGATGGCAGCCTTGCGAAGTTGAATGGGCGTCGATTGTTCAATCGACACTCGCCTGTTCTTGAGCATGGGGACGCAGATGTCCTCAGGCAGGGCCGCAACGAATCGTTTCTTGAAGGAGTACGCGTCCGGCGGCTCGGGCATGCGCCGGGCCAGGTTGACCATGGATTCGTACAAGCCCAGCACCCCGGTTTCCTTGCGGAACCGGATCCGATTGAACTGTTCGGCCGCTGCACGAGCGGTCGACCGGTGAATAAACCTGCGGTACAGGGCGCAGATTACCTGTTCAAATCCCCAGGAGTTGCCCACGCCCTCTAGACTATCGATGGTATCATCATACCATCGACGGGCCTCGTCCGTCAAGTATTGCCCCACGAGCTGCACTCGAGCATAGTCGAGGTCCTCGCCAGCGAGGCGACTCAGTGACATCCAGCGCAAGAGCGCTTTCAGCCATGTCATGAATCCCTCGGCATCATCATTTCCCCCGAATTTTTCGGGAGACGGAATACCCTTCAGATTCTTCATGGCTGGGATATCTGGCATATCCCAGCCCACACGCGCACGGATGGCCTCTCGAATTACTTCGAGCTGTCGGTCGATGTTTCCTGCGTCCGGGTCGTCCTTGTCCGCCCGGATGGCGGTGTCCTCCTCGTCGTACTGGAAGTACGACGGGCTGCGAGCGCCGTGTCGCGCCCTCGGCGTTCCTGAGGGCCGTCGACTCCTTGAGTGGCGACGACCGGAGCTGCTGGAGCTGCGACGAGGCGGTTGGTTCGGGCCTCGCCGAGGGGGCGGGTCGTCGTCGCTGCTACTAGACGACCCGCGGTCAGGCGGGCCACCCCCTGCTCCGCGGCGTTGGTGATCCCCAGCGCCCTGCCGTTCACGCGGTGTTGAAGGGCTGCTCAGGGGGCTCGGCCGAGAAGGGGCTCGTCCTCCTCGGTCATCGTCGCTGGACGAGCTCGAGCTGCTGCTCGAGCCGCGGTCCTCGTCATCGGGGGGTCCGCGCCCCCCGTTGTTGCGCCAGAATTGGCGGGGGTACTCACTTTTAACTTTCTCCTCGCCGGTGTACCCAGTCCTCTCGCGCCACCATTTCTCCGCCTGGGCGTTGCGCTTCTCTACCCCTTGGCGGTAGTGTTCTTGCGCGAGGAACCGCCTTTGCGCGTTGCGGCGGTTCTCGTAGGCGGACGAAGACTCGTCGTCGTCGCGCGGTCGGAACAACTCGTTCTGACCGCGTTCGATATTTTCATCGGGGTCCACGTAGGAGAGCCCGTCGTCGTATGGCGCGCGCGCTCTGGGGCGCGTGCGTGCTTGAGAGGCTGAGTCGCCGGCGGGGTACTTGGCCCTCGCCAGTTCTTCTTGAGCGAGCTCCGCCTGCTTGGCGAAGTTCGTTCGTTCCTCGGCTTGCCGGGCTCGAAGATCTTCGAGCTCCTTGTTGAGCGCATCTTGCTTGGCCTGCGCGCGAGCGAGCTCATCTGCGAGAGTGTCGTATTTGAGCTGTGTTTCCTCCGCGAAGTCTTCTATGCTCCCGCGGATGTCGTTGGGGGCGCGGGAGCTGCGCTCGGAGTATACTGAGCCGGGGGCATACCCCCCAGGTACTCCTAGGAGGTGAGAACGGACGGAACGTTCGTCGTTCCGCCCGCGAGACCCATCTTCCACGGGTGTGAGAGGTGAGCTGGTGGGTCGGCCGTGAGCTGACCCGTCTTCCCTCAATTGGTTCGAGGGGGGCTTCTCGGGCGGCCTTCGGCCGCCCGGCTTCTTTGCGGGTGTGTTGTTCTTCTTTTGTTTCTTCGCCATTAGGTCTGCCTAGTCCGAGGACTAAGTTGTCGCCAAGAGTAAAATGTTAAGCAGAGTACGTAAAAAAGTATAAAGTTCTCGCCGGGCGTCTGGCGAGAGGGCTCTTAGACACACCGAATATACGTAGTACCGAGTATATAGACTCTAGGCGAACGTACAAAGGGTGGGTGGTAAAAAAGCTAAGGAACCGCGCGTCCGCACGCGCGGGATAAGGCGGGGAGGCGCGCTCCGCCACCCCGCCACTAACTATACAGTTCTTCCCGAATGGGAAGTCGATGCAAACGCCAGCGAGCCTGCTGTATTTGGTAATACGGCAGGCGGGATCCTTACACCGGCGGCGAAGCACAGCTGGACCGGAGCGAATGCGGGCGACGATGTTCCACAGAACTGCATGCGGCCAAGCTTCGCACACAGAGCCTATTTGAAGAGAGAATAGCGGGAAGCGGCAGAGAAATGTTGTAGAAGGACCAGCAGTTGCAAGAGTTGTTAATAGTTGAACCCAATTCATTCGCCTCGTTGGCATGGAGCCGTGGGAAACATTAACCCCACGCGCGCTAATGTTGCCTTTTCTGATCTCCCTTCTGGCGACACGCCATGTGGCATGAGCCGACAGAACGGCCAAAGCATCGCTGAAGGCTAACTCTGATCTCAATCTCACTCAACGCTAGTGCTCCTCAAAACCCCCATCAACCCCATCTGTCACAAAAACGTCGACAGTTGTGGGGGACCGCAGGGCCGCCTCTCGCCCCCACTGGCAAATGACCTCGAATGACGCGAGGACTCTCGCTACTTACGCAAGTATCATACCGCGCGTGACTTGGGCACCGCGGCTCTCGCCTGGCGAGAGCGACACCCCAGTCTCACTCGCATCATGATTAAAGTCGTCGACCCTGGCCCTCCCTGGCCTTGTACACAGACATACCTTGCCGCACACGAGGGAAGTCGCGGTAGTGGGGTGCGGGCATATTTAGGCCTCTACCGCCGGTCCGGGGTTGTACGAGCTCGACGCCAAGTGGGTCTCCGCCGAGGAACCTGCATCAGCAAAAGCGCTAACCCGTGGCCATGGCACTGCCACGCACGCTCAGGTTTGCCTACTAAAACGGGACGGCCGAGGTTTGCAATGCATCACCTTGCCGTTGCAAACCTCGTCTTGAAGAGGCTATAATCACCATGCCAAGATTACGATATTTGTTAGTATTGTATACCATAAACTTGGCGAGGAATTGATAGTCAGTGACCTTGGAATTAGTCGCAAGCTCCGGTCCGGGCCTAGGCTGGCGGCAGTGCGGGTCTCCAGGGCGCTTCTGTCCAAGGCTCGGACTTGTCTCTCGCTGTCGTCCATGACCGCCCCCTTCGCTATCGACTTTCCCTTACTCTTCCCTCATTGCTGCCTCCATATCGCGCACTACTATCTTCATGTTCATCTATTCAGCTCCGAATTAAGGCCGGGACCAGTCTATGCAGTTGTTCAATCATATCAGGTCAAAGTCATGGCGACCCCGGCCCAGTGAAGACGGTGAGCTGATTTCATCGGTTTTGTGCTCCTAGGGCACCGTCGCTAGGTGTGCATGGAGGGTGGGGATGGCGTGTAGTGTATCAATTATCCCCGCTGTCACAATCGGGTGGGGTCCGTGCGCTGTCGAGGTCCTGGTTCAAGAGCTGTCATCCGGACGTCCCACCTTATAAATCGCTCCTTGGCCCATTCGTTACTGACTTCAACTGTTTTCTCTCCCTCCCACCATATCATACCTCGCTTTCTAAGCTATGTGGGCACTCACTCTTCCGGGTCTCAAGCCTCGAGATGAGCTGGCATCGTACTGACTTCTTCTGTGCAGACTCTTCCTGTGGCCGCTCGCAATGTCCGGCGGTGACCGGTGATCACTGGGTTCCTTGTTATGGGTGAGTTATTATATGCACTTTCCTCTCGGCGTTTCTGACTATATGCGCTTCGAAAACCCGCTAGGCACACATTTGCGATGAGGGTGGTGGTTGTGGGCTCGAGAGCAGCCCAGTACGAGGTTGCAGGTACGCCCCTCCCTGTCGTTGATTTTTTCCTTCTCTTCGACTGCCTTCAGAAGAGGCATGCTTCAATACTAGTCTATCCTTGTGCGTTTTCCCGAGCACACTGTTGAGTTATTTCAATTCCGTATTACCATTCACGTCCTCTGCTACGCCTGCCACATGCCCAGTCTTGTGGCGTCCCGTACGTAACCTTGCTCTCGCTCCACCTGCACTGTTGTCCCCAAGTAGTACCTTTGTTTTGCCTGTGTCATCGTCCCATTGTTCGATGGCTATGGCGTGTCACACACAGCTCGGTTAATATCATTTATTTTCTGTTCATGAGTTTTCTGGTGCGGCGTTGTCGGCTGGTGATGATCGATGAATATATATGAATAAAATGAGTATTAGTAACTTTTGAGTGAGCTTATAGATTTGCATTACATCTGCAATCCTCACATTCCTTGTAAATGTTCGCCTTGCAGGGCGGAGGTTTGCAATGCACCCCGCCAAGGTTTGCCATGCGATCCTCGGTATGCCAGGGCGATCCCCAAATAACCACTCCTTTGTAATGCTAATACAATCCTCAACTAGGCAATCCGGTAATATAATGCTATTTAGAATAAAATTCACATTGTATATAGGATTACAATAGTTTTGCGCCGCCGCAGATGTGATCAACCAGACGTGACCAGGTGAGCGGATGCTCCACGCCATCATCTGCATTCAGGTTCGGGTGAGCACACTGCCAGCCTCGACAGGGATCATAATGGATCATGTAACATGTAAACCGGCAAGCACGTCGATTTGCGGTGTTCGACCGATGAAGGTCGGTGGTCTGCCAGCCTTGGGCCCCATCAGCATTAATGTTGGAAAAACTGTCGGAGGTCGAGCAGAGCAGCAAAAGCGAGTAGTATTCCGGTTGTCCTGTACCGTCGTCGTGGTACAGAGGCAAACGGATGAACTACAAAAATGTACAATCCCGCTCCGTATCGTACGTCGGAAAGTCCCGGCGAGCAAGCGCTCGCTTGCTCAAAATCCACGTTCCAACAATTAATACCATTAGTGACTGACACGGCCACATCAAATTTATGCAGCAAAGGCCTGGTGCCACCGTCGACGTCCTGCGTCGTTTGGCTGTTGTTGCTGCTGCTGAAATGTGACGGCATTCTTGAAATGCTCGCGGGACGTAGTTCTGAGTAAGTGCTTTCAAAACCAAGCTGTAGGTACCATACTGTTACTACTGTCCGTCCTGACCATCACAGCGAACAGCCGCAGCCACGATAAAAATTGACCGCTGTAAGTAAAAGGAGCGGCGGCTTCCTCCGCAACGACGACGTGCCGCACGCTGCGTGGACGGCAGACGGCGGGATGAATTCCTCAGCAGAGCACCGGCATATGTATGTATACATACATGTTACTGTACACACGGCGCAGGAGCCTAGGACGCAGGATAACCACAACCACGTACACAAACGACCAACACGACGTCACGCATTCGACGCACTGTGCGACGTGCTCCTCTCCAACTCGACATCGGCGAGGTCCATGCCCCCGCCGCCGTCCTTGCGATCGAACATGTCGAGCGACTGGCGGTCGTGCGCCTGCGAGAGCGCGACGGAGACGTTGATCGCGAGCGGGCGCAGGTTGTAGTTGTGTTCAGTGCCCCCGATCGTCTGCCCGTGGAAGTCGGACGTGTGCGTCCGGTTCCCCGAGAGCTCGCTCATCGTGTCGCCCAGCCCGACGCGGATGATGATCAGTGTGAATACCACGCCCTAGACAAATGTCAGCATTCCGGTGATTTACAAGGGAGCTCAGAGAGCGCAGAGCGGAAGAGGGGCTGAGGGGGGGAAGGGGGGACGCACGATGATGGGAGTGAGGAGGTCGAGACAGATGTACTGCGCGTTGGAGCCCGCGAGGTAAGTGCCGAGGAGCGAGGCGAGCGTGGCGGAGTACACGGCGGCGGACTGGACGAGGGTCTCGACGACGTCCCAGTGCGAGAGCCCACCAGCGCGGTACGTCTTCTTCATGCGGCGGTTGAGCCAGACGATGCGCGATGCGATGAGCGCTGCAAGGAATCACCGGAATACGTATGATACTTGATACTTGTGTAAAACGCGGGCAGAGGTAGATGGCCGGCGCGTGTGCTCACCTGTGGCAAACAGGTTGGTGGTGAGCGAGATGATGAAGAAGGCCTTCCCCCACGGAGCGATGTTCGACGTGAAGATGACGCCGAAGCCCTCGACCAGCCCGATCTCCACGCACGCGCCGTACCCCGCCACTGCACCAGAACTTGCTCCGTCAGCACAGAACCCCCCTTAACTGATCAGGACTGAAAGCGACGCACCGGCGCCCCGAGGAGGAGGAGACAGGAGCGCGACGACGGGCCAGGAGCGGTTCCAGAACCATGAGAGGCGGTAGGTGACGAAGGTGTCGCCGATGAGGGTCTGGGTGACGTAGATGACGTCCTTGGCGACGAGCGTCGGGTTGCTAACTTGCTCAGCGTGTTGAAGAAGTCCGCGCTCCGCCGGCACGCCCCCGTGCGCCACGAACGCCTGGTCCGCCCGCTGCACGTCGATCGCCAGGTGCTGCAGCGCGCGCATGAGCAATCAGATGTCATGCGGGAGCGAGGAAGGGGGGGAGGGCGTACGGCGATGGAGAGGAGCCACATGAGGGTCGAGGTCGCGAAGAGCCGCTTGTTGGGGGTCGCGCTGTTGCGCTTGCGCTCCTTGTAGA
The DNA here is from genome assembly GCA_002900995.3 of Ganoderma boninense. Classification (NCBI taxonomy): domain Eukaryota; kingdom Fungi; phylum Basidiomycota; class Agaricomycetes; order Polyporales; family Polyporaceae; genus Ganoderma; species Ganoderma boninense. The sequence goes on along the minus strand of CM035314.1, from coordinate 3,056,712 downwards.
GGAGGATCCAGATGGCGATGGCGTACAGGACCGTGAACGCCCCGAACGCGAGCGACTCGGCCCAGAGCGCCATGAGCTGCGAAACACAAACACGAACACGCACACGGTGAGAAACGGGGACTAGGGAGAAAGAGCGCGGAGACGGTACGTACCGAAGCTCGGTCGATGGGGAACGCGGCCTGGCTCGCGGCGGACATCTCTCTCCTACTCTGAAGTTGAGGGCTCGGACGACCAGTTTGCGCGATGCGATGGCGGGTAGTGTTGCCAGATGAACAAAGAAGAGAAGGAGAGTGGGAAGAGTAGCCCAGCAGCACTAGTTTCGTGCAGTTTTATATACACCGTCGTTTGGGTCGTGACGCACCCGAGCGCGAGGCGGAGAAAGGCATCTGAATTTTGAACCCCAGCGGCGAAGTAGCATCGGGGAAACCTTGAGGCCCTGAGGGTACTCAGCTGTGCGCAGGTGCCATGGAAAGCGGGGGTGCGTCTACTGATGGGTGTACCCAGGGTGTACCTGACAGAGCTGCGAGGAGGACAGTGGCGAGTTGTTCACTTGCCGCTCGCCAGCACCAAGTACTTAGCTGAAGTAGCTTCAGGTCGACGGAGCGAACCGAGCAGCGCTTTCGGAAAACGCCGCCATCCATTTGAATGGGCCCAGAACGTGGGCCGACGCTCGAGCAGGCGGCGTACTTTCTTTCTCCACTCCCATTGGCCGGAGCCCTCGCGCTGACGGCCATCGTTCTGTCTTGGATTCGACCGACCTGACAGCTGGGGCGTCGACCTATGACTTCCTCTGCCTGCCCTGCAGCAGATTCTGTGCGAACATCTCGTTCAGTCTGCAAGGCCCCTGCCCAACGATGCGACAGCCGTCGTCTCCCTTCTTCCTTGGCTGCTCTCCACGTCTGCCATCGCAAGCTCCGCACGGGCGACCGTTTTTGCAACGCCGTCGACTTCGACTCCGATGCTCTCCGTTGATCTCACCGGCTCTCTGCCCAGCTCTGTCTCTCGGCCGCTGTCCTCCAATTGCGCTCGCGCGTGCAGTGCACTGTGTCTGCTGCATCTCTGCCACACTCGGCGCAGATCACCCCATTCTCGTCCCTCTGGACGCTCTCTTGGTCAAAGACAACGCGCGTTGGCACGACGGCACCACTCTGCTAACCGTAACTGTCGGTCTAGCCCCCACTCGCTGTCCCTACTTACACCTTCCATGCCCCGCATTCAGCCCATCCTTCCACCCGCCCACGTCCTCCGGCTGCCCTGCAGCAGATTCTGCGCGAACATCTCGTACCGTCGCATGTCCGCCAGTTCCTGCAAATACTAGCGGTGTCTACCCGGCTCCATCCCTTGCCGTCGCCTGCTGAATCTGAGTCCACTCCGCCGTCCGCGATCTAAATGACTCTCCGCCGACTACTTACGTCCTCTCCGAGCCCATGCCGTCCGCGCCTTATGCAGCGTGACCACCCATCAATGCATCCGAGTATGTCAGCCCTGTCCCTGTGTCCCTCCGTCCACCCTTACATTACATTAAAGCCTCGGTATGCTACGTACACCCTCGTCTTTCCTCCTGCGTATACTGATACCCCCGCATGAGTATCCTCCGTGCTGACGGTGCCAGAGCCAAAAAGCCGTGCTGTCAAATGTAGCCCGCAATCTGTCAGCAATGTGCTCGGTTCCACGTAACTTTCAGTAAACCCCATGGATGTATACGTACCAGCCAAGCCCTCGGACACAATGCAGCACGGACCAGCGAGTGCAATGCTGGGTCTCCGCTCTTGCAGACGGGCTCACTGTCTGCATGACGAGGAAGGGGGAACCAGAAACCAGAAACTGGAGGCGTCGACGGTCGCTGACTGCCACCTCTTTTGCCGGTCGCCATCACAGGTCGATCGCTGCTCACGGGCGGCCTCTGCTGCCGCTCGAATGCACGTCCCTGACATCAGTACGTACTTGCGCATAGGCATATGCCCCGTTTTGTCGTTAACCGCTGTTTCGTCTCCAGAGCCACCCGTCGCGGCCCCAGCCCCACGGAAGGAGATCACCGCCACGCGGTCGGGCAGGACCGTTGTCCCTCCACCATCTCTTCGCCACGCCACTTTACTAGTACTTGTGGGCCGACGCACGACAAGGTAAGCACCACTTGGGCGTGCA
>CM035314.1:3026442-3049710 GCA_002900995.3 Ganoderma boninense | reverse complement strand
TAAATCGTCTTATAGTGAATCTGCTGACTACTATTCTCAGCTACTCCGAACCCAACCCGGAAACGCACACTACTAACTCTAACCTACCCGCGCCCAACTGCTAAGTACGTTGAGGAGCGTACGGGGCTTAAATCAGCACGTGCCTCATCCAGGGTGAGTGTTGTATTCACGTGGGGTCTGTAGGTCAAATGCTACGTCATGTGCCAAGAAGAGGCACGTGAACACGCGCGTCGCGAACGTGACTCATCACATGACGACCACTGGCGATACGGGCGCTCGGCTACCGCCGAGCGAAGGCGCCAGCATGGTCAGGTGATGTGGACTCGGGCGAAGTAGTCAGAACTGCTTGATCTCGTTGCCTTCGGCAACTCGGGCAGTTGCTCCGTCCGTCCGCAACGACGACGCGTTCGGGATTCCGTCATTGTTGATGACCATGTTCCGATCGGAGGTTTAGTACCTCCTCACGTGTCGATACGGGATAGACACGAATTACTAATGGCAGCCCCTGATGAGCCTCTATAAAGGCGAAAAACAGGCTGCGGTAGGAAGATCCTACGCCTGTCGGCTGCTTCGCCTTTAGTTCGCAGCTCACGCTCGCTTCGCTTCGCGTTCGCGCTCCTTCCCTTAACCCTAAACCTCGCGCAGTTGTTCAAACAGCACGTCGACGATCGTACCTGGCGCCAGCATGTATAGGCGCTTCCGGAACTCAGCGATGATCGCCACCCCATCCTGCTCCTCATCCTCGCCGTCTCCGCTCAATCCCTCGTCCCCCACACCTGCACCCCCCTCCGCCCTTCCCACGAAGGTCCTCCTTTTCCGACTTCCTTCCCCTTCCGACTCCTCCCCTTCGACTTCCTCCTCTTTTCGCGCTCCTCCTGTTTCCATCGTCTTTGTCAGCAACTGCTCCATCAGCGAAGAAGTACGAGCGCATGCCGCCGCTCCACCGCCTTGGCCATGCGGTGTTGGGGTTGAATTTGTGACCTGCGTGACAGATGCGAACGAGTTCAGGAGAGCAGTCATAGGCAGCTGGTCCTCTGGAGAGCATGATGGAGGGCATGCTGGGCGTGTGCAAAGTGCGTAACCCCTCTCCCACCTCCTCATCCCTTTTTGACCCGCCACCATGCCTTATTCAAATTTTAACTCGGCTCCCTTCACGTACTCATGCTTCCTCTTCTAATTCACCGCACGCCTCTCCTCTACCCAGTTCTCTCCTCCCCTCCGTTTCTCCTCCCTTATCCCACCACTGTTTCTCCCTACACCCACACATTTGAGACTCAATGCCTCGCCTGCTTCAATTTGCCTGTCTCATGTGTTTTTTCTCTACCTATACATCCTTCTGGCGCACTCCGGGATCCTGTTCCTCACTCCCATCATCTCTAACAACACTATTCCTTTTTGGGCTTCTGCATCTCCTTAACAACTGGCCTCGTTCTCTTCTCCTCGCTATCTTTAGCTACCCGCGCTAATTGTCTACTCACCGTCCACGGACATTCACACCATGTTCTCTATGGTGTTCTCCTACTACGTATAAATTCCTGTTCGGTTCTCCATGTATACATCTATATACATATCTTGCCTACTTCTGCACAGCTATCATTCTAATGTCTTCAATGTCACCCATTATCGAACTGTTTGGCATTGACTCTGCCTGCATGGCATTTTGCGTCACATCAAAGTCTGACATTGTTGTCCTTGACTTCACTTGCTTATTCTCACCTACATCTTAGTTTCATGTTATCATTATTGGTGCCATAACATATTCTTGTATCTGCTATGCCCCCACTCAACACCACTATGTACAATTAGGTACCCTCCCTCGATTTGCGACATAGCAGTTGCTCCGCTATGTCGCAGATCTCTGTTGATCAGCGCTTGCCCTGTTTCTTTAAATGTCGCATTGGTGCGACATGGCCGTCTAACCGCTATGTCGCACGTTTTCGAAGAATTCTCAGCAGAACCTCAGTCTAACCCTAAATACCCCCAACTTTACACCCTATTAATTATTGTTGAACGCGGTAAGCACGGCGTTGTTAGCCGCATCAACAAAGCTTGTTACCGTGGTGATAACGCCCATTCAATTGGGTAAACGACACGTTGTTGTTAAGGCGTGGACCGTGGTAACACCCTCGTTGAATCCTACTAAACAACCCATTATTTTACCGCCATCAATTCTCATAACACACATAAACAGAACAACTAACCACGATAAACACAACATTATATAACTTGCTTAAGCCTGACAACACGCGCCCTTAACAAGGCGGTCGCGACTAATTTGAGCGCGCCGTTGAAGGCGAGTAAATGTGCGATGCTTACGCCGCGTTCAATGCCAATACAATAAGCATTGAACGAAGTAAGCATCGCGCATTTACTCGCCTTCAACGCGTGCTCAAATTAGTGAACAAAGTTTCATTAGCGAAAAACCTTTCTTGGCGCAGCTAACAACATCTAAAATCCGCTTTCAATAGTGCGTTGAAGACGGTTAAGTGTCGAGGTGTTAGCCGCATCAACTAAAGTCGTTTTACGCGTTGCTTACGAATTAGAAACGTGCGTTGTAGGCGAGTAACAGCGCGATACTTACTGCGTTGAACGCCGTAATCATAAAGCGTTCAAAGCAGTAACTAAGCTGTATAACACCGCGGTCTCTACCTCTAACACAGCCACTATAGATCGTCCCCTCAACGTGTTAAGCGCCCGCGAGTGCGATATAGTGGACACCACTTTTTCACGCCTCATGCGAAACGGGTCCCTGGCAGGCGCGGAGCGTGCCGAGCCTAACATGGTGGGGCGCGCGGTAACCTTACGGCTTTCAACGGTGTTTTAACAGGGTAGAGAATTGCATTGTTAGTCGCATTTAATGAGCGTCGTTACCGAGTTTTGAAGCACGTCAAAACAACGCATTGTTAATCGTGCACGTTGAATGGCTAACTTACGGTCACTGCTCCTCGTTAATGCGATCAACAACGCAATGCGTACAACGTTCAACGTGCACGTTGAATTACGCTCTTAATGCGCTCAATGCAGTAAGCATCCGGTCGTTAATGTAATCGTGATGAACCCGTTCATTAACGAGTTCGTTACTGCATTGTTGACGCCATTAATGAGCGTGGTTACTGCGTTCAACACGACTTGAATGCAATAAGCAATGTGTTGTTGCGGCACTCAACACTCGTTAACGGAGCACTCCTCAGCCAGCGTTGACCATGATAACAACAGTCAGTAAGGTGCCGAAGACAACGCTTACTCAACTCCGTTGAACACCTTTAACACGGAGTAACAACGAGAGTTGTTACCCTTCAAAGGTGCGTTATAATTATATTAACAAGCTTTGTTACCAGCGTTACATCACGATTGAACGGGCTTAACAACGTGCAATCACCTCACTTAATACAGGATACTTACAGTTGTACGCCGCTTTAACAGGTGTTGATGGCGGCGATTACTGCTAACACGGTAAGCCATCGGCGCATTCAACAGCTGTTACAGGACGTAACTACGACGTGCTTACTTCATTAAAAAGCCAATGTTTATCACATTCAATACCTGTTAACGTCGCATACGATGGCCATTGAACGACAGTTACTTTACCTACAATGTAACACTTGCCGTCTTAAAGCCTTCTTAACACAGCTTACAACAGGCACTTTTAGTGAGTTCTAAGACGATCTTGTACTAACCATTTCAAGTTTCACTGTCGCAGCCATGGCGCGGCCTGTCCGTCCTGGACGGACACACACCGCGTCGCCCTTCTAACCACTACAGCCTATTCCACACAACGTAACGCAGCAACCATGGCACACTGCTGCAGTCGTGTGCCACGCGTGTCCGGTTCGTCCGCCCTGGATGGACACACAGCAGCCCGTGCCTCGCCCGACCCCTTTTCTAATGGTATAGGTTAGATGTCTTGCACAAGTTTGTAAGGCTTGTTATACGCTTATTGTCTATTACTTGTGTGATTGTAATCACGCCCTTCTTGTCGCACATATGACTTACTGCTGTGTGTTTATGTTGAGTTAGGCACTGTCCGTTGGCTTGCCTTAGCGCCTGCTAGCCGGTCGCTTAGCGTGTTTAGCCGGTCGCTTAGCAGGGCCAAACCCTACCCTAGGGGTTGTTTCGTCCCTAGGGATGGCAGGCTGAGATGTTCCCCATAACCCTAAGTGTTCACAACATGATGCTGCCCAGGTGACATAAAGTATATAAGAGCAACTCTGGTTAGACTTAAACCCTAATTTAGGGTTAGGCCTTTGAGCAATCTACCCCTAGTATAGGGTTTAATCTCAATCCTCAACCCTGTGAACAGTCTCATAACCCTAACCATGGCGCGGACCCATAGTCCCTTCGTCCACGCACTTCAGACCCCCGACCCTTGTGATTCTATGGCCCTAACCCTTACAGGCAGTCTTTTACCCCCTCTGTCATCATTCTCTCGCTTCTCTTCTTCTCTCTTTCTCACGTTTGCTGCGCTCCCTTTCTCTCTCCTTCTCACCTCTCCTCACATCACTCCGACACTTCGCCTCTTCACCTGCCTTCCTTCTTTGTACCCTCCACCCGCTTCGTTCATTCCATCCTTCTTTAGCCACTACTCCTTCCTCCTACCTAATCCCCTCATTCAGATTTCAATTCATTCATAGTAAGTCTTACATAGCTCCATTTCTTCTCTCGATATCTCGACCCTTTGCTACATATGTCCGTCTCAATAATGCTTTCACACACAATACATGAGTTCATTTAAAAAGCTGTCGACATCACCCAGTTCGACACTCCTTTATGCCTGTCTTCACTACATATCCCACCTGCATTCACATCACTTTTGTCTTATCATCTTCACTAAGTTTCCTTTCTACACAGTCACCATCTACGCCCAATGCCATTTTTGCTATCACACCGTTATTCCAGTTTGCCAGGTACGCAGTCTTGCTCCCATCTATGCGACATAGCAGTCACTCCGCTATGTCGCAACGTTCCTGTTCCTGATAATCCCCGACCCTTCTCTCTTTTTGCGACATAGCGGTACGCCCGCTATGTCGCAACAATCTCCAAAAATCTCACCCGAACCTCACTCTAACCCTAATCCCCCCCTACTTTACACCCTATTAATGCTTTCTCCATTGATGTTGAAGTGTGCTCTCACATGGCCACAGTTTACTCTAGCTTCAGTATCTCATTTGAACCTTTCGCTCAGCTGCAGGCAAGTTCCTCATCACTCTCGGACTGCGTTCTGCTGACACGTTCACAGCAATGCCTGTAACGATGAGCTCTACATCAGCCGGTAGCTCGCAAACAGCTTGTTACTCCGACGTACGTCCGGATGCCGTCACAGACGACAGAGTCTCTCACGTATTCGGCATTATTAATTTCCCTTTGATCTAGTTCAGTCGGTTGAACGGCTCAATATATGGTCGTCAATGCGCAACGTCAGTCACCTTCCGCTCTCCTCTCATAGCTCTTTACCACCATGTTTACCCATCACAGCTGCGACGTGTTCAACGCTGCCCCCGCTCCTGCATCACCTCACCCTATCTCTTCGACCTTGGGGCTTAATACGTCCGTTCAACCCCCAGCCTCTTCTTCCGACATGCTCAGGCCCTGTTCCTGCATTTTCCCTGACAGAAATCCCTTGACGTCGCCATCCGGCCGTCAAAACATTTCTTGGAAGCTCCCTCCTCCTCCAATACTCCATGTCACACATGGAGTGCGAACACAGCTAGTGGGAAATGTAAGTGTACCACTTGGCGCATCGTTCATGCGTGTCCGTGCTCTAAATTACGTACCCTAGCTTCCACCTCGCCCAGCTGTGCCTTTACAGCCCCCGCCTATGATTCCCCACGTGCCAGAGTCTATCCACCTTGCCATCCCTGAACTGTCGCCAACTCGTATCGTTCACATTCAGCGTGTTGTTGTCCCTCCACCTCCATCGCAACTCATGCAAGTGCCGCTTATCCTACGACCTTCGCCGTCGTATTCAAGAGCTGAGCGTGCCCAGCATCGTGGGCCTCACACCATAGATGAACTGTGTTTTGATTCGTACGTATCCTCCTCATTGTCATTCATTTGCGCATGGAGCACAGTTTTGCTGACGTGTTGTCAAGTGACCCTTCCCAGCTCGGTCCTTCTCCTCATTCGAAATCGTTTTGTGCGGGATGCTGTTTGCAGTAGTATCTTACGGATGTCAGTTGGCTTCGTATGAACAGCTCATAATACGGATTAGTTTATCGATCTTACTTCAATATCTTGTTTTGCGCATTAGCACCATACCTGCGTTCACGCAATTCAGCTGTTGGACTCCCGTACCAGTCTGTCCGACCGTTCGTGTGCGGATTAGCCAAAGTTCTGCCAATCCGCAAAGATGTGAACGTCACTTATGTATGACAAGACCGATGTTCAGTTTTATCTAACACGACACTTCAATTGCGTATATAGTCCCGACATTTCATGCAACTCTAATCTCCGCCTTTAACGAGAACATATATACACGCATATTATTTGCGACCTAGTAGCGCAGTGTAAGTAATCCGACTGCATTTACGCATAATTGTGGCCTGAACTCACTCTAACCCTGCCTTAACCTGAAACCCCCCCTACTTTACCTCCTATAAATTTCAATATTTCAATATTCTTTTCACACATGCTACATTGATACACGCGCGGACGTCCCTGTCTCTTGTCTGCGCGGACAGCCCTCTCCTTCGTCCGCGCGGACGGACCAATACCTGCTCCACGCGGACACACCAATGCCTCGTCCGCGCGGACAGATGGCTGCCTCGTCCGCGCAGGACACCATGGCGCGGACCCATGGTCCCTTCGTCCGCGCACTTCAGACCCCCAACCCTTGTGATTATATGGCCCTAACCCTTACAGGCAGTCTTTTACCCCCTCTGTCATCATCTTGTCGTTTCATTCCACTTCACATTGTGACTTTGGTTTGATTTGTCGCAGAGTCCTTTGATTCCCGCTAGCTGAACTTATGGTGCCATTGTACTTATATATTCACCGCCAATGTCATGGTACACCTACTGCTTCCTAACATTGATGATACACTGTTGGCATGTCGCGTCCTGAGGTGATGCGAAGTCGCGGTCTGTCCATGACTTCGCAATCTTTGGCTCCCACGCTTATCATTTTGGGCGCCTGATCCTTGGCGAAGTGACGGTTCGACCGTCACTTCGCACATTTTCGCCCAAATGGTTGCTCTAACCCTACTCTAACCCGCATACCCCCCTACTTTACACCCTATAAATAGTAGTATAACAGTGCAAAAGTTAAACCCTATTTTAGGGTTATATCTGTTCAAGATTTAACCCCACCATAGGGTCTGATGACGAGGGCGCGGGGGGGGGGCTCGGAGGGGTCGCACGGGGGGCACGCTGGAGCCAGTCCTTTGCCATCGGCACCCGTCTCACGGTTCACCCTTGTATGCACAGGAAGGCCGTAAAATCATTAGTACTCACCTAGAATCCGAAGACCTTAGTTCGTATGGATCTGTTATTGCCCCTGCCTCCCTGTAATTCGCATCACCAACGGGATCATCTACCGCTGTCCTCCTACCACTCCTGGACTTGATGGGACATGAGTCTTCGGGGTGTCAGCAATTGGGCTGGTGCAGTGGTCCATGAGGTGCATAGAACGAGGGAAAATGTCGAAAACAGATATATATGTTCCTAAGACATGCGAAAATGGGAGAGGCGAGGGCATGAGACTGGAAGCGGAGAGCGAGAAGACGGCGGTCGAGGTCGAGAGGATAGGCGCTCGAATGTCTGGATCTGAAAATGTCCGAGCGTCTGGATGGGTGGCTGTCCAGCACATCCAGACGTTCAGAGATTGTCGGTTTTACTGATGCTAACGGAGCCACTGATACCAGTCCTTCGCACTGGTCTCTCATCTTGTCTGACTTATGGACACCATTATCAAGGTTCACCTAACCAAGTTGTACTATCCGCTATTTTCAAAACGATACGTATCTACATCATTCGGTACATGATGCTCAAGCTATCAGGAAAACATACAACACATCTCGTTCACGCCACCTCACCAAGTCTCTTCGAGTCATGCTGTAAGCAACCACGAATTTTAAAGCGTACACGCCATAGCAGAGATATACCCTGCGCCAAGTGGGCATCTACTCCGAAGTTGGGACAGAACCGGGTGTGGGTGCAAGCCGGGGAACGGGAGGTTGAACTTCAGCTGGCACAGTGGGGGTGGGTCCAACAGCGAGCGTAGATCCAACTACGTTGGCGGAGGCATGTACAGGTCGAAAAGCGGGTTTGGGTCCAACCAGCGTGCCAGGTCCAGGCGCGGGCGAAGGACCGAGTCCAGCGGCGGACATGGATCCTGACATAGACACAGTCAAGGCAGCTGGTCCGCATCCGATGGTTGGTGTTTGTCGAACAGTAGGCGTGGGCATGATGGCGGGTATAGACCCAGTCGCGGACGTGTTCCCAGTCACGTGTCCAGGATCCGGGGTGCGCCCTGCCGCAGGTGCAAGTGCAGCGGCGGGCGTAGATCCCGCAGCGGGGACGGATCCGATGGCAGGCGTGTGCCCCACGACGGGAGCAGGTCCGGTGGCGGCGCTGGGTTGAGCCATGAGACCGCCGATGAGCACAGGCCCCACAGAGGCGGACATCGGTCGAGCAGCGGGCGTGGGTGTGACAGCGAGCGAGGTTCCGACAGCGGGTGAGGGACCAGCCGTTGGCGTGTTACCTACGAACGATGTCGGTGGTCCGGGGGCAGGGGCGTTCGCAGTGGGAGGGGTAGGTCCAGCGGCGGGAATGGGTCGAGCAGTAGGGTTGGGCTTAACAGCGGGGTTGACTCCAACAGTGGCTGTAGGTACGACGGAGACCGCAGGTCCAGGAACGGGCGTAGGTCGACTTGCAAGCGTAGACCCAGTGCCAGGCATGTTCCCCATGGTAGGTGTGCCTGATCCAGTGGCGGCGACAGGTCTAGTAGAGGGCGTGCAAGGTCCAGTAGCAGCAGCAGGCCGAAGAGCGGGAATGGGTCCAACGCCGGGCATGGGTCCAACAGGGGTGGCCATGGGTCGAGCATAAGGGGTAGGCGCAACAGCAGGTATAGGCACCACGGCGGGAGAGAGCCCAACAGAGGCGGGTGCGGGTGCAACAGCGGGCGCAGGTGCAACGGCGGGTGTTGGTCGAGCAGTGGGCATGTTAGCTACACCAGGCGCGGGTCCGGGAGCGAGAGTGCCGCCCGAAGGAGGAGTGAGCCAAGCGGCGGCGAACGCAGGTGGACCAGCGGGAGTCCAGCTCAGGGCGGCCCTAGCTGCGAGCGCACGCCTCGTAGCAAGGATGCTGTCAAGAGCCGCTTGGTTGGACGCAGGAGTGGGCATGTGCCCTCCATTCACAGCGGGCATGTACTCAGCGGGGCGAGAGTACCTAGGATTGGGAGTATAGCCTCCACCAGCAGTAGACGGATATCCTCCAGCGGGCGTGTATCCAACAGCGTGCGCGTACCCCCCAGCCTGCGCGAGCCCTCCCCCGACGTACGAGAACTGACGCAACGGGATCCCGGTCGTACTGAGCGCAGTGGCAGGAGCTTGCGCCATCGACGCGTCCATGCCGGAGAGCCGGAGAAGGATCCGATACTGGGTGATGATGACCTGGTTGTTCACCGGAAGCCCTTCCATCTGTTTGAGCAACACGGCGGCCTTGCTGACGCGCGCCATGATGGCCTTGTACTCGCACTGGAGCAGGACCTGGTACGCAGCGGACAGAGGCCCGTCGAGTGCCTTGAACGTGCCAGCGTAGTCCATCGCGATCTTAGCCTTCTCGAACTCCTTCTTCAACGAGCGGACGGCCCTGATCTGCCGGAGCGCAGAGGCGCAGGCGGGGTTCGTGCAGTCGGGATGAAGGCGCGAAGGTCGGACTCGAGAAGAGGTCGTAGACGGGGAACGCTGAGCCGACTGGTGCGGTGGGTTCGTAGTCGTCGCATTGACTCCCGCTGGGCGAACGCTAGCGGCCTCCGCCATGGCCGCCTTTTGGAGAAACGCGGCAAAGGTGGGGTGTAGGGCGGGCTGGGACGGTACGGCCGGAGTGGTCTGGGCGGAGGTGGTGGTCTGTGCAGAGGGAATAGTCTGTGCGGGCTCTTGGTGGGCGCCAGAAGCCGAGGAACGCACGCAGACAGCGCATGAACACCCACCGCTAGCGTTAGGCTGAGGTGACGCAGGAGTGGGGGCAGCGGGGTGCGCAGGAGATACAGCAGCCTGAGTGGTGGGCGAAGGCGACACAGGAGCAGGGGTCGAATTCGCAAGCTTGCCAGTGGACTGGGGCGTTCCGGTATTCACAGAAGTGGGAGGCAGACTGGGGGGAGCTGAAACCGGGCGAGCCGCACCACTCTTGCGGCGTGACATGAAGGCCACAAGGGAACGAAGTTTGTGCGGCGATGAGGGCTTGGTGGCTTCTGCCGCTCCTACGGCTTCAATAAAGCCCAGATCAACGCAAGAACACGGCACAATATCGCGAAGTGTCGTACGTACCTGGCACATTGCCCTTTTCCGGCTGTCCGACGCCAGCAGACTCCGATGTAACTTCACGGTCGTGGTCGCGGGACGGCGAGCTCTTTTGTCTCCAGCTGCGTGACACGTGAAGACATTAGACTGGAGAATCTGGATCGCCGGATGGATGGAAAGCTTACGACACGGAAAAACGCTTGCTCAAATTGGCTGGTCCAACTTCGATTTGCTTCGCCTGGTCACTGCGGGCCTGAGGAGGCGGTCCATCGGGCGAGATCGTTTTGGAAGGAAGAGTCTCCATATTTTCGAACTTGCTACTGACGCACGAACGCGTCGGAGAGGGGTGGGCTTGTCTAGTATGACGCTACCGGCGGTGCTCGTGTTCAACTTGAACGAGAACTTCGAGTCGGCGGCGATGGAGGTGACGACGACAAGAAGTGACCGATACGGCGCAAGGGAAGGGACCTATCGATATCGGGTAACGAGGTGAGTCTGGAGGTTGGAGAGCGTAAGCCTTACTCACGGCGAGGGAGGCGGGCCACGTTGTTTGTGGTTCTCGAGTACGTACGTACATACATGGATCGGAGGTTGGGTCGGAGTTTTGTAGGTCGCCCTGGGAGAGCCCGACAGCAGAGCCGTGACACCATGGACTGCGGAGGTGTGTTGCAGAGCTGGAGGAGACCACAAACGATTCTGAAACGCTTCCGGTCCAAGGCCATCATCGTGGCTGGAGGCTGAGGTGCTCGCTGGGCGGAGTTGTTCAGACGCCATCGAGCGGCCGGTGCGCTGAGATCAAGAGAAGTCGTGAGAAGATCGGCCTTAGCCCTCCTCCTCCAACCCCTTCCGAAAACGATCCAACTCGCTCATCCTAGCATATCCTCCTCCTTTCATGAAAATTCCACCGCCCATCCACCATGGAAGCCCGCGCTGTTATGCGCAGTACAAATACACCGGCTATTCATCAACTTGCAGTCCGTCCATCCCCGAATCGCTGCGGCCTTCCTATTATCCCTGCTGGACGTCGAAGGGCTACAACCCATTGTTCTATCCTCTGCATACTTCATCGGACAGTCGTATCCTGATTCTGACCCTCATCCGAGCTTTATGTATCTCGTGAGTGCCGTTCGCGCGTCATCCTCTTTTTCTACCTTGCGGTGAAGCTTTACCGACACATGCCGAAGCCCCCTTCTCCATTAGCTTACTGCCATGCTCGTGCTCCTCTAATGTATCCACCTGCGTCCTCCAAGCGGGCCGTACCTCAGCTCACAATTTCCCTGTCCAAGTCAGAGGGCTGTTGCGCAGCTCCGATTCTGAGACGACGAAGCTACGATAGCGATGCACGGAATACTACAAATACAATATAGCGATGCGCAGACAAATCTATCCGACCATATCCAATACTTTACAGCCCGAAAAGCACAGCAGTATATTGCTGAGCCCCGATTCGTGGCAGCGACCACACACTTAATCATAAGTTATATCGTCATGGACACCCACCCACCAAGGCCAGGTCGACCTTCTGGTGGTCGTGCGGCTCGGTGTTCTTCCAGGACTCCCTCTCCGCCTTGCGAAGGGGTACGAAGTCGCTCAACAACCGAGACCGCAAGGTGCTGTCCTGCCCGTAGCCCCAAACCTCGAATGCGCTTCCTCAACTGCGGTCGCTCGTGACGCGCAGAGGCGCGGGGCGGTAGTTGTACCCCACCCTGCCGCGGTGCGCGGGCGAAAGCGGGTAGAGCTTCGTCGAGGGCGACGTGGGCGACGCGGGCTCCCTGAAATCCAGAGCTGGCACCGTGTCCAAGTCGCAGTCGAGCGCGGTCGAGGTGCGCGACGGCTCCTCGTCCAAGTCAAAGACGGGCACAGGCTTACGAGCGGAGAAGGGACGACACGGAGGACGCGTGGAGCACGTGCGCTCGAGACGGGGGCAGAGAGAGAGACCAGAGAGGGAGCGGGGCGCGTGAGCGCGAGATGGGACGGTGGGTGCCGACACAGAGGCCGGCAACGGCAACGCGGCGCTCGCGCTGAAGCACCGGACAGCGAGCTGGGTAGAGGATGCCGCACCGAGGGATTTGCTCCGCGGGATGGGGATGCGACTGGGCGGGAGACGCTTGATCTGCCGCTCGCTCTTGGCGGACGCCTCTCCTGCGCGGAACTCGGGGTGCGGAGACGGGCTGCAGCTGCGGAAGACGGCGTCGCCAGCGAGCGGGACGCACGGCGCGGAGTGTGACTTGGGCAACGCTGCCAGACGGGGCCGTGCGGGTACGGTAGGGACGGGGGTCAAAGGCTCCAGGTCTGCGGTGCTGCCGAGGTCGAAGCTTAGGCGGTGGGGCCTGGGCGTCAGCCCAACGTCGGCGTATTCGCGCGGAACGGGATCGAAAAATGCGGACAGAGACAGCTGCTCGCTGTCGTTGTACATTGACCCGCCGAGAGGATGCGGCGTGGGAGGCGCATCGGGGTTAGACTTTGTTCCAACGTGGGCTCGGACACGGATGGTAAGCTCGAACGCTTCGGCGTTGATATAGTTGGACTGATAGCTCCTGTGGGGAGAGTCCCTTGGGGCGCGTACGGTTGCTGCGGCTTCGTAGGCATCGTCTTCATGAAGGGCCGTGGACGATGAAAGGCCAGCCAAGTCTGGTGCGCTCGCGCTGAGGCCGGGGGGACGCATTATGGAAGCCAGGGTGCGACGAGGGCTTGAAGAGTGACCAGCACGACGCATCCGGTGGGCGAGGTCGCCGAGGCGGAGCTCGTCATGGAGGGAAGCTTGCTGGGCGTGCTGTTAATATCATCAGCAAAACAGTCACGAAGGCGACGGAATATTATCTGGAAGACAGACCCAGTTCACGAGGACTTGGCGAGCGATCGGCGTATCCCAGGACAAACCGTCGAGGTCAGTGAATTCGGCTTTGACGGAGGAGAACGAGTCTCTGAGAATGCGAAGCTCTCCTGTGGTGTTTTTGAAGAAATGAGTGAGATTGATCAAAAAAGGAGAAAAAGAAAGGGTTACGGTGGTGAGAAAGAATAGAGAAAAGACGGGTAAGAAAAGAGAGTGTTTAAGGAAGAAAGGTGCCACGAAATGGAACATACGGCAGTGACTTCAAAGCCTCTATGATCCTCGATCTTCCTGCTCCTGCTCAAGCAGCTTTGGCGGATCATGCGAGCCTGAGCTCTGATCGCTGTGAGTTGTTGGGAGCAGGCCGCTTGGGGGCCGAATGGTGAACATGGGGGTCCCCACCGCATGTTGTACATCCCGGCGGCCTGCGAGGGGGTGTGGGCTGGGAACAGAGTGGGCTGATAGAGGGTGGACTGCTATGGCCAGCAAGCAGACGAGGAAAGAGTCTGTGGGTGGCGGCGGCCTTTAAATGGTAGTGGGTCGTCGGCTGACGGATGGCGGTCGGGACTCGAATTGACGGTGGCCGAAAGCGCGGCGATGGGAACAGGGTGTGGATGGTAATGAAGCGGTGGATGAGTATAGGTTGCAAGGGAAATGTGGAGAGAAGAGGGACAGTGGAGAGCTGACGGCGGACACTGCGTCAGTGGCTGAAATAAGTCCAAGAGCCTTGTCCAAGCCGTCGATCACAGTTGTGGCAAGGCGTGACGACGCGTGTGTGACCTACCTGTGACGCACGCGTTTAGAACTCCGCCAGCGCAAAAGCGGGGACTGGCACGCGTCACGGTCTGCCTCTCCCTCGCGCCTTTCCCTCTCCGCCCCGCCCTGTCCCCCGCCGCCCCGCCCCAGCTTCCCTACCGTCGCCACAGATCGGAGCACCAACGCCGCACAATGTTGGAAGCGAAGCTGTCTGAGGCCGCCCTCCTCAAGCGTCTCCTCGACGGTGCGTCGTTCCCCGTCCCCCTTCGTCCTCCCCCGCGCTCACAGAACGCGTCCAGCCGTCAAGGAGCTCGTCACTGATGCCAACTTCGATTGCAATGAGGAGGGTATCGTGAGTCGTCTTCCTTGTCGCTGTTTCTCCTCTTGTCCCAAGTCGCGACGCGTCTCACCCGGTCACACCACTCAGCAACTCCAAGCCATGGACAACTCTCAGCGTCGCCCTCGTCGCGTCAAAGCTCGAGGCCGCAGGCTTCAAGCGTTTTCCGCTGCGACCGCCCCATACCCTCGTGCAAACCTTCACCTCCCTCACAAAGGTCCTCAAGTGCGCAAAGGACGACGACATCTGCACCCTCAAAGCAGGCGACGACGCCGACATCCTTTCCCTCACTTACGAGGCTAAAAGTTCGCACCTTCTCTTTCTCTTCTCTCTCACGCCATTCCTCCAACTCGTTCGACGCGTCAAACGCGTTCAAACGCGGGCCAATGGCCACAGTCACGCGTCCACTTCTCACAACCCTGCCGCTGACTCTCCATGTTCTCCCTCATAGACTCGGATCGCATTGCCGAGTACGAAATGAAACTCATGGATATCGACGCCGACCAGCTCGGCATCCCCGACACCGACTACGACGCCTCCGTCACCATGCCCTCGGCCGAGTTCGGCCGCATCGTCCGCGACCTCTCCCTCCTCGGTGAGTCCGTCAGGATCGAAGTCTCAAAGGAGGGCATCATCCGCTTCGTCTCCGACGGCGAGGCCGCCAACGGCAACATCCTCATCAAGCAGTCCGCCGACGCCTCGTCCGGAAAGAAGAAAAAGGGCTCCTCCAGCAAGCGACGAGGCGGCGGCGATGACGACGAAGACGACGCAGACGAGCCTGAGGAAGAGGAGGGCGCCGACGTCTCAGACGGAGAAGGCGGCAAGCGCAAGATCAAGAAGGAGAAGGTCAAGAAGGAAGAGAACGGCGAGGATGTTGACATGGACGGTGCAGACGAGGACGAGGAGGGCGAGGGCGAGTTCAAGCCGACCAAGGACGAAGACGACGAGCAAGGCGAGGACGAAGATGACGAGGGGTCGAGCAAGAAGCGGAAGCGGAGCTCCGGCAAGGTGCGTTTTCGTTCTTCGTGGATCGTCCGCGCGCACACGGTCCTGATGCGAGAGCCGCGACAGAGCAAGCCCGCGAAGAAGGCGAAGAAAGAGGACGCGGATGATGATGACGACGACGACGACTTTGACGGCGTGCGGATCGAGATGAACCAGGCGGTGACGCTCACCTTCTCGCTCAAGTACCTCGTCAACTTCTCCAAGAGCTCGAGCTTGTGCAAGAAGGTCCAGCTGATGATGTCCAACGACGTCCCACTCCTTGTGCGTCTGTTCTCGATCGCGATGCTCGTGGCGCTAACACGAGTCTCGTCGGCTTCCAGGTATCATACGCATTCAACCAGGGCTTCATCCGGTACTACCTCGCACCCAAAATCGGCGACGACTAGGCGCCTCGCCATCGTCGGTCGAGCGTGCTATCGCGCTCTCCCTGTCTACGTACTGTCCGTTGGTTGTCTCTCGCAACGCGTGCCATCTGAAGCACCCCCCCCCTATCGTATACATTTGCTCATGTTCTCGCTCTGTACGTCTCATGGTCCCTAGCAATTTATAACGCTGTCTGCCTGGTTCAAAGTCACCCTGAACCGCACTCACCTCGCGCGCGGCTGCTAGGATCGAGACATGGAGGTGCGGACTACGACTTCGTCAATTACAGAGACTACTGGATGGTCTCCTTCCAACGTCGGTACTAGGGTGACGGCGCACTCCTTCGCCTATCGGCCAGCGTGCGTGATGCATAAAGGCTTCGGAGAAAACGGATCTCAGGGTTGTGGATCCCTGTTGAGCTCATCAGATGGATGGTGATTCTGGGGTTCAAGGATAGCCATCGACCTACGCATTAACATGGTCAACACGACACACCAGCTCCTCCAGTACGCGGATGATGCGGACCGCAGACTATGTGAGAACTTGAGGCGGTTCGCCCCACTCGACTGCGTCTTGAGAACGACGACGGTCTCACAGCCTCCCGCGCGAGGGTGGTTCGCAGTGTCGGCGAAGAGGCGATTGCCGGAAGCGGTGCCCGGCGAATTTCTAGATGCTGGTCAACGCTGTGTCAATAACTCTAATAAGCGTCCCGATGTTCGAATGGAACCAACAATCTGCCGGCGGCGGTACGCACGAGTACACACTGCAGCGGGGAGGTGGCACCCGCCGCACCGACGCAAGTCCCGGGAACGCGCTGCAACCGTGAGGAAGGGATTGGCGCAGCAGAAACCTTGCGGGTCTTATCCTAGAAAAGCTCCTCACGTCCCCAGCGCATTTGAATTCTGTGAGGTCATAAGCTCAAATGGGACGTCCTAGCGAGCTCGAGCGTTTTGCCGCGTCGCAGGGTTTTGAGTCTCGACTCGTCCCCGGTCCGTGTACTAAAGTCGAATTACGCGGTACATGTCTGCGGATGGCCGGTAGTGATTCCGTGAGTAGATGACCCCTGAGCACGGTCGAATTAGTCTTCGGGACTTGGAGGCTGGAGGTCTGGATTGACGTTACCAGTCCAGGCGGCCCTAATACTGACACGAGAACGGTCAATGAAGCTGAGCCTTGGTTTTGGACGGTCGGCAGTAGTATTCTGGACGATCGTAAGATCTAGACCGATACTCTGAGCTGCAGGAGGAAAAAAAACCGGGCCCCTATTTGTCCTGGAGGAGATCGACATGAGCATCTCGAACGCCCGCTCCGTACGGTCTTGCCATTCAAGTTGTAAGGATGCGTTACGGACCTACGGAGTCTGTCTCCACTGTCGTGACTCACCCAAGCTTATCACCGTAGAAATTGCCGCGGTCGGGGAGAAAATTTTCAAAGGTGCTCCGTTTTCGTGATCGCGTCTGCGCGAGATGATGAAGGAATATTTGGAAGGGGAGTAGACTGGGATGGGAGAAAGCCCGATGGGTCGGCGTTGGGTCCGAGACGAGAGCCACGGACAGGCCGAACGCGGACACCGAAAGGGGAGCCCTCCGAACCGGGACCGAACTCTATCGGCGAGTGGCCGGAGGTGTTGCCGAGAAGGGAGAGGATGGACAAGGAGCACCGCCTCCATTCCCGCGACGGCGCCTAAACCCTGGCACTGCTCGTCTTCGCTCGCAGCTCAGCCCAGCCTCGTCCACCGTCTCCCTCCCTCTCTCTCTTCCTCTCCCGCTCTTTGCCCGCCCTCGAACACTTGCCCGAGTGTCGCCCTCTCTCTATCTCTGGTGGTCGCGTTATGGCCTCAAGTCCTTCTTGTCCCAGCAGCCAGATCCCGACGACACCGCTCTTCCAAGGCCCTCCAACCTCCCATCGACGAATCCCCGAGGAACGCGGCGGCCAGGCTCCATCAGCGGAGGATGCGTTACGGTGTCTCCAAGGACACCATGACGATATTGCTCTCGCAAGGAAAGCACTCACGGAGCGACGCAAGAAACCCAAATCAAGATCCTTCCCTCGGTACCCCCACTCCCCCCCTTTCCCCTCTCCCCCCCACGTTTTTAATTTTTTTTTTTTTCGCTTTTTCCCATACGGCCCAGGCGAGTCCCGGGCCAAAGAGCACAACATTAAAGGGTCTTTTCCCCCTTCCCCCCCTTCCCTCCGCCCTTTTTCGTTTACCAAACCCTCGCCCCTCCGCTCCAGACTTCCAGTTTCGCCTTTTCCCCATCCCATTTCCACAAGGGGGCGCCCCCCCCTTTTAAAAACCCTTCTCCAGTTCCCTTTTTTCAGGTCCGTTTTTTCCAAAAAACCCCCCCAAAAATTATTTATCCAACCTTTCCTCCCCCCCCCTTCCCCCTTTCGGGGGAAATCCCCGTCTCTTAGAGGCCCCTCCGGGAAGAAGGGGAAAAGTCGTCTCTCCAGACCACCCCCCGCCTCCTCCATCGCAAAAGGGCAAGGGCGGTCGGCTGGCCGCACTCCTCCAGCCCAGGCGTCCGCTTTCTCCACCTCAAAGCTTCACTGACAATCACTACGCCGTATCCGCATGCGCCTCTCCGCCCTCCTTCCCAATCGAGGACGAGCTACATGAAGAAGCTCCCTCCCCGACGGCGGTGCCGCCAACAAGGAACGTCTCGTGCGCGCCGGCAGCGGCTGGGAAGGGATCGTCTCGCCATCAAGCGAAAAAACACGACACCTCGGTCCTGGTCGTCCCCGTCAAGCCCCTCGTCAGCCGCCCATGAAGGGCCAGCGCAAACAGCCGCCCCACAACCCGCCGACCTAGATTCAAAGACAACCCGATTGCAGTCCTCGCAGCCTGCAAGGACGACAATCGCACCCTCGTGGGAAGACACATCGGTCCAGGACGTCCTCAAGAAGCAACAACATGCGCTTGCAGGACATGCCCCGGCTTCTTTCTTGAAACGACGCCGCACGCATTGCCGGGCCGATCAACTACGAGGCAACAGACGGTGCGCGGAACGTGGTCTCCTACTCTGTCCGCATTCTCACCTCCTGAAACTCGGTGCAGAGACATCGTCCGTGCAACGGGTTTCCGCACGCTCGGTGGTGGAGAGCACCATTTCACGAATGGAAAGCGGTGCCCTCCTGGTACAGAATGGTACATCTAACGACGTCGGTGGAAGTCGCAGCTGCCGTTGTTCCGTCCTTTCTCTTTTTGGATCTCATAAATCTTGACGGATCCCTGGATCGTCATGCTTTCATCACCTGGACGTGGATGTGGATGTGAATGCAATGCCTGGTGGCGACCAAGACAGCGCCCAACACATGGTACCGTTCTTCGACGGACGTCCAAGCCATCATTTCCTCGCCCCGCTCGCGTCAATCCTCACGCTTGAAGAAGAACCGAAGGTCCATACCGTCCCCTCGTGCGTAGCAGCCGTTCGTGACATGCTGTGTTGTCGGATTGATGGGAGTGTCATGATTCCGCATCCAGGAGGACTCTACACGCTCTGGCGAGAAGTCTGCCAAAGCCTCTGGCTAGCGAAAGAAACCAACGCCATATACGTTCTTGAAATAAGGTAAGGTTTGTGCTGATCAATTGTTCCCTGCGTTCTCCGATCTTGGACCGGTTTTTGGATCACGCCACAAATTATCCATCGCTGTCCGGTAATCGATGTGGAGATGGATAGTACGCATGGCAGTTCTGTTCATTGTTTGCCATCTCTACGTCCTGCAGTGCATGCAATGGTCCGGACGGCTGTATTCGGCGTCTGAGGATCCACGACAGATTTATTCTTTTTTTCGAAATGAAATGCATGAAGAGACCGCTGACAATGAATGGTGCGTTTTCCCAGATGGTATATTCTGCAGGCAACGCTCGCAGCAGCATCCCCGCGTCGTCAGTATGTGCCTAGCTACGTGCGACAAGCCGAATGAACATCACCAATGTCAAACGAAAAGTGGTAACGTGCTCTTTACCGACTGCCTCGTGTCGCTTCGGCCAGCTGAATGTATCTGTGTGCGTTTGTAGAACTTCAGGGCAAATTCCGGGGGTAACCAATGTAAGTGTGGCCTGTCCTCGATCGGAAGCGGGCGGTCGATGGGTGTCGGTGGCGTAACTCACCAATGTAATATAGAAACGAACTCTCAGCCGAAGGCCTTCGCCCGTTCTTACTGCACGAGACGTCCGCATTGTACGTAATCATTTTCTCCTTTCCGCTCTCCGCTATCGGCATGTTGTCGTGTGGGCGCGCGCCGCTTGACCGAGATGTATTGTGCAGGATACAGCTCGACTGCTGGATCCTCGTTGGGTGAGTGCCGCGTTCCTATTGCTGCTTCTGTTGCGATTCGGTGTAATGCCCGTCGCTGATCCACCTTTGATTGCTTCGCGCCTCGCCGCGGCCTCTTCATCCGCTTCCGGATAATACAGCCGGGAAGGTATTCGCGGCGCATCTCCAGAGCGTCAACGTGATCTGATCCACGCCGACCTCTGGGTGTGTTCGGTCGGCAAAACCGTGGAGATGAAATGGCCCCTCCAACCCTGTGTCTTCCCTCTCCAGATCTTTCCCCCCCATCGCCATAGCCTATGCCAGTGCGGCGCCGCAGCTCCTCCCCCGCGTCGCCACTGCAGTTGTGGCGCTTTGGGACTTTTCCAACCTCACAGCCTTGCGTCCAGACCGCGCTTCTCCTTCTCCGTCGTCCTTCGTGAACTCTGTCTGCCGCGGCGCCGTGCCTCAATGTGCTGATCGCTATCCTGAACTATCACGATTGAAATGGTTCCACTGCTTGGCTCACACTCGCATCCCACACTCCAGGGTGCCGGCATGCTCTGGTCGCCTCATTCCCCGCCGTCCGCATACCACGTATCATACTACTACCACACCCGTAATCGTCTCCTGCAGGATGTACTGTTCTTGTTGTAACACCTGTCGTCTTTGCGGTCGCGATCCGTATACATTCGTCGCTCGTTAGCCTGCCTTCCTGCGAACGCATCCATAACATTCATTACCCCCGCTTCGGGCCCGCTCACGATTCGTGCTGGTTTCTCCCACTTCCACGCATCCGGCCGGCATACCTAATCTATCTGTCTAGGTCGCAGTGAAATGGCCCCTTGCCCACGATCGCCCACCCCGTCCCTTCCAGCTTCGCGGCGGCTTCGCCGGGTCCCCTCGCATCAATAAAACCAACATATACCTTCTCGCCGCCATCCAGTCCGCTAGTGTACCCCGCTCTTTCCCTCCCATCTCGCCGTCACTTCCATTCTTGCTGGCGTGACCCTTCGTAATGTGTCCCCCCGCGCCTCGGCCCCTTTCCGGCTCGCGATAATGCCTCCATCACTGACATAAGAGGAGCTTCCTGCACGCGGCCACATGTATATGTATGTATATATCATGTATCAACGGCGTCGTCGACGGTCCATACACACCGCCTATTGTAATCGTAATCGTAGTTGTAACGTAAGTCTCCTCCCAGTGCCGTCCTGCTTACCCGTTTCCTCGTCCCTCATTATCTTATATATCTTTAATCTATTATATTCGTATCCCCTCATGTCCCCGTGCGCGTGTGTGTTCCGTGGAACGTCGGGGATTGGTGGTCGAAGTCCATTAAGTGTAGGTATTGCGTTTAATGGGTGACCCTGCAGGAACGCGTTTGCTACGGACAAACCACCAAACGGCGAGCGATAGGTTTGGCGAGCTTGTACATCTTCCTCAGGTGGGGGGCTGGGGCTGGTAGTGTTTCACTGCCTCCGAGTCTGAGTCTGCGCTTGAACGCGCGCCCGCAGGACTCTGTAGAATGGGCTGAGCGTCAGCGGGCGTCCGTCGTGGGCGGGCGAGCTCAAGGCCTGGTGCTCGGGAGCTGTCCCTTGCCTGCAAAGAGGGTTTCGAAGTCGGAGCTGGAGCTGGTACTGATCGCTGGTTCGTACGTTCTCGAGATCCCCGAGAAGAGGACCGCCGCATGCGCGTCTTCGACTGGATGCGAGCGATGGAAGGTGGGTCTCGGGCGCGCGCCGCTGGATGTGGATCTGGTCGCCAGGTCTGAGCATTTTCACGAGCAACGGAACAGGGGAACGGCTTGCAAGCAGCGGAAGTGAGCCGTGTTCAAACCTGTGATGCAAACCAGGTGGGCACTCCGGTCGAGCATGGTAGGTGTAGCGGCTGAGCGGTCCGACCTTATGTCTTCAAGTGCACGTTGGTCGCTGAGCATATGGAGCAGACCGCAAGACCCGTTGCGAAGGCCCGAGACTTGTGAACGACCGGCAACGGCCGAACTGGCGCACCAGACCGTCCACTGCGGCCCCGGACAATGCCCAGCGGGCGGGCCTTTGTCTAAGTGTGGTGGCTGATCTCCAGACTCCTCATGCGGGGAACGCGGCCCTCGGATTGAACACTTGCCGATGATGGACGCGGGACCTTCTCTGGCTAGCGGCTGACCTGCACGTTAATCCGTGGACCGGCGACAAAGTCGAGTGAACTTCGGGAGTCCAGCGGCGCGCCCGGGGGGCCGGCCGACAAACGCAAATTCTGCAGCGATCGCCCGCGCAAAGGCCGTCTCTGACAGGCCCACCCCACTGTGGCGAGGAGAGCAGTTGGGGGGAACCGCATTCCTGGGAGCACTTGTCTTGGTATCTTTGGCAGTGGAGAAGGCGCCTGTGAGAAAGGTCGGAGAAGACGGAAGAAGGACCGGGCTTGGGAGCACCGATGATGATCTACAGGGCCCCCCGGGATCCTGGGGCTGGGAGATGCCCCCGAAAATCGATGACATTACAGATGTAGAGCGCGCATGTACCCCGAAATTTTCCGGCCCGGAAAAGGGCCCCACGTCCAGCAACGGGGACCGAGCCCTTCGGCCCGATCCCCTCGCCGGGAAAGGGCCCCCAAAATCCAAAACGTCGTCAAGCGGGTGGATTGACCCGGGAACTGGGGGTTCGGCGGGCCCGCGAATGCGCCGCACTGTCTGGGATACACGTGGGGTTATTCGTAGTCCCGAAAAGTTCCCCTGGGCCACTCACGACGATAAGGAGGTTTACCCCCTTGATTTCAAAGCGGTTGCGACGTCGGAACAGTATGTAGGATCAGGATACAGGGTAAGCGCGTTGGAGGTTGCTTGGGAACCCTTTGGCCCCGTCCGGGCTGGCTGCTTACGCCCGCAGTTTTTAAAGGGGGGGGCTTCGAGAGGGTCGAAAATTATTACGCCTCGTGCGGAAGCGCCAAGTGCATCGTGATGCGATGTGGCCGAGTGGCCCATGGCGCTTTTCGGCAATGCTACCGAGAGGACATGGTTTTGGGGGTTCGACCCCGGCAGAGAACCATTCAATGCAGGTTATTTGGGAAGACAACTGTGAAACGTTGACGCGCGCTGGGTGGATTGTGATTAGTACACCGCCCGCCAGAGCATGTCTTGTGCATTTACGGTACGTTGTTTTGGCGACCCCATTACGGGAGGGTACTAGGGCTTTTTTTCGTGAGCTCTGAACAAAAGGGGGCCCCTGAGGTCGTCATGACGAAAACCCCAGACTCTTTACTATCGCAT
>CM035314.1:3000467-3026342 GCA_002900995.3 Ganoderma boninense | reverse complement strand
AACCCTAACCCTAACCCTAACCCTAAGTCAGTACCGGGGTCTCGTGTTAGGAGCTTTCCGCGTACTGTACCACTAAGAGTGGCAAGCCTCAGGTTGCGCCGAGACCACGTCCGATGGTGTGACTAGAGCGCGCACTACGCTAGGCCAACACAGAGGATCTAAGTGCGTACCGTACGAGAGGGAAAGAGTGTGGGTGGAGTACGCCGGTGCTCGTGTAGAAGTTTCGACCTAATGTTACGACTGGCTGTCGAAGTAAGATCAGGGAGGAGGCTTACGAGACGAGCAAGGCGTCGACGAGCACTTGTGCAGCGATGAGCGGAGCAGGGCTCGACAGTCAGGCTGGGAGACAAGATGTATTGAGCGAGTAAGTAACGAGCGAGAATACAGCAAGGCTTACCTGGAGACAAGAGGTCGAAACTGAGGTCTCCAGGTAGCGAAGTACAGGCCTTATATACATGTACACGGACCAATGGGAACCGGGGACAATAGGTAACTATGGACACGGGAACCAGTGGAAGAACAATGGTACGTAGTACAATGACGACGGGAACAATGGGTAACAGGAGTTATTGTACTGTGAGAACAAGGGACGGGTTTGCTAAACAACGGAGGACAATAAGGACGACGCGGGAGGCAAACAGTCCAAAAAGGGAAAGAGAGACGCCGGGGTAGGCGCCGAGCGTGCGGTTCATGACATATACTCACAAAATTGTCACAGTGACAATTTTGGGCGCTTTTTTGCCTTTTTTGGTAACTCTATGTACTGCATGTTGGGTCATATGACTTAGATCCTGCCACAGTAGCAGGATTGAAATCACATGACATATACAGTGGCAGTGAAGGCCAGTGCTTGTTGGCAAAGTAGGCTGAACGAGTGTTAATATTGGTAAAAGTAGGTGCGCGAGGGTGCGCGAGGCTCCTACAGCCACAACGGAGAAAGCTATCGATGTGAACTTTTTTGCACAGCATGAGAGAGGTCTACATCGACAACTTTCTCTCCTTGCGCACATCAGTTTGTCAGCAGATTGACTCATGAGGAGGCCGGCATCTGAGCCTAGCCTAACAGGTAAACAGGTGCGCGAGGGTGCGCGAGGCCCATAGCGCAACAACGAAGACAGGTATCAACACTAAACCTTTTGGAGAGCAAGGGCATGGTCAAAGACTACAACTTTCTCTCCTCGCGCACACAGGTTTGCCAACAGGTTGACCCGTGAGAGGGGCAGGAGCAGGGGCTATGCCAATAGCCAAACAAGTGCGCGAGCACTGCGCGAGGCCCCTACCACCACAAGAGAGACAGCTATTGAGGTAAACTCTTTTGGGCAGCATAGGGGAGGTCTATATCTACAACTTTCTCTCCTCGCGCACATCAGTTTCTCAGCAGGTTGACACGGCAGAGGGCAAGGAGTGCTCTAAGGCCTTGAGGCAAAAAAGTGCGCGAGCACTGCGCGAGGCCTCTACTGCCCCAACGAAGACAGCTATCGACATGAAACTTTTTGGAGAGCATGAGGAAGGTCTAGAGCTACAACTTTGCCTCCTCGCGCACGTCAGTTGGTAAGGAGGGTGAGGCATGGCGGCCCAAAAACCCAACTGCGCGAGGTGCGCGAGGCTGCCCCTTATATAAGGGGCCGGGTTTCATATGATAGGCCTCTACTGGCCCAACAAAGACAGCTATCGACATGAAACTTTTTGGAGAGCATGAGGGAGGTCTAGAGCTACAACTTTGCCTCCTCGCGCACGTCAGTTGGTAAGGAGGGTCAGGCTTGGCGGCCCAAAAACCCAACTGCGCGAGGTGCGCGAGGCTGCCCCTTATATAAGGGGCCGGGTTTCATATGATAGGGTTCAAGGCCAACAATCATTCCAGTGTGTCGATGGGTGGTGAGTGGGTGGGTGATGGGGGGCGTTGGACGTGTGGTGGTCCCTTCGCGCCCCCTCCTTCATTATAACCCACTCCTCTTCGGTCTCTTACACTTCCGTTGCCAACCGCCGTCCTTTCCATCAGACACTTCTCTTCAAATTCACAGAACGCCTTCTCCCGTCGTCCCATCCTCCCTCTCCCCCGGCGTCCCTCCTTACCCTTGCTTATCCTCTTGCCCCTTCTGTCTTTGTCATGTCACCTAGTGCTTTCCAATATATTTCCCTTACTCTCTCTCACTTGTGCACATTCTCACTTCAATGTCGTCGCATTCGTTGACGGTAGGTTTTTCCTCTCGCGCTATTCACACACTAACAAACTTCCATATACCTGTCACCTACAGATCTAACCCTGTTTATCCCCTTCTTTTCCTTTTCAAACACCCTGTTCTCCACACAGATTTTTCATTCCTATACTTGCTCCCTCCCTCAAAACACTCTCTCATCATCTTGTCGTTTCATTCCACTTCACATTGTGAGTTTGGTTTGATTTGTCGCAGAGTCCTTTGATTCCCGCTAGCTAAACTTATGGTGCTATTGTACTTATATATTCACTGCCGATGTCATGGTACGCATACTGTTTGCTAACTTTGATGATACACTGTTGGCCTGGCACGTCCCGAGGTGATGCGAAGTCACGGTCTGTCCGTGACTTCGCAATCTTTGGCTCCCACGCTTATCATTTTGGGTGCCTGATTCTTGGCGAAGTGACGGTGCGACCGTCACTTCGCACATTTTCGCCCAAATGGTCGCTCTAACCCGACTCTAACCCGCATACCCCCCTACTTTACACCCTATAAATGTCACATGTGACTTGTGACAAATCTTGCAACTGTTGCAGGATTAAGAGGTCACATGATGTAGATAATGGCAGTGATAAGCAGTGGCACAGAGATAACTTGATTCGGAATCCACTGAAAATGCTGTTGTCAGTAAAGATCGGCCTTTTGCAAGGGAACGGCTCAAGGTATCAACATGCTGTAACCTGTCACAGGTGCTCATAATACATGTTGACCTGACATATAAGTGCGCGAGGTCTAGGCCCAGCCGTTCTAGTACAATTTGGCATATATGCTGTTCACCTAAGGCCAATGCATGTACCCCTTGGGCAAAGATTGGCCTCGCGCAAGAGAACGGCTGAAGCTATCGACATGCTGTAACCTGTCACAACTGCCCATAATATATGTGGACCCGACATATAAGTGCGCGAGGTCTCAGCCTAGCCGTTCTAGTACAACAAGGCATCTAACCCTGTCACTGCAGTACTACTATTAGCCTATTGCAGCAAACATTGGCCTCGCGCAAGAGAACGGCTGGGGCTAGCAACATGCTGTAACCTGTCACATGTGCACAAGCACCATATCTATCTGACATATCGATGCGCGAGGTCTAGCTATAGCCGTTGCTGTACAACAAGGCATATACACGCTCAACCAAAGCTGGTACATGTACCCCTAGGGCAAAGACTAGCCTCGCGCAAGAGAACGGTTGAGGTTATGAACATGCCGTAAGCTGTCATAGGGACCTACACTATATGTGGACCCGTCATATAAGTGCGCGAGGTCTAGCCCCCCTGGTTCTTGTACAGCTAAGCCATCTTTGCTGCAGGCCCAGATTTACAAACTGGAATTTTGGTGGAAATGGGCCTCGCGCAAGCTAACGGCTAAAGATAATGCCTTGGAACGAAATGTCACATAAGGCCTAGGTATTTGTCCACCCAGCCCACCTGGTGCGCGAGAAATCAATAAGGAAACAAGCCCGCGCGAGGCCGAACAATCAGGAGTAGCTGTCCCTAAGGCCCTTAGGGACAGCTTTATATATATAGGTAGATGGGGAGTAAGGGTAAACGCAAGAGGAAGTGCGAAGTTCGAGTTCGACACTTTCCCGGACTCCGAAGACTTGCCCCCCGCAACCTACTGGATACTACTTTTGCTTGACTAGTTCAACGTGCGCTGCTCCACATGTGCAGAGTAACTTAACAGAGCCACTGACACCAGTCCTTCGCACTGGTCTCTCGTCTTGTCCGACTTATGCACACCTGTTATCAAGGTTCAACTAACCAAGTTGTACTATCTGCTGTTTTCAAAACAATACGTATCTACATCATTCGGTACATGATGTTCAAGCTATCAGCAAAACACACAGCACATCTCGTTCACGCCACCTCTCCAAGTCTCTTCGAGCCGTGCTGTAAGCAACCACGAATTTTTGAAGCGTACACGCCATCATCTACTCTGAAGTTGGGGCGGAACCGGGTGTGGGTGCAAGGTGAACGGGAGGTCGAACTTCAGCTGGCGCAGTGGGGGTGGGTCCAACAGCGAGCGTAGATCCAACTTCGTTGGCGGAGGCATGTACGGGTCGTAAAGCGGGTTTGGGTCCAACCAGCGTGCCAGGTCCAGGCGCGGGCGAGGGACCGAGTCCGGCGGCGGACATGGAGCCTGACATAGACACAGTCAAGGCGGCTGGTCCGCATCCGATGGTTGGTGTTTGTCGAACAGTAGGCGTGGACACGGCGGCGGGAATAGGCCCAGTAGCGGGTGTGTTCCCAGTCACTTGTCCAGGATCCAGGGTGCGCCCTGCCGCAGGTGCAGGTGCAGCAGCGGGGACGAATCCGATGGCAGGCGCGTGCCCCACGACGGGAGCAGGTCCGGTGGCGGCGCTGGATTGAACCATGAAACCGCCGATGAGCACAGGCCCCACAGAGGTGGACATCGGTCGAGCAGCGAGCGAGGTTCCGACAGCGGGTGAGGGACCAGTTGGCGTGTTACCTACGAACGATGTCGGTGGTCCGGGGGCAGGGGCGTTCGCAGTGGGAGGGGTAGGTCCAGCGGCGGGAATGGGTCGAGCAGTAGGGTTGGGCTGAACAGCGGGGTTGACTCCAACAGTGGCTGTAGGTACGACGGAGACCGCAGGTCCAGGAACGGGCGTAGGTTGACTTGCAAGCGTAGACCCAGTGCCAGGCATGTTCCCCATGGTAGGTGTGCCTGGTCCAGTGGCGGCGACAGGTCTAGTAGAGGGCGTGCAAGGTCCAGTAGCAGCAGCAGGCCGAAGAGCGGGAATGGGTCCAACGCCGGGCATGGGTCCAACAGGGGTGGCCATGGGTCGAGCATAAGGGGTAGGCGCAACAGCAGGTATAGGCACCACGGCGGGAGAGAGCCCAACAGAGGCGGGTGCGGGTGCAACAGCGGGCGCAGGTGCAATGGCGGGTGTTGGTCGAGCAGTGGGCATGTTAGCTACACCAGGCGCGGGTCCGGGAGCGAGAGTGCCGCCCGAAGGAGGAGTGAGCCAAGCGGCGGCGAACGCAGGTGGACCAGCGGGAGTCCAGCTCAGGGCGGCCCTAGCTGCGAGCGCACGCCTCGTAGCAAGGATGCTGTCAAGAGCCGCTTGGTTGGACGCAGGAGTGGGCATGTGCCCTCCATTCACAGCGGGCATGTACTCAGCGGGGCGAGAGTACCTAGGATTGGGAGTATAGCCTCCACCAGCAGTAGACGGATATCCTCCAGCGGGCGTGTATCCAACAGCGTGCGCGTACCCCCCAGCCTGCGCGAGCTCTCCCCCGGCGTACGCGAACTGACGCAACGGGATCCCGGTCGTACTGAGCGCAGTGGCAGGAGCTTGCGCCATCGACGCGTCCATGCCGGAGAGCCGGAGAAGGATCCGATATTGGGCGATGATGACCTGATTGTTCACCGGAAGCCCTTCCATCTGTTTGAGCAACACGGCGGCCTTGCTGACGCGCGCCATGATGGCCTTGTACTCGCACTGGAGCAGGACCTGGTACGCAGCGGACAGAGGCCCGTCGAGTGCCTTGAACGTGCCAGCGTAGTCCGTCGCGATCTTAGCCCTCTCGAATTCCTTCTTCAACGAGCGGACGGCCCTGATCTGCCGGAGCGCAGAGGCGCAGGCGGGGTTCGTGCAGTCGGGATGAAGGCGCGAAGGTCGGACTCGAGAAGAAGTCGTAGACGGGGAACGCTGGGCCGGCTGGA
The DNA here is from genome assembly GCA_002900995.3 of Ganoderma boninense. Classification (NCBI taxonomy): domain Eukaryota; kingdom Fungi; phylum Basidiomycota; class Agaricomycetes; order Polyporales; family Polyporaceae; genus Ganoderma; species Ganoderma boninense. The sequence continues at coordinate 3,020,445 of CM035314.1, read as the reverse complement.
GCGGTGGGTTCGTAGTCGTCGCATTGATTTCCGCTGGGCGAACGCTAGCGGCCTCCGCCATGGCCGCCTTTTGGAGAAACGCGGCGAAGGTGGGGTGCAGGGCGGGCTGGGACGGCACGGCCGGAGTGGTCTGGGCAGAGGTGGTGGTCTGTGCAGAGGAAATAGTCTGTGCGGGCTCTTGGTGGGCGCCAGAAGGCGAGGAACGCACGCAGACAGCGCATGAACACGCACCGCTAGCGTTAGGCTGAGGTGACGTAGGAGTGGGGGCAGCGGGGTGCGCAGGAGATACAGCAGCCTGAGTGGTGGGCGAAGGTGACACAGGAGCAGGGGCCGAATTCGCAAGCTTGCCAGTGGACTGGGGCGTTCCGGTATTCACAGAAACGGGAGGCAGACTGGGGGGAGCTGAAACCGGGCGAGCCGTACTACTCTTGCGGCGCGACATGAAGGCCACAAGGGAACGAAGTTTGTGCGGCGATGAGGGCTTGGTGGCTTCGGCCGCTCCTACGGCTTCAGTAAAGCCCAGATCAACACAAGAACACGGCACAATATCGCGAAATGTCGTACGTACCTGGCACGTCGCCCTTTCCCGGCTGTCCGACGCCAGCAGACTCCGATGTAACTTCACGGTCGTGATCGCGGGACGGCGAGTTCTTTTGTCTCCAGCTGCGTGACACGTGAAGACATTAGACTGGAGAATCTGGATCGCCGGATGGATGGAAACATAACATACGATACGGAGAAACGCTTGCTCAAATTGGTCGGTCCAACTTCGATTTGCTTCGCCTGGTCACTGCGGGCCTGAGGAGGGGGTCCATCGGGCGAGGTCGTTTTGGAAGGAGGACTCTCCATATTTTCGAACTTCCTAGTGACGCACGAACGCGTCGGAGAGCGGTAGCCTTGTCTACGACGCTAGAGGCGGTGCTCGTGTTCAACTTGAACGAGAACTTCGAGTCGGCGGCGACGGAGGTGACGACGACAAGAAGTGACCGATACGGCGCAAGGGAAGGGACCTATCGATATCGGGTAACGGCGTGAGTCTGGAGGTTGGAGAGCGTAAGCGTTACTCACGGCGAGGGAGGCGGGCCACGTTGTTTGTGGTTCTCGAGTACGTACGTACATGGATCGGAGGTTGGGTCGGAGTTTTGTAGGTCGCCCTGGGAGAGCCCGACAGCAGAGCCGTGACACCATGGACTGCCGGAGGTGTGTTGTTGCAGAGCTGAAGGAGACCACAAACGATTCTGAAGCGCTTCCGGTCCAAGGCCATCATCGTGGCTGGAGGCTGAGGTGCTCGCTGGGCGGAGTTGTTGTTCAGACGCCATCGAGCGGCCGGCGCGCTGAGATCGAGGGAGGTCGTGAGAAGATCGGCCTCAGCCTTCCTCCAAATCCTTCCGAAAACGATCCTCCAACTCGCTCATCCTCCTCGTTTCATGAAAATTCGACCGCCCATCTACCACGGAAGCTCGCGCTGTTATGCATAGCACAAATACATCCGCTATTCACCAACTTGCAATCCGTCCATCTCCGAATCGCTGCGGCCTTCCTATTATCCCCTGCTCGTCGACGGTCGTCTGCAAGGGTGACAGCCCATTGTTATATCCTCTGCATGCTTTACCGGACAATCACATCCTGATTCTAACCCTCATCTTTATGTTTCTCGTGAGCGCCGTTCGCGCGTCATCCTCTTTTTCTACCTTGCGGTGAAGCTTTACCGACACATGCCAAAGCCCCCTTCTCCATGAGCTGACTGCCCACGCGCGTGCTCCTCTAATGTATCCACCTGCGTCCTTCAAGCGAGCCGTAGCTCAGCTCACGATTTCCCTGTCCAAGTCAGAGGGCTGTTGCGCAGCTCCGATTCTGAGACGACGAAGCTACGATAGCGATGCACGGAATGCTACAAATACAATATAGCGATGCGCAGACAAATCTATCCGACCATATCCAATACTCCACAGCCCGAAAAGCACAGCAGTATGCTGCTGAGCCCCGATTCGCGGAAGCGACCACACACTTAATCATAAGTTATATCATCGTGGACAACCACCCACCAAGGCCAGGTCGACCTTCTGGTGCTCGCGCGGCTCGGCGTTCTTCCAGAACTCTCTCTGTGCCTTGCAAAAGGGGGTAGAGTCTCAATTCAAGACCGCACGTGCCATCCTGGCCGTCGTCCCACACTTTGAGTGCGCTTCCTCAGCTGCGATCGCTCGTGACGCGCAGAGGCGCGGGGCGGTAGTTGTACCCAACCCTGCCGCGGTGCGCAGGCGAAAGCGGGTAGAGCTTCGTCGAGGGCGACTTGGGCGACGCGGGCTCAGGCTCCCTGAAGCCCAGAGCTCGCGCCGTGTCCGAGTCGCAATTGAGCGCCGACGAGGCTCCGAGCGACGTGCGCGGCGGCTCCTCGTCCAAGTCGAAGACGGGCACAGGCTTACGAGCGGAGAAGGGGCGGTGCGGCGGACGCGTGGAGCACGTGCGCTCGAGACGGGGGCAGAGAGAGAGACCGGAGAGGGAGCGGGGCGAGTGGGCGCGAGATGGGACGGCGGGCGCCGACACAGAGGCCGGCAACGGCAACGCGGCGCTCGCGCTGAAGCACCGCGTAGCGAGCTGGGCAGAGGCCGTCGCGCCGAGTGATTTGCTTCGCGGGATGGGGATGCGACTGGGCGGGAGACGCTTGATCTGCCGCTCGCTCTTAGTGGACGCCTCTCCTGCGTGGAGCTCGGGGCGCGGAGACGGCCTGCAGCTGCGGAGGACGGGGTCGCCAGCGAGCGGGACGCACGGCGCGGAGTGTGACTTGGGCAACGCTGCCGGACGGGGCCGTGCGGATGGGGTAGGGATGGGGGTCAAAGGCTCCAGGTCTGCGGTGCTGCCGAGGTCGAAGCTCAGGCGGTGGGGCCTGGGCGTCAACCCAACGTCGGCGTATTCGCGCGGAACAGGATCGAAAAGCGCGGACAGAGACAGCTGCTCGCTGTCATTGTGCGTTGACGCGCCGAGAGGATGTGGTGTGTGAGGCGCGTCGGGGTAAGATGCTGTTCCAACGTGGGCTCGGACACGGATGGTGAGCTCGAACGCTTCGGCGTTGATGTAGTTGGACTGATAGCTCCTGTGGGGAGAGTCCCTTGGGGCGCGCACGGTCGCTGTGGCATCGTAGCCATCGTCTTCATGAAGGGCCGTGGACGACGAAAGTCCAGCCAAGTCTGGGGCGCTGGCGCTGAGACCGGGGGGACGGATTATGGAAGCCAGGGTGCGACGAGGGCTTGAAGAGTGACCAGCACGACGCATCCGGAGGGCGAGGTCGCCGAGGCGGAGCTCGTCACGAAGGGAAGCCTGCTGGGCGTGCTGTTGATATCATCAGCCGAAGGCGACGGAATATTATCTGGAAGACAGACCCAGTTAACGAGGACTTGGCGAGCCATCGGCGTATCCCAGGACAAACCGTCGAGGTCAGTGAATTCGGCTTTGACGGAGGAGAACGAGTCTCTGAGAATGCGAAGCTCTTCCTGTGGTGTTTGAAGATAATGAGTGAGATGGGTTTACGGCGTGGTGAGAAAGAATAAGAGAAAAGACGAGTAAGAAAAGAGTGGGTTAAGGAAGAAGGTGCACGAAATGGAACATACTGCAGTGACTTTCAAAGCCTCTTGATCCTCGATCTCCTGCTCCTGTTCAAGAAGCTTCTGGCGGATCATGCGAGCCTGAGCTCTATCGCTGTAGTTGTTGGGAGCAGGCCGCTTGGGGGGCCGAATGGTGACATTGGGGTCCACCGGCATGCTGTACATCCCCGTGGCCTGCGAGCGGGGTTAGGCTGGGAACAGAGTGTGGTGATACAGGTGTGGACTGCTATGGCCAGCAAGCAGACGAGGAAAGAGTCTGTGGGCGGCGGTGGCCTTTAAATGCTAGTGGGTGGTTGGCTGACGGATGGTGGTCGGGACTCGAATTGACGGTGGCCGAAAGCCCGGCGATGGGAAGAGGATGGGGATGGTCGTGTAGCGGTGGATGTGGATGAGTATGGGTTGCAACGGAAATGAAGGGGGAAAGAGGATGGTGGAGAGGCGGCGGTGGACAGTGCGTCAGTGGCTGAATCAAGTCCAAGAGCCTTGTCCAAGCCGTCGATCACAGCTGCGTGACGACGCGTGTGTGACCTACTTGTGACGCACGCGTTTAGAACTCCGCCCGCGCAAAAGCGGGGACTGGCACGCGTCACGGTCTTGCTCCTCTCCCTCGCCTTGTCCCTCTCCGCCCCCGCCTCTGTCGCCCGCCGCCCCGCCACCAGCTTCCGCTACCGTCGCCACAGAGTCGAGCACCACGCCGCACAATGCTGGAAGCGAAGCTGTCCGAGGCCGCCCTCCTCAAGCGTCTCCTCGATGGTGTGTCGCTCCTCGTCCTCGTCCGTCCTCCTCCACGCTCACAACGCGTCCAGCCGTCAAGGAACTCGTCACTGATGCCAATTTCGACTGCAATGAGGAGGGTATCGTGAGTCCCCTTTCTCGTCGCGCCTTTCTCCTCTTGTCCCAAGTCGCGACGCGACTGATTCGTCCACACCACTCAGCAACTCCAAGCCATGGACAACTCTCACGTCGCCCTCGTCGCCGTCAAGCTCGAGGCCGCAGGCTTCAAGCGTTTCCGCTGCGACCGCCCCATACCCCTCGGTGTCAACCTCACCTCCCTCACAAAGGTCCTCAAGTGCGCAAAGGACGATGACATCTGCACCCTCAAAGCAGGCGACGACGCAGACATCCTTTCCCTCACATACGAGGCTAAAAGTTCGCATCTTCTCTTTCTCTTCTCTCATACTCCATTCCCCAGACTCGTTCGACGCGTCAGACGCGTCAAACGCGTTCGAATGGCCACAGTCACGCGTCCACTTCTCACAACCCTTCCACTGACTCTCCATTGTCTCCCTCGTAGACTCGGATCGCATTGCCGAGTACGAAATGAAACTCATGGATATCGACGCCGACCAGCTCGGCATCCCCGATACCGACTACGACGCCTCCGTCACAATGCCCTCGGCAGAGTTCGGCCGCATCGTCCGCGATCTCTCCCTCCTCGGTGAGTCCGTCAGGATCGAAGTCTCAAAGGAGGGCATCCGCTTCGTCTCGGACGGCGAGGCCGCCAACGGCAACATTCTCATCAAGCAATCCGCCGACGCCTCGTCCGGAAAGAAGAAGAAGGGCTCCTCCAGCAAGCGACGAGGCGGTGATGACGACGACGAAGACGAGGCGGACGAGCCTGAGGAGGAGGAGGGCGCCGTCTCCGATGGCGAAGGCGGCAAGCGCAAGATCAAGAAGGAGAAGGTCAAGAAGGAAGAGAACGGCGAGGATGTCGACATGGACGGTGCAGACGAGGACGAGGAGGGCGAGGGCGAGTTCAAGCCGACCAAGGACGAAGACGACGAGCAAGGCGAGGACGAGGACGATGAGGGGTCGAGCAAGAAGCGGAAGCGGAGCTCCGGCAAGGTGCGTTTTCGTTTGCCGTGCATCGTTGCGTGCACACGGTCCTGATGTGAGGGTTCTGACAGAGCAAGCCCGCGAAGAAGGCGAAGAAAGAGGACGCAGATGATGATGATGACGACGACGACTTTGACGGCGTGCGGATCGAGATGAACCAGGCGGTGACGCTCACCTTCTCGCTCAAGTACCTCGTCAACTTCTCCAAGAGCTCGAGCTTGTGCAAGAAGGTCCAGCTGATGATGTCCAACGACGTCCCACTCCTTGTGCGTCTGTTCTCGATCGCGATGCTCGTGGCGCTAACACGAGTTTTGTCGCATTCCGCAGGTATCATACGCATTCAACCAGGGCTTCATCCGGTACTACCTCGCACCCAAAATCGGCGACGACTAGGCGCCTCGCCATCGTCGGTCGAGCGTGCTATCGCGCTCTCCCTGTCTACGTACTGTCGGTTGGTTGTCTCTCGCAACGCGTGCCATCTAAAGCACCCCCTATCGTATACATTTGCTCATGTTCTCGCTTTGTACGTCTCATGGTCCCTAGCAATTTATAACGCTGTCTGCCTGGTTCAAAGTCACCCTGAACCGCACTCACCTGCGCGCGGCTGCTAGGATCTAGACATGGAGATGGGACTTCTTACAACTTTGATCAGCTACAGAGATTTAACGGTTCCTTCCAACCTCGGTAGGGTGACGGCGCACTCCTTCACCTATCGGCCAGCGTGCGTTATGCATAAAGGCTTCGGAGAAAACGGATCTCAGGATTGTGGATCCCTGTTGAGCTCATCAGATGGATGGTGATTCTGGGGTTCAAGGATAGCCATCGACCTACGCATTAACATGGTCAACACGACACACCAACTCCTCAAGTACGCGGATGATGCGGACCGCAGACTATGTAAGTATTTGAGGCGGTTCGCCCCATCCGACTGCGTCCGGAGACCGACGACGGTCTCACAGCCTCCCGCGCGAAGGTGGTTCGCAGTGTCGGCGAAGAGGCGATTGCCGGAAGCGGTGCCCGGCGAATTTCTAGATGCTGGTCAACGCTGTGTCAATAACTCTAATAAGCGTCCCGAGGCTCGAATGGAATCAACAATCTGCCGGCGGCGGTACGCACGAGCACACACTGCAGCGGGGAAGTGGCAGCCGCCGCACCGACGCAAGTTCAGGGAACGCGCTGCAACCGTGAGGAAGGGATTGGCGCAGCAGAAACCTTGCGGGATCTTATCCTAGAAAAGCTCCTCACGTCCCCAGCGCATTTGAATTCTGTGAGGTCATGCTAGCGGGAGGGCATATTAGCTTAATGGAGACGTCTCGACGCGTCCCCGGTTCGTGTACTAAAGTCGAATTACGCGACAGTGTACATGTCTGCTTGTGCGGCCAGTGGTGCCGCGAGTAGATGACCCCTGAGCACGGCCGAGTGAGTTTTCGGACTTGGAGGCTGGAGGTCTGGATTCACGTTACCAGTCCAGGCGGCCCCCAATACCGACACGAGAGCGGCCAATGAAGCTGAAACTTGGTTTTGGACGGTCGGCAGTAGTATTCTGGACGATCGTAAGATCTAGACCTATACTCTGAGCTGCAGGAGGAAAAAACCCGGGCCCCTATTTGTCCTGGATGAGCATCTCGAACGCCCGCTCCGTACGGTGTTGCAATTCAACTTGTAAGCTCTTGCTCCACTGCCGGTGACTCACCCAAGCTTATCACCGTAGAAATTGCCGCGGTCGGGGAGAAATTTTTCAAAGGAGTTCCGTTTTGTGATCGCGTCTGCGCGAGATGATGCAGGAATATTTGGAAGGGGAGCAGACTTGGATGGGAGAAAGCCCGATCGGTCGGCGTTGGAACTTGGGTCCGAGACGAGAGCCACGGACAGGCCGAACGCGGACACCGAAAGGGGGAGTTGAGAAGCCGGGACCGAATTCGGGAGCGGCGAGTGGCCGGAGCTGTTGCCGAGAAGGGAGACGATGGACAAGGAGCACCGCCTCCATTCCCGCGACGGCGCCTAAGCTCTGGCACTGCTCGTCTTCGCTCGCAGCTCAGCCCAGCCCTGTCCACCGTCTCCCTCTCTCTCTTTCTCTCTCCCTCTCCCGCTCTTCGCCCGCCCTCGCCGACTGCCCGAGTGTCGCCCTCCGCCCCGCACACGTCTCAGCCGGTGGTCGCGATGGCCTCCAAGTCCTTCTGGTCCCAGCAGCAGGATCCCGACGACCCGCTCTCCAAGGCCCTCCAACCTCCCCTCGACGAATCCCCCGAGGAACGCGCTGCCAGGCTCCATCAGCAGGAGGATGCGTTACGTGTCTCCAAGGAAATTGACGACGACATTGCTCTCGCAAGGAAAGCCTACGAGCGACGCAAGAAAGCCATCAAGATCCTTCTCCTCGGTACGCCCCCACTCCCTCCCTTCCTCTCCTCCCCCACGTCTTGACTGTTTTTTTTTCGCATTTTCATACAGGCCAGGCAGAGTCCGGCAAGAGCACAACATTGAAGAGTCTGTTCCCGTCCTCCCCTTCTCCGTCCTTTTCGCTTACCAACCCTCGTCCTCCGCTCCAGACTTCCAGCTCGCCTTTTCCCCATCCCATTTTCACAAAGAGCGCGCCGCATGGAAAACCATCATCCAGCTCAACCTCATCAGGTCCGTCTTTCAAAAACTCTCCGCATATATTCGTCCAACCATTTGCCTCCCCCCGCCCTCTCCCTCGCAGGAACATCAAACGTCTCTTAGAGGTCCTCCAGGAAGAATGGGAGTCGTCTCTCCAGACCACCACCGCCTCCTCCATCGCAAAGGGCAAGGGCGTCGCTGGCCGCACTCCCTCCAGCCCAGGCGTCCGCTTCTCCACCTCAAAGCTCACTGACAATCACCGCCGTATCCGCATGCGCCTCTCCGCCCTCCTTCCCATCGAGGACGAGCTCATGAAGAAGCTCCTCCCCGACGGCGGCGCAGCCAACAAGGACGTCTGCGTGCGCGCCGGCAGCGGTTGGAAGGGCATCGTCTCCGCCCTCAGCGAAAACACGAGCACCCTCGGTCCTGTCGTCCCCGTCAAGCCCCTCGTCAGCGCCTTGAAGGGCAGCGCAAACAGCCGCCCCACCACCGCCGACGCTAGATTCAAAGACAACCCGACTGCAGTCCTCGCAGCCTGCAAGGACGACATCGTCACCCTCTGGGAAGACCACATCGTCCAGGACGTCCTCAAGAAGCACAACATGCGCTTACAGGACATGCCCGGCTTCTTCTTGAACGACGCCGCACGCATTGCCGCGATCAACTACGAGGCAACAGACGGTGCGCGACGAGGTGGTCTCCTTCTGTCCGCATACACTCGCTGAAACTCAGTGCAGATGACATCGTCCGTGCGCGGGTCCGCACGCTCGGTGTGGAAGAGCACCATTTCACCATGGAAAGCGGTGCCCTTCCTGGCACGGAATGGTACATCTACGACGTCGGTGGAAGTCGCAGCTGCGTTCGTCCGTTCCCTTCTCTTTTGGATCTCATAAATCTGACGGATCCTGATCGGCATGCTTCACCGTGGATGTGGACGTGGATGTGGATGCAATACCTGGTGGCGACCACGACAGCGTCAACACTGGATACCGTTCTTCGACGACGTCCAAGCCATCATATTCCTCGCGCCGCTCGCGTTCAACCTCACGCTTGAAGAAGACCCGAAGGTCAACCGTCTCGTGCGTAGCAGCCGTTCGTGACATGCTGTGTTGTCGGTTGATGCGATGTTGTGATACCTGCATGCAGGAGGACTCCATCACCCTCTGGCGAGAAGTCTGCCAAAGCGCTCTGCTAGCGAAGACAACGCTCATACTGTTCTTGAACAAGGTGCGTTTATGCTGATCAATTGTTCCTGCGTTCTCCGATTTTGGACTGGTTTTTGGACACGCCACATTACCCGTCGCCGTGCCGGTAATGGACCTGGAGATGGATGGTACGCATGGCAGTTCTGGTTCCATGTTTCGTCCATCTCTACGTCTGCAGTGCATGCATGGTCCGGACGAGCTGTATCCGGTGTCTTGAGGATCCACCGACAGATATTCTTTTCGAAATGATGCATGAAGAGATCGCTGACAATGAATGGTGCATTTTCCAGATGGATATTCTGCAGGCAACGCTCGCAGCAGGCATCCGCGTCGTCAAGTATGTGCCTAGCTACGGCGACCAGCCGAATGACATCACCAATGTCACGAAGTGTACGTGCTCTTCCGACTGCCTCGTGTCGCTTCGGCCAGCTGATGTATCTGTGTGCGTTTGTAGACTTCAGGGACAAATTCCGGGGGTACCATGTAAGTGTGCCTGTCTCGATCGGCAGCGGGCGTCGATGGGTGTCGGCGGCGTACTAACCAAATGTAATATAGAAACGACTCTCGCCGAAGGCTCGCCCGTTCTACTGGCACGAGACGTCCGTCATTGTACGTATCATTTTCTCCTTCCGCTCTCCGCTATCGGCATGTTTGTCGTGTGGGCGCGCGCAGCTGACGAGATGTATTTGTGCAGGATACACGCTCGACTGCTGCGATCCTCGTTGGAGGTGAGTGCCGTGTTCCTATTGCTGCTTCTGTTGCGTTCGGTGGGAATACGTCGCTGATCACCTTTGATTGCTTCGCGCCTCGCCGCGGCCTCTGTATCCGACTTCCGGATATACAGTCCGGGAAGGTATTCTGCGTGCGCATCTCCAGAGCGTCAACGTGATCTGATCCACGCCCGGACTCTGGGTGTGTTCGTCGGCAACCGTGGAGATGAATGGCCCTCCAACCTGTGTCTTCCTCTCCAGATCTTCTCCCCATCGCCATAGCCTATGCCAGTGCGCGCCGCAGCTCCTCCCCCCGTCGCCACTGCAGTTGTGGCGCTTGGAGACTTTGCCACCTCACAGCCTTGCTGTCCAGACTCGCGCTTCTCCTTCCTCCTTCGTCCTTCGTGAACTCTGTCTGCCGCGCGCCGTGCTCATGTGCTGATCGCTATCCTGACTATCACGATTGAATGTTCACTGCTTGGCTCACCTCGCTCCACACTCCAGGGTGCCGCATGCTCTGGTCGCCCTCATATCCCGTCGTCCGCATACACGTATCATACTACTTACCACACGCCGTAATCGTCTCCTGCCGGATGTACTATCTCTGTTGTAAACACCTGTCGTCTTGCGGTCGCGATCTGTATACATTCGTCCGCTCGTAGCCTGCTCCCCTGCGACGCATCCATACATATCCCATTACCCCGCTTCGGGCCCGCTCACGATTCGCGCTGGCTTCCTCCCACTCCACGCATCGGCGGCATACCTATCTATCTGTCTAGGTCGCAGTGATGGCCAACTGCCACGATCGCCCACCCCGCCCTCTTCCAAGCTTCGCGGCGGCTTCGCCGGTGTCCCCTCGCATCCGAGTCATACCAAGCACAATACCTTCGCATCCCCATCACCCGCTACGTGTATTCCCCACTCTTCCCTTCCATCTCGCCGTCACTTCCATTCTTGTTGGCGTGACCCTTCGTAATGTGTCCTCCGCGCCTCGCCCTTTCCGGTTCTGGCTCGCGATATGCTCCATCACTGACATAGAGGAGCCTCCTGCACCGCGGTCCACCATGTATATGTATGTTATATATCACGTATCACGTCGTCGACGGTCCATACACACCGCCTAATTGTAATCGTAATCGTAGTGTACGTACGTCTCTCCCAGTGCCGTCCTGCTATACCCCTTCCTCGTCCCTCATTATCTATATATCTTTATCTATTATATTCGTATCCCCTCATGTCCCTCCGCGTGTGTGTCGTGTTCCGTGGAACGTCGGGATTTTGGTCGATGTCCATTAGATACTATAGGTATGCGTTGCATGCGGGACCCTGCAGGAACGCGTTGCTACGGACCATACACCAACGGCGAGCGGTAGGTTTGCGAGCTTGTGCATCCTCAGGTGGGGGCTGGGGCTGGTAGTGTTTCACTGCCTCCGAGTCTGCGCTTGACGCGCGCCCGCAAGGACTTCTGTAGATGGCTGAGCGTCGCTGGCGTCCGTCCTGGGTGGGGGAGCTCAAGGACGGTCGCTCGGGAGCTGTCTGCCTGCCAAAGAGGGTTTCGAAGTCGGAGCTAGGAGCTGTGCTGATCGCTGGTTCGTCGTCGTCGAGATCCCGAGAAGAGCCTGCATGCGCGTCTCGAGTTGGATGCGAGCGATGGAAGGTGGGTCCTCGGGTGCGCGCCGCTGAATGTGGATCTGGTCGCGGGGTATGAGCCATTTTCACGAGGAAGGACCAGGGAACGGCTGCAAGTCAGCGCGAAGTGATTCGTGTTCAAACCAGGATGTAAACCTGGAAGTTTCGGGTGGGCACTCCATGTCGAGCATGTAGGTGTCGAGGATCCAGACGTGTCACGAGCAGGCGCCAAAGCGGACCGACCTTGCGTCTTCAAGTGCACGTTTGTGGCTCGAGCATATGGAGCAGACCGCAATAGCCCGCGCGAGGGCGCGAGCCTACTTGTGAACGACCGGCGAACGGCCGCAACTGGCGCACCAGACCGTCCACTGCGGCCGCCGGACAATGCGCCAGCGGGCGGGCCTTTGTCTAGTGTGGTGCTGATCTCCAGGCTCCGTATGCGGGAACGCGCCTCGGATGAACGCTTGCCGACGAGTGGGCGCGAGGACCTTCTCTGGCTAGCTGGCTGACCTGCACGTAATCCGTGGACCGCGACAAATCGAGTGACTCTGGCTCCGGCGGCGCGCCCGGCGGCGGCCGACGACGCTAGGCGGCAGCAATCACCGCGCAAAGGCCGTCTCGGACAGGACCAGCCCAGCCTGTGGCGAGGAGAGCAGTTGGGGGAACCCGCATTACCTGTAGCACTTGTCGTTGCGTATCTTTGCGCAGTGGAGAAGGCGCCTGCGAGGACGTCGGAGAAGACGGAGAAGGACCGGGCCTTGGGATGCACCGATGATGATCTACGCCGCCGGGATCCTGGGGCTGGGAAGATGCTCGAAATCGATGAGCATACAGTACTATGTAGAGCGCGACATGTACCTGCGATTCTCCGGCAGGAAGGGCCCGGACGTGCCAGCAACGGGGACCGAGCGTTCGGCAGATCCTCGCGGAAGGCCGGAAGTCAATCAATCGTCTTCAAGCGATGGATTGACCCGGGAACTGGGGGTTCGGCGGGCCCGCGACATGCGCCGACACTGTCTGGGATACACGTGTGTTGATGTTGTAGTCCGCACAAAGTCCTCTGGGCACCACTCACCGACGATAACGGAGGTTGACCCTCTTGACTTGCATGCGGTTGCGACGTCGGAACAGTCTGTAGGACACAGGATACAGCGGTTAAGCTGCGTCGGAGGGTTGCCTGGTAACCTTAGGCCAGGCGGGCTGCGCTGCTTAGGCCAGCAGTTCAAGTGGGGCTCTCGAAGAGCCTCAGAAAATTAATTACTTACCTTCGTGGCGGAAGCTGCCCGTGCATCGTGAGTGCGATGTGCGCCGAGTGGAATCCGATGGAGGCTCTGCCGGCAGTGTTAGCTCTGAGAGGACATGTGTGGCGGTTCGACCCCGGTCAGAGAACCATTCAGTGCAGGTTATTTGGGAAGACAAACTGTGTAAACGTTGACGCGCGCTGGTGCATTCGTGATTAGTACGCCGCCCAGAGCGTGTCTTGTGCATTTACGTACGTAGTCTTTGGCAATCTATGTACGTAGGGTACATAGGGCTTTTTTCCGTGAGCTCCGAACAAGGGGACCCCTGAGGTCGTCATGACGAACCCGAGACTCTTGACTATCGCATTCGAACGAGAGGACCATGTCAGAGTATGAATGACGAGGGGTAGAGCGTGCGGACACGCAGTTCTCATAGCAACACCCGGCAAAGTTGTGCTGTCATGACAGAGGATGGCCGGGGCACAGCGAGACATCATGGATAAAACCTGTCACGGCAACTGCAGTCAGTGAACTCGTCCAAGCGTGCTGCGAAACACATTACAAACAACAATGACACAGGGAGTCGATGTCAGTGTGGCGCTTCAAACATGGGATGTCTGTACGCCACATCCACATCCACCGCCGAACGCCGTCGGCGCGAAAGCCATGGAATGGCCCTTGGTTCGTGGTCAGCATGTACGTCCGCACCCTCTTTGTTTCGTGTAGTCTCGAGGCCACGTTGCAATTGATTCCGCTGAAGACGACGGATCAAGGAGCCCACTCGAAGACCTGGAGTGCACAGCTCAGAATGCAAAGAAGCAGCAGACGTGAGTCATCCCGTTCTTCCTCGGGGGTTATAGCGGGACGATCATTGCACGAACCTTCGTGCGGCGATGTGCGGCGCAAATGGGCGTGGATTGACGCATGGGATCTGCCTGACACGGATCGGGTTAGAAGGAAGCAATTCGACAGGAGGTTTGCTCGCGGCCTGAGGCGAGGTCGATTCGTCTGGATCCGTCTAAGCCAAGGACTCTGAGAACTGGAGCGGGAGACTTCGGCATACGAGGGCTGCTGCGAAGTGCGGACCAGCCGTCTAGAGAACAGTTGGGGCACTGGGTAGTCAGGAGAAGAGGAGATCGGTAGAGTCGGCCGCACGGATGGAACGAGCTCCGAGTGGCCTGATAAGGCGGGAGGAAGAGCGTGGATTGACAACGTCTTATACTCATACAATGCGATAGACAGGCGGCGTGACGGAAAAAGGATATGGGAGGACAATTCTGAGCGAAAGACACGCGAAGGAGACCACGTACATCATGCCAACCCAAGGACCTTGACAGCCATCAACCTCCATCTTGTTCGCCTTCCTCCACGCCAGAATCCTCGTCCTCCTCTAACTCGACGCCAATGTCGATTGTTCCGGGGGCCGGAAACCAGCCGTATTGGCGGAGATCGACCTTGAGCTCGCCGGAACGAGTGGCGACGACATCGATGCCCTCCGCGACGAGAGCGTCGCGTTGTCGGTTGGCGCCGTCAGTCCCAGGTCCGCGCGAGGAGATGATTCCAGCAGAGGAGAGCACCCGATGCCAAGGAACAGGTGGGTTCGCATCAGGGGATAGGAACTTGAGAGCTTGTGGTGCGTAGCCAGCGCGGATGAGTATCGGCCCGTACCGGACATCGGGGAGGACGTCAGGACATACCTTGCCCAACATGCCGAGAGTAGTTGGGCTTTCCGACTAGCTTGGCGATGTGTCCTGATCATGCAGTTTGGTGAAACGAGAAGAGTAGGCTGAACGGGAGGAAGCGTCCGAACCGTAAGAGGTCACGCGCTGTGGGGGGATTTGGCGGATAACATGGTACACCTGGAATCCTCGTAAGCTGGAGAAAGTAACAACAAGAAGAACATGAAGATACCGCCGAGTGAAACTGGTCGCCATCCATCGAAGCCCCCGTCGAAGCTGACAGTCAACCTACAACACTCGGCGCAGCCATCCCAGCCGCCATGTCACGCAGGAGACGACGTGTGACAGTCACTGTCACACGTGGCTACCAACTAGAGCCGAGGACCAACTTCCGCTAACTTGGACCTCCTAGCTGACCGCGACGCAGCGATCGCAACTATACACTCGAAGAGTATTCATATACATATTTCATCTTGGCCGGCTCGAGTTTACTTAGTCTTATACAGGTCGCGGAACGGGGACGGATTTATGTATTACAGGATACAAACCCTCCTTCAAATTTCGGAGGAGCGGCCACGGGGCGGACAATATCCATGTCTGCCAGCGACCAATCAGCCTCATGCGATGCTCGATTCCTGGTGACTCTGGCGAAACCAGGGTGACCACCGAATGATTGCCCACTGTGCGAGTTGGAGTGACCTCGGGAAGACTAAGGACGGCATTGCTGCATCCTGCCCGTTCTCGCGATGTGAGACAATGGTGTCGCATTTGGACCTATTCAACGCGACTAGCAGCATAATGACTGTGGGGAAAATTCAGCCTTTACTTGGCGAGACGGAAGATGTCACGTACATCCAAGCCGGTGGAGGCGCGGCGTGCAGCGCCGGTAGATGTCTTGCAACCATTCGCTCCCAGACCGTTACGGTGCAGTATCTCGTCGGACCCGACGCCGTAGAAGGGGCTGGTTACCACCACCACAATCCAATAACGTCCACATAAGAACTCGAACCAATCGTTCGGACGATGAGCCAATGCAAGACATACCTAGATAGCGGAGTAAAAAGAACCCGATTCGATGAGCAGCGTGAGTGCTCTGGACACCCGCGAACGAGCCAAAAGAAATCTGAGGTCATCATCTCGGGCACGTGCGCGGTGTTCCCTACAGGTCGACTGGTAAGTTACACTCAGGACGGGACTGCGAATTACGACCTAGGTCGTACTATGGCCGATATCCTGTGAGGCACGTTGAGACGACATCAGAAGCTAAGCTGAGCACGGACGCCGCAATACCGAAAGGGTCGCCTTCGAAGAACGAGCCCATTAAACTGCCCGCCGCAGGGCCGGCGAACGTGTAGATTGCTGCGCTTTCCACGCTGGGATCTCCGACGAGTTCCTCAAGTTGAACAGGGCTTTGACAGGAATGCGCGGTCGAAACAATCCCGGTGGCTGCATCATGAGATAATACCGTCAAACTTGAACTTCCGTCTTCCGTCGACCTCAAGCGTGAAGCAACCAGCGGAGGGCTCACCTAGAGTTCCACAGAGGAGCAAAACGAGTACAGGACGAATAACTCGATTGTTGGGCCAGAGAACATACACTCGGCCCCAGATAATAGCATCGCCGATGGTTATCTGTGGCTAAGCGTCAGCTGCATTGCACGGGATGACAAAGTCGAGACGACGACGACGAACAGACATTGGTGGCCAGCGCCGCCGTGCCCACGCAGTATTCCAGCGGGATATCACGGCGGGCTATATCCCAGAACACGGACAAAACGTCGCTGGGCACGGTCGGCGTCTCGCATCTCCCGTTTTTCTGGTTCAGACAAGACTCCGCGGTCACAAACCAGTGGAAGGCCGGGAAAAGACTGTCGGCGGCGGACGCTGAGACGCGTGCGATGGCGACGGTGTTGCGGAGCACCAACGCCCAGTAGATCGTCGTCGTCGTGAACATGGCAAAGGTCGCGGAAGTGTACCACCACCATGCCCAGTAAGTTTTCCGAAGGTTCGCGTTGCGCCTGGGACAGAAAGAGAGAAGAGAGACGATGATGAGACGCAACAGGGTCGCTGTACTGGAACAGGGCTCATGCGCAGGGGAACTCACCGAACCAACACCAGAGCCATGGAGGTGCACAATGCGAATATCCACTACCGAGATACTTCGGTGCATGCTCGAGCGCAACGAATGTACGGCGAGAGCATCTCACCGAACAGGGCGGTGGACAGGATAGTTCCAAATAGTCGTTCTTGTAGGTCGTGCACTATCATCTTCGTCCATTCGAGCGCTTGGGTTATGGGGCACCTCAACGGACGCGGCGGTTGTACTGTTCGCCGGATGGCTCGAGGTCGCCATACGGGTTACTGTAGGACGCAGGAATATCGAGAGTGGAAGGATATGACCCTGCTTCGATCAGTTAAATGATCGCCTCTCCGATGCCATGAGTCCTGTGCAGGACAGGACTACATTAGTTATTGCAATTAATGTTGCGTTCCCTATTGCGTGAGGACAGGAATGATCCCTGTGGAGAGCGACGAGTCACAAATGGGAGCAGCGAACCGAGGGCAGGCAGTGGTAGCCGTAATAACGTCCAGTGCAACGCAGCTAGACCGTAGAGCGAACTGTCAAGCAAGCAAGCACCGACATACGTCCCCTTGATCTTTTCGCAGCGGGAGCCCATCTGAACCACCATCCTTGAAAGCAGAGCGATGAACACCGACTTGTATGCGCACGACTAGAAACCACAACCACCAACCGACTCCGAACGCACCAGAACACAACTCTACGGTCGCTTCACCCTCCTGTACATCTTGTCCAGAAACACGCTAGCCGCCTCCCTCCTGAGCTCGAGCCTGCTCGCGCAGACGTAGGCAGACGTCTGCGCCGTGCTCGGGAATGGTCTCGATCAAGGCCGTGTTGCGCCTGTACTTGCGTGCGCGCCTCGAATGCCGCATACTTCATATGGAGGTCCTCGTACAGCGCCGAGGCACAAACAGCCTGGCAGTGGGAGAGTGCGCAGGGGTCGACTGTGGACGAGGAAAGGGGGGCGGATGACGGATGCTTGGACGTAGTACTCCCTTGGTCAGTGAAAACCTATCGTGCCCTCGAGCATATGTAGGCCCTTGACGGCGACGAGGTACGTCAACGACTTCGACATGGCAGTAATATGGCAGTCTGCGATGGATGACGAGCTGGTTCATGATGACGTTGAAAATGAGGAGGAAAGCTCGCCGGAACATACGCAGTCGCTGCGTGTCCCCCGTGGCCGGTTGAGTGCGATGCTCTAGCAAGAGAGGAAAGGCTCACAGGTTCGATGCATCAGCCGAGAAGGGGCAACTCGAAGTTCTACCCACACACATGCGTTCGGAAGACCGTGCGTCCGACTCTCGACATATCGGCAACACATCCCTGCGGCAGTACTTGAGTCCAGACATTCGAGCCCTTGGCGTGGAGAGCGGTTGAAGAGTATGAACACGCGCTGTCATGGGAAGCAGGTCTATCTTGTCGCGAGAGAGAAGTGGAGTAGTTGTTGGGTGGTCGACATCAACGACGCTCCGAGCGTGAACAAGTCTTGTCCCATTAGGCGCTTAGCGCTCAACGCGGGCCGGACGAGACCGGTTTTCGCGGATTGTGGCGAGCGGAGACCATTGAACAAGGGGACCCATCCTGCTCTTGTGTTCGCTATGCCATCGAGTCGGGCTGAAGGCAAAATCGAATCTCACCTACTAACCTTAGACATTACCCTCAACGGGACTAGAACATGCTTTATCTCAATATTCCCTTGTAGCCCAAAGCCTGAGTTCATAGTATAGTCGGGATGCTGATCCCCCTCCGCTCCAAGAGCCGGCGCACACGCCGACTGTCGCTGCCCCACACCAGGCTCTGCTCCCAATCCTCCTCATCCTGGTCCGCCTCCCTCACTCCCCCGCACCCGAAGTCGATGACGACCACGCGCGTCGGCCGCGCGCTCGGCGTGAACAGGACGTTGTTCCAATTCACGTCCGCGTGGATCGCGCCGTACCCCGCGAAGCTGTCGACAATGCGCAGGAGCGTGGCGCACAGTTCCGGTGTGACCATATCCTTTGGCACGTCGCACAGACTGACAGCATCGGGGATGTACTCCAGCACGACCGCAGGAGGCTGAAACGCCCGCTCGTCTGGCGGGAAGACGTTGCCGGTGGCGAGCAGGCGGGGTATCGCAGAGCCTTGGAGGGTGCGCAGACGGTCGTAGACCGCACGCTCGGCCTTGAAGCAGCCGGTAGAGAGCAGGCGGAAGTGCTTCTCCCAGAGCGTGGCGAGAGCTGCCTTGCCCTCCGCATCATCGGGATAATCATCATAGAGGTTGACCTCCTTGAAGGGGTCGTTCCAGATCGCGTCCACCGCTCTCTCCGTCTCGACGTTCCAGACACATGTCGGGCGGTAGGGAGTGACGATGAGTCTCTCGTCGAGGAAGCGGGGGTCGTATATCTTGACGACGATGGGGTCGGGACCGAGCTCGGGGCAGCGGGCGAGGAGGACGACGGCTTTTGTGAAGGGGGCGAATGGTCTGTCGATGGTGAAGGTGAGTGTGCGTTCCGGAGTTTGGAGGGTGACGGTCTGGCCGGGGAGGAGGATGGGGCTCGCGTCCATGAGCGATTTACGCAGGTAATTCAAGTTCCTCAACGCCTCTTCAAATCGTTGTAATAGTTGGGAACGTTACTCCGTCTGAGAGAGTGTGTCGACCGAGAGTGAGAAGTATACTGCAGCCTGGCGCTCGGCCGAAACCGGCAAGCCGGGCTAGGCCGGGTTTTGGAAGGCTGTAGGCGCCTTACATGCATGCAACTAGATCTGCGCATGCGAGTCACTGTAGTACTGTACCACCGGCACCCTCTGCTTCTCGACTTGTGAACTGGACCTATGCTTCTGTGTACTGGAAAGGAAAGAAATGCCTGGAAGGTGTCAGTTAGTCAGAACAAGTTCCTTCTGGCCCCTCCTTTTAAGCATCTACTACTGCCGTTCACAAACTTGAACGTGCTCGACACCTATCCATACAGTCGCATAGCTCACAGGCAGAACAGTCGCGCTTGTCTTGGTCAAGGTGCCGACGCTCTATCTCTGCTACCATCGACGGCGACTCTCTCAGGCCGGCGGCATTGTTGCGCTCTCAGTCAAATATTTCAACCCCACAGCATTAGCACGCTCAAAGATACCAGAAGAGGGCCGGGTTCTGCACGTCGTGTCACAGCAGATTGCCGACTGTGTACAGGCCTTCAAAGGCACCCTGTTAACGGTGTCGCTCCAGTTTGTCTAAGGAGCCGAGGGTCCAATGTCCATTGTTTGGTTCGCCGCCGCGGGGAAGTAGGATGGTGTATACCGTTGACAGCGGTAGGCTTTCCCACCCCGTAGGACTTGCGTGGCAGCAGGCGAGGATTTGACCGGAAATGACACGGACGTCGTGTGCTGTGGAACGTTTTTAGCGAAGCACCGCAGTTTCACATCGCGCCGAGA
>CM035314.1:2979580-3000367 GCA_002900995.3 Ganoderma boninense | reverse complement strand
CCACCACCGCCTCCTCCATCGCAAAAGGGCAAGGCGTCGCTGGCCGCACTCCCTCCAGCCCAGGCGTCCGTTCTCTCACCTCAAGCTCACTGACAATCACCGCCGTATCCGCATGCGCCTCTCCGCCCTCCTTCCCATCGAGGACGAGCTCATGAAGAAGCTCCTCCCCGACGGCGGTGCCGCCAACAAGGACGTCTGCGTGCGCGCCGGCAGCGGCTGGAAGGGCATCGTCTCCGCCCTCAGCGAAAACACGAGCACCCTCGGTCCTGTCGTCCCCGTCAAGCCCCTCGTCAGCGCCATGAAGGGCAGCGCAAACAGCCGCCCCACCACCGCCGACGCTAGATTCAAAGACAACCCGACTGCAGTCCTCGCAGCCTGCAAGGACGACATCGTCACCCTCTGGGAAGACCACATCGTCCAGGACGTCCTCAAGAAGCACAACATGCGCTTGCAGGACATGCCCGGCTTCTTCTTGAACGACGCCGCACGCATTGCCGCGATCAACTACGAGGCAACAGACGGTGCGCGACGACGTGGTCTCCTTCTGTCCGCATTCTCTCGCTGAAACTCGGTGCAGATGACATCGTCCGTGCACGGGTCCGCACGCTCGGTGTGGAAGAGCACCATTTCACGATGGAAAGCGGTGCCCTTCCTGGTACAGAATGGTACATCTACGACGTCGGTGGAAGTCGCAGCTGCGTTCGTCCGTTCCCTTCTCTTTTGGATCTCATAAATCTGACGGATCCTGATCGTCATGCTTCACCGTGGACGTGGATGTGGATGTGAATGCAATGCCTGGTGGCGACCACGACAGCGCCAACACTGGATACCGTTCTTCGACGACGTCCAAGCCATCATTTTCCTCGCCCCGCTCGCGTTCAACCTCACGCTTGAAGAAGACCCGAAGGTCAACCGTCTCGTGCGTAGCAGCCGTTCGTGACATGCTGTGTTGTCGGTTGATGGGATGTCATGATATCCGCATCCAGGAGGACTCTATCACGCTCTGGCGAGAAGTCTGCCAAAGCGCTCTGCTAGCGAAGACAACGCTCATACTGTTCTTGAATAAGGTACGTTTGTGCTGATCAATTGTTCCTGCGTTCTCCGATCTTGGACCGGTTTTTGGACACGCCACATTATCCATCGCTGTGCCGGTAATCGATGTGGAGATGGATAGTACGCATGGCAGTTCTGGTTCCATGTTTCGCCCATCTCTACGTCTGCAGTGCATGCATGGTCCGGACGAGCTGTATTCGGCGTCTTGAGGATCCACCGACAGATATTCTTTTCGAAATGATGCATGAAGAGACCGCTGACAATGAATGGTGCGTTTTCCAGATGGATATTCTGCAGGCAACGCTCGCAGCAGGCATCCGCGTCGTCAAGTATGTGCCTAGCTACGGCGACCAGCCGAATGACATCACCAATGTCACGAAGTGTACGTGCTCTTCCGACTGCCTCGTGTCGCTTCGGCCAGCTGATGTATCTGTGTGCGTTTGTAGACTTCAGGGACAAATTCCGGGGGTACCATGTAAGTGTGCCTGTCTCGATCGGCAGCGGGCGTCGATGGGTGTCGGTGGCGTACTCACCAAATGTAATATAGAAACGACTCTCGCCGAAGGCTCGCCCGTTCTACTGGCACGAGACGTCCGTCATTGTACGTATCATTTTCTCCTTCCGCTCTCCGCTATCGGCATGTTTGTCGTGTGGGCGCGCGCCGCTGACGAGATGTATTTGTGCAGGATACACGCTCGACTGCTGCGATCCTCGTTGGAGGTGAGTGCCGCGTTCCTATTGCTGCTTCTGTTGCGATTCGGTGGGAATGCGTCGCTGATCACCTTTGATTGCTTCGCGCCTCGCCGCGGCCTCTTCATCCGACTTCCGGATATACAGTCCGGGAAGGTATTCTGCGTGCGCATCTCCAGAGCGTCAACGTGATCTGATCCACGCCCGGACTCTGGGTGTGTTCGTCGGCAACCGTGGAGATGAATGGCCCTCCAACCTGTGTCTTCCTCTCCAGATCTTCTCCCCATCGCCATAGCCTATGCCAGTGCGCGCCGCAGCTCCTCCCCCCGTCGCCACTGCAGTTGTGGCGCTTGGAGACTTTGCCACCTCACAGCCTTGCTGTCCAGACTCGCGCTTCTCCTTCCTCCGTCGTCCTTCGTGAACTCTGTCTGCCGCGCGCCGTGCTCATGTGCTGATCGCTATCCTGACTATCACGATTGAATGTTCACTGCTTGGCTCACCTCGCTCCACACTCCAGGGTGCCGCATGCTCTGGTCGCCCTCATATCCCGCCGTCCGCATACACGTATCATACTACTACCACACACCGTAATCGTCTCCTGCCGGATGTACTGTCTCTGTTGTAAACACCTGTCGTCTTGCGGTCGCGATCCGTATACATTCGTCTGCTCGTAGCCTGCTCCCCTGCGACGCATCCATACATATCCCATTACCCCGCTTCGGGCCCGCTCACGATTCGTGCTGGTTTCCTCCCACTCCACGCATCGGCGGCATACCTATCTATCTGTCTAGGTCGCAGTGATGGCCCACTGCCACGATCGCCCACCCCGTCCTCTTCCAAGCTTCGCGGCGGCTTCGCCGGTGTCCCCTCGCATCATACCAGACATAATACCTTCTCGCCGCCATCAGCCGCTACGTGTATTCCCCGCTCTTCCCTTCCATCTCGCCGTCACTTCCATTCTTGCTGGCGTGACCCTTCGTAATGTGTCCCCCGCGCCTCGCCCTTTCCGGCTCGCGATATGCTCCATCACTGACATAGAGGAGCTTCCTGCACCGCGGCCCACCATGTATATGTATGTTATATATCATGTATCACGTCGTCGACGGTCCATACACACCGCCTAATTGTAATCGTAATCGTAGTGTACGTACGTCTCTCCCAGTGCCGTCCTGCTATACCCGTTCCTCGTCCCTCATTATCTATATATCTTTATCTATTATATTCGTATCCCCTCATGTCCCTCCGTGCGCGTGTCGTGTTCCGTGGAACGTCGGGATTGTGGTCGAAGTCCATTAAGTAGGTATGCGTTGAATGGGTGACCCTGCAGGAACGCGTTGCTACGGACCACGCACCAACGGCGAGCGATAGGTTTGCGAGCTTGTACATCCTTCCTCAGGTGGGGGGCTGGGGCTGGTAGTGTTTCACTGCCTCCGAGTCTGAGTCTGCGCTTGACGCGCGCCCGCAAGGACTTCTGTAGATGGCTGAGCGTCGCGGGCGTCCGTCGTGGGCGGGCGAGCTCAAGGCTGGTCGCTCGGGAGCTGTCTGCCTGCCAAAGAGGGTTTCGAAGTCGGAGCTGGGAGCTGTGCTGATCGCTGGTTCGTCGTCGTCGAGATCCCGAGAAGAGGACCGCCGCATGCGCGTCTCGAGCTGGATGCGAGCGATGGAAGGTGGGTCCTCGGGCGCGCGCCGCTGGATGTGGATCTGGTCGCCAGGTCTGAGCCATTTTCACGAGCAACGGACAGGGAACGGCTGCAAGTCAGCGCGAAGTGAGCCGTGTTCAAACCTGGATGCAAACCAGGTGGGCACTCCGTGTCGAGCATGTAGGTGTAGCGCTGAAGCGGTCCGACCTTATGTCTTCAAGTGCACGTTTGTCGCTCGAGCATATGGAGCAGACCGCAAGAGCCCGTGCGAAGGCGCGAGACTTGTGAACGACCGGCGAACGGCCGCAACTGGCGCACCAGACCGTCCACTGCGGCCGCCGGACAATGCGCCAGCGGGCGGGCCTTTGTCTAGTGTGGTGCTGATCTCCAGACTCCTCATGCGGGAACGCGCCTCGGATGAACACTTGCCGATGAGTGGACGCGAGGACCTTCTCTGGCTAGCTGGCTGACCTGCACGTAATCCGTGGACCGCGACAAGTCGAGTGACTCTGAGTCCAGCGGCGCGCCCGGCGGCGGCCGACGACGCTATTCTGCAGCGATCGCCGCGCAAAGGCCGTCTCTGACAGGACCAGCCCAGCCTGTGGCGAGGAGAGCAGTTGGGGGAACCCGCATTACCTGTAGCACTTGTCGTTGGGTATCTTTGCGCAGTGGAGAAGGCGCCTGTGAGGACGTCGGAGAAGACGGAGAAGGACCGGGCCTTGGGATGCACCGATGATGATCTACAGGGCCGCCGGGATCCTGTGGCTGGGAAGATGCTCGAAATCGATGAGCATACAGTATGTAGAGCGCGACATGTACCTGCGATTCTCCGGCAGGAAGGGCCCGGACGTGCCAGCAACGGGGACCGAGCGTTCGGCAGATCCTCGCGGAAGGCCGGAAGTCAATCGTCGTCAAGCGGTGGATTGACCCGGGAACTGGGGGTTCGGCGGGCCCGCGACATGCGCCGACACTGTCTGGGATACACGTGTGTTGATGTCGTAGTCCGCACAAAGTCCTCTGGGCACCACTCACCGACGATAACGGAGGTTGACCCTCTTGACTTGCATGCGGTTGCGACGTCGGAACAGTATGTAGGATACAGGATACAGCGGTTAAGCTGCGTTGGAGGGTTGCTTGGTAACCTTAGGCCAGTCGGGCTGCGCTGCTTACGCCAGCAGTTCAAGTGGGGCTCTCGAAGAGCCTCAGAAAATTGATTACTTGCCTTCGTGGCGGAAGCTGCCAGTGCATCGTGAATGCGATGTGCGCCGAGTGGATCCGATGGCGCTGTCGGCAGTGCTAGCTCTGAGAGGACATGTGTGGCGGTTCGACCCCGGTCAGAGAACCATTCAATGCAGGTTATTTGGGAAGACAAACTGTGTAAACGTTGACGCGCGCTGGTGGATTCGTGATTAGTACACCGCCCAGCCAGAGCATGTCTTGTGCATTTACGTACGTAGTCTTTGGCGACCTATGTACGTAGGGTACATAGGGCTTTTTTCGTGAGCTCTGAACAAGGGGACCCCTGAGGTCGTCATGACGAACCCGAGACTCTTGACTATCGCATTCGAATGAGATGACCACGTCAGAGTATGAATGAAGAGGGGTACAGCGTGCGGACACGCAGTTCTCATACCAACACCCGGCGAAGTTGTGCTGTCATGACCGAGGATGGCCGGGGCACAGCGAGACATCATGGATAAAACCTGTCACAGCGACTGCAGTCAGTGAACTCGTCCAAGCGTGCAGCGAAACACATTACAAACAACAATGACACGAGGAGTCGATGTCAGTGTGGCGCTTCAAACATCGGATGTCTGTACGCCACATCCACATCCACGCCGACTCACGCCGTCAGCGCGAAAGCCATGGAGTCGCCCTTGGTTTGTGGTCAGCATGTACGTCCGCACCCTCTTTGTTTCGGGTGGTGTCGAGGCCACGGTGCAATTGATTCCGCCGAAGACGACGGATCAAGGAACTCACTCGAAGACCTGGAGTGCACAGCTCGGAATACAAAGAAGTAGCAGACGCGAGTCATCCCGTTCTTCCTCGGGGGTTATAGCGGGACGATCATTGCACGAACCTTCGTGCGGCGATGTGCGGCGCAAATGGGCGTGGATTGACATACGGGATCTGCCTGACACGGTTCGGGTTAGAAGGAAGCAAATCGACAGGAGGTTTGCTCGCGGCCTGAGGCGAGGTCGATTCGTCTGGATCCGTGTAAGCCGAGGAGGTCAGAGAACTAGAGCGGAAGGCTTCGGCATGCGAAGGCTGCTGCGAAGTACGGACCAGCCGTCTAGAGAACAGTTGCGGAACAGAATAGGCAGGAGAAGAGGAGACCGGTGGAGTCTCGGCCGCACGGATGGAACAAGCTCCGAGTGGCCTGATAAGGTGGGAGGAAGAGGGTGGATTGACAACGTCTCATACTCATACAATGCGACAGACAGGCGATGTGACGGGAGAAGGATATGGGAGGACAATTCCGAGCGAGGGACACGCGAAGGAGACCACGTACATCATGCCAGCCTGGACCTTGACAGCCATCAACCTCCGTCTTGTTCGCCTTCCTCCAGGCCAGAATCCTCGTCCTCCTCTAACTCGATGCCAATGTCGATTGTTCCAGGGGCCGGAAACCAGCCGTATTGACGGAGATCGACCTTGAGCTCGCCGGAACGCGTGGTGATGACATCGATCCCTTCCGCGACGAGAGCGTCGCGTTGTCGGTTGGCGCCGTCAGTTCCCGGACCGCGCGACGAGATGGCTCCAGCGGAGGAGAGCACTCGATGCCAAGGAACAGGTGGGTTCGCGTCAGGGGATAGGAACTTGAGAGCTTGTGGTGCGTAGCCAGTGTGGATGAGCACCGGTCCGTACCGGACATCAGGGCGGCGAGGACGGCAGCACATACCTTGCCCGACATGACGAGAGTAATTGGGCTTTCCGACTAGTTTGGCGATGTGTCCTGATCACGCAGTTTGGTGAAACGAGGAGGGCAAGTTGAACGGGAGGGAGCGTCCGAACCGTAAGAGGTCACGCGCTGTGGGGGGATTTGGCGGATAACATGGTACACCTGGAATCCTTGTAAGCTCGAGAAAGTAATAACAAGAAGAACATGAAGATACCGCCGAGTGAAACTGGTCACCATCCATCGGAGCCCCCGACGAAGCTGAGAGTCAAGACTCGAGGGGATCCATCCAGCGCCCGCCGCCATCCCAGCCGCCAGTGTCACGTAGGAGACGACCTGTGACTGTCACTGTCACAGGTCGCCGAGAACCTCAGGCTGTTCCTCGAGCTCGGACCAACGTCCGCCAACTTGGACCTCCTAGATGACCGCGACGCAGCGGTCGCAACTATCCACTCGAAGAATATTGATATACATATTTCATCTTGGCCGGCTTGAGTTTACTCAGAACTTTTGGGGTCACATGCAGCCCTGATCGTTTACTTCCTATACACCGTACACTCAGGACGGGACTGCGAATTACGACCTAGGTCGTACCAAGCCCGATATATTACGAGGCGCGTTGAGACGACATTAGATGCCAAGCTGAGCACGGACCCCGCAATGCCGAAAGGGTCGCCTTCGAAGAACGAGCCCATTAAACTTCCCGTCGCAGGGCCGACGAACGTGTAGATTTCCTGCGCTTTCCACGCTGGGATCTCAGACGAGTTCCTCAAGTTGAACGGCTTTGGCAGGAATGCGCGGCCGAAACGATCCCGGTAGCTGCATCATGAGATCATGCCGTCAAAGTTCCGTGTTCTATCGACTGCGAGGGTGAAGCGACCAGCGGAGGGCTCACCTAGAATTCCGCAGAGGAGCAGAACGAGTACAAGACGAATCTTTCGATTGTCGGGCCAGAGAACATAATGGCTGTTACTCAGTCGTGACGTTACGTCCCCCATTGCGCGGGGACAGGAACGTCCGTAGCTCAACCTCCTTCTCTGTCGCCGTCACTGGATTAGCCGGCGTGCGAAGAGTGAAGAGCAGAGAGGGACGAACCACGTGCAGTGCGCCCCAGCTGGATTATGGAGTGGACCTAAACTGTTAAGCAAGCACCGACATACACCCCCCTTGATCATTCCGCAGTGAGAGTTCACCTGAAACGCCATCCACGAAAGGAGGAGGACACACCGACGTATATGCGCATGACTCGAGACCACGACAACGACTCGGAACTGACTCTTAAACCCACGGGCACCGGTCACCTCAGCTTCTTCCAGGCCTTGATCAAAAACCGCTTTGATCACCTCCCTCCGGGGCCTCAAGCTCATGCCTCTCTGTGCAGACGCCTGCGCCGTGCTCCAGGATGGTCTCGTCCAAGGCCGGTAAGTAGGACGTGCGCTCCTCGAAGTCTGCGTACTTCTCCCGAACTCCTCACAGAACCTGAGCGCCTTGACGCGCGCTGAGGCCGCACTGGCCTGGACACCGCGATGCGTAGAAGAATAGCTCCCGGTAAAGCACGCGGCGCTGGGCACGAATCGTGCGCGCAAGCGCAGTGTTTACACATCATGAGCACGCACATATCGTGAGTCGACGCCGTGGGTGTCCATCTTGCAGGGCACCGCCGGCGGTGCGTCGAAGTCGAGACTGGGAGCCCTGGAGAGTGCGTAGGGGTTGGCAGTGGAGGAGGAATGGCGTGCGCGACTGGTAAGGTGAAGGAGCAGCAGGGTGCCTGTGCCAACGCATGGACATCCGGCAGGTTATAGAGTGCACGCACCGAAGGGACAACGGCCGATAGATGAGATCCTGACTAAGTTAGTAAGAACATGCGCATGTTAGCCTGGTCATACATACCCGGAGGCGGCCTGGTTGAGCGCGAGGCTGTAGAGAGAAAAGAAAGGAGAAAAAGCTCACTGCCAATCGTTGAAGTCCAACTCTAAGTGCCATACTCGCGCATACCTTCCAAGGCCCGTGCGTCTTGCATCATTGCCATGGCGAGCGGTTAGATAGTATGAAAACAAGCTGTCGTGGCCGGCTGTCCTACGATGGGGAACACACGTAGAGCGTCGGGGTGTTTGTGTGAGGTGAAGTCACAAGTCGTAGACACGGACGGCTGGCTGCTACTAGGCGCTCGACGCGGGCCGGAAGAGACCGGTTTCCGTGCAGCAAGGACCGGCGTCCTTCTCAACAGAGGGCTGGGCTGAACACTGTGCATATAACCCACTAACCTCGAGCACATCTATTATCCAGTCTCATCCCAAGTGGGCCCGTTCAGAGCGCCGTGCAACCCAAAGGTCATACAGTCGGCACGCCGATGATCCTCCTCCGCTCCAATACCCGGCGCACGCGCCGACTATCGCTGCCCCACACCACGCTCTGCTCCCAATCCTCGTCATCCTGGTCCGCCTCACTCCCCCGCACCCGAAGTCGATGACCACGACACGCGTAGGCCGCTCGCTCGGCGTGAACAGGACGTTGTTCCAGTTCACGTCCGCGTGGATCGCGCCGTACCCCGCGAAGCTGTCGACAATGCGCAGGAGCGTGGCGCATAGGTTCGGTGTTACAAAGTCCACTGGTACGTCGCATAGACTGACGGCGTCCGGGATGTACTCGAGCACGACCGCAGGAGGTTGAAACGCCCGTTCGTCTGGCGGGAGGACGTTGCCGGTGGCGAGCAGACGGGGTATCGCAGAGCCCTGTAGGGGACGCAGGCGGTCGTAGACCGCCCGCTCGGCTTTGAAGCAGCCAGTGGAGAGCAGGCGGAAGTGTTTCTCCCAGAGGGTGGCGAGAGCGGCTTTTCCCTCAGCATTATCGGGATAATCATCATAGAGGTCGACCTCCTTGGAGGGGTCGTCCCAGATCGCGTCCACCGCTTTCTCCGTCTCGACTTTCCACACACATGTCGGACGGTAGGGAGTGACGATGACTCGCCTCTCATCCAGGAAGCGGGGGTCAAATATCTTCACGACGACGGGATCGGGGCCGAGCTCCGGGGAGCGGGCAAGGAGGACGACGGCTTTTGTGAAGGGGGCGAATGGTCTGTCGATGGTGAAGGTGAGTGTGCGTTCCGGAGTTTGGAGGGTGACGGTCTGGCCGGGGAGGAGGATGGGTTGACCCGCATGACGCCTCAGCCTGGCGGGAAGTTGAAGAAGGGACGGGCATGCAGGCTGACTCCATAATGGAGGCACGCTGGATTAAGCCGGTCGTGCGGCGCCGCCGCGAACAGCGCTTTGCTCACTTACTACTAACCATTAACAGCCCAACAGCTGCCAACGCCCTGATCAGCAGGGGGCTCACTCTCGCGGGCAAGCGAGTCTCCGCACGCAAGAATATCGCGGAGCCCATGCGCTGCGCCAAATGTCACCAGTATGACGCGGGTCACCTCGCCCGCGATTGCCCACAAGAAGTCGACAAGTGCGGCACCTGTGCTCGCGCTCACCGCACCAGCGAATGCACGAAGAGCAACCCACGGGAGCAGAAGTGCTCGGCCTGCAACAAGTTCGGGCACGCCACCTGGAGCAGAGACTGCCCCATCTTCATAGACAGACTCCGTCGGGCGGACGCGCGCCACCCAGAAAACCGCCTCCGTTTCTTCCCGACCGCGGACCCCGACTCCTGGGTCCCTCAGCTAGATGACCCCAGGCGGGGCACACTCTGGGAGGCCATCCAAGGCACTCTCGGGAACGACGTCGAGGATCCCCCAGCCCCGGTGCCTTCGCAGCGATGGCGAGGCGAGCAGGCTCGTTTGGCGCAGTCCACGCTCCCCTTCACCAACGCCAACGCCAACGCCAACGCCAACGCCAACGCCCGTTCCCCAGCGCTCTCCTCAGTAGACCTTAATGCCTGAACACCGGCGAAATGGCGCGCCCGGGAATCCACCACTCACACACCTCAGGATATGGCAGCAAAATGTCAACCGTTCGATCAACGCGCAGTACGACCTCCTCCACTCGGCCGACACACGGGACTACGACATCCTCGCCATTCAAGAGCCCTACATCGACCAGCTCGGGCTGACCAGAGCGTCGTCTCGATGGACGGTGGTGTACCCAGACGGCCACCGCGACTCCACCATTCCCTCCCGTTCGGTGCTGCTAGTTAGCACGGCCATCTCCTCCAACGTTTGGCGACCTCTCAATGTCCCCTCGCCCGATGTCACGGCTATCGCACTGACGGCGGGAGGGCGCACAATCCACCTTTTCAACTTATATGTCGACGGCGCGCACGACCGTGCGCTACACGCAGTCGCAAGGGCGGCCCGTCGATTGATGAGAACGGTAGGTGCGGCGGGCACGCAAGACGCACTCATCTGGCTCGGTGATTTCAACAGACACAACCCGGCCTGGGACGAGCCCCGCAACCATCACCTATTCACCCCCCAGGCTCTCGAACGCTCGCAACGCCTGCTCAACCACACCGCAGACTTCGACCTCGAGATGGCGCTCCCAGCTGGCGTACCCACCCTGGAGGTGCTCAGCTCTCGGAACCTCACTCGGCCAGACAACGTTTTCGTCTCCTCCAGCCTCAGCGATCTCCTCCTCCGTTGCACCACGGCCCCGCATTTGCGCCCGACCAAAACTGACCATTTCCCCATACTAACCACCTTAGATGTTTCACTTGCAGCGGCGGTCCCGCCACGCCGGCGAAACTTCCGGGAGGTCGACTGGGAGGAGTTCGACCGCGCATTGCGCGCCCACCTCGACGCCCACCCGGTCGCGCCCGACATCCTCAGCACAGCCGACTTCGACGCTCACTTACGCCGCCTCAATGCAGCCATTGCGGCCGCCGTCGACCAGGAGGTGCCGTTCACGAACCCGACCCCCTTCTCCAGGCGCTGGTGGTCGAAAGACCTTACCCTCCTGCGCAAACAGAAGCAGCGTGCAGGCCGCATGTCCTTCAAGCACAAGCACGACCCTGAGCACCCAGCTCACGAAGAGTATCGGCAGGTCAGGAACCGCTACGCCGAGCGCATCAAGTACGCGCGCAAGGATTGCTGGACGGCCTTCTTGGACGACACGGACGCTCACTCCATATGGACGGCGCATCGTTTTCTCAAGCGGGGACAGTCAGATGGCGGCGCGGCACGTATTCCCTCTCTGAAGTCCGTGGCTGACCCGTCTCGCATCCTGACAGACAACGACGCCAAAGGCAGAGAGTTCTACGACACCTTCTTCCTCCCGCCTGGCCCGAACCCCCCTCCCACTCCCGAGGAGGAATATCCCCCCCCACGTTTTGCATTCACTGACATCTCAGACCTTCAGGTCGACCGCGCCATTGCTGCACTCCGTGCCTTCAAAGCTCCGGGCCCCGACGGCATCCCCAACGAGGTTTACATCCACTGCTCTGCCACGCTCACGCCGCTCCTAGGCCCCCTCTTCAGGGCGACCTTCGCGCTGCAATATTACCCAGAGGAATGGCAACTGTCCGACACGATCGTCCTCCGCAAGCCTGGCAAGACAGACTACACTACAGCGAAGGCCCACCGCCCCATCGCACTATTGAACTGCATGTCAAAAATCTTATCACGTTGCGTTGCTGACGTCCTAGTTTACCAGGCTGAGACCCTCTCCCTCCTGGCGGACCATCAATTTGGTGGCAGGGCGGGCCGTACGACCACGGACTCGATCCACCTCGTCACCAAGACCATCCGGGATGCCTGGCGGCGGGGCAAGGTGGCCTCGGTACTCTTTCTCGACATCAAGTCCGCCTTCCCCGCAGCCACTCCCGAACGCCTCTTCCACAACATGCGCATGCTTGGTGTTCCAAGCACGGTGACGGACTGGCTGCGACGCAAACTTAGCGGACGCCGCACGCGCCTCAAATTTGACGACTACGAATCCGCCCCCTTCGACATTCTCAGCGGCATTGATCAAGGCTGCCCCCTCTCGGTGATCTTATACGGATTCTTTAACACCTTTTTAATTAACAGTGCCTCCTCCAAGAAGGGTGAAATCGCTGTGGGGTCCATGGACGACGTCGCGCTTATCACGCTGGGGCGCACTTTCACTGACACTCACATTAAGTTGCAGGACTTCTTCTCCCGCCCGGGGGGCGCCAATGAATGGTCAGCATCGCATAACTCCCACTTCTCCCTCGACAAATTCGGCCTCCTCAATATGTCGCGCAAGGCTTCCGACGCGCTAGGCCCCGACCTCGTGCTGGGGGACACCACGATTGCCCCCTCCTCTCATCACCGGTTCCTAGGCGTCCTTGTCGACCACCGCCTTCGCTTCCACCAGCACGTCGCCGCTGCCCTGGGAAAGGGCATGGTCTGGGTCACCGCACTCCGCCGGCTGGCTCGCTCACAGTATGGACTCGCTCCCGCCCTCATCAGAAGGCTCTACCTTGCGGTCGCCATCCCCAGTATGCTCTACGCAGTCGACACCTTCATCACGCCCATCACCAAGCCAGGCGGGGCTCGGCGCTCTCATGGCTCAGTCGGCGCGGTCAGGAAACTCGGGCGCGTCCACCGGGAGGCGGCTATCCTCATAACAGGTGCGATGCGCACTACCGCTACTGACCTTATGACTGCGCATGCAGATGTGCTCCCCTTCACTGCCATCATCGACAAGCTGTGCCACCGTGCCACAGTCCGGCTCTGCACCCTCGCGCCCCCCCACCCTCTCGTCCCGCACGTCCGCCGTTCCGCCGCCCGCTACGTCAAGAAGCACCGCTCCCAGCTGCATGAACTCATGCATGCCTACGTCTCCCCTGACACCCCCCTGCGTATGGAAAAGCTGCGCCCGGTGCGATACCACCCGAATACGTCACCCGCAGCACGCGCCCTCATTAGCGACGGCAAAGAGAAGGCACTGGACGAGGACGAGGAATGGATGCGCAAGCACGACGTATCGGTGTACACAGACGGCTCGGAGAAGGACGACAAGGTGGGGGCGTCCGCGGTGCTGGTCCGGAGGAAGACGGCGCACCGACGCACCCTGCGATACCACCTCGGATCCGCCTCAGAGTACGGGGTTTACGAGGCGGAGATCGTAGGGGCGGTCATGGGAGTCGAGCTCCTGCGCTCAGAACAGACTGCCGTCGACGGACCCTCAGTAGCCCTGGACAACAAATCCTCTATCGAGGCCTCACAACAGATACGTCCTCGCCCCTCGCACTACCTTACTGACTACCTGCTGCAGCGCGCAGAGGCACTCCGTGCGCGCGGCGTGGCAAAGGACGTCCCCAACCCAGACCTCACCCTGCGGTGGGTACCCGGCCACACTGGGGTCAAAGGGAACGAGTTAGCCGACCTCGAGGCCAAGCAAGCCACGCGCAGCGCTGAGGAGAACAGCTCCCGCCGACGCCTCCCCCCACTCCTTCGCAAGCCGCTCCCGATCAGTGCGGCCAAAGTCAAGCTCACGTACCTCAAGTCGCTCAACGCGAGGGCCGCCGAGGCCTGGCGCAACTCGGTACGGGGGAGACGTTTCCTCGCTGTCGACCCAGCCCTGCCATCGCCAAAGTACATGAAATCCATTCAGTCGCTGTCCCGCCGACAAGCCGCCGCCCTCTTCCAGCTCCGCAGTGGCCACGCGCCCCTCAATGCCCACCTTCATCGCATCTCGCGAGCGCCCTCCCCGCTCTGTCCGGCATGCGCCGACGCCCCAGAGACCGTCCTTCATTACCTCCTGATCTGCCCCGCGCATGCTCACGCGCGCGAGCGTTATCTGTCCGGCATGGGCCGACGCGGACGCGACCTTTCCGCCCTCCTGGGCACCCCAGATGCCTGGCAGCCCCTCCTTCGATACGTGGGTGCCACAAGGCGGCTCGCGCACACGTTCGGCAACGTCACACCGCAGCAAGACCAACCACGGCGTAGCCAGCAACGCAACCCGCCTGCGCGCGCAAGTCGTCGCCACCCCCCAGGCTGAGCACTCATACCCTCTCCCACACCTCAGCGCTGACATCCCCGTCTCTCCACACAGTCGTTGTCCATCGCACGCACCCCACCCTCCTCCCTTCTCTCTCCTCACTCACCCTTCCCCTCTGCTCCTCACTACAGTTAGCGGTTTTGGTCTCACGCGCACTGTTTGTATCTGCCTGCCTCAGCGATCCCACGGTTTGTTGCATTGCGGGCGTTCGCTCGCTCTAGGGACGGGGGAGTTCTGACGTACAGCGGGGCAACCGCTATGCGTACTCCTGACCGCGGCAAGAGGTTCTTCCCAGGGGCGTAATCGCACCCAGCGGGCGGCAGGTTTATATCCTGTTCCCTTGCCTTCAATGGCCGGGAGAGGTCGGACGTCCGCAATGCACCAACCCGATGCCCTGCCCCTCCTGTATCTCCTTACCTACCGCCCCAAGCTCCGCCCCCTCCTCGGCGCATTGCGCGTGCCTTCTGCACTGTCGTCAACGCTACTCCCCCCGAGGAACCCCCCTAGATTCGCATGGGCCTTCGGGCCCCCGGTAAAGCCGACCATGATTCATTATACGTAGCTACATATGTATCTAGAGCCTACCATGAGGCACGGCCTCGCAGGGCAATAAACGGGATCCAGAAAGAAAGAAAGAAAGAAAGAGGAGGATGGGGCTCGCGTCCATGAGCGATTTACGCAGGTAATTCAAGTTCCTCAACGCCTCTTCAAATCGTTATAATAGTTGGGAACGTTACTCCGTCTGAGAGAGTGTGTCGATCGAGAGTGAGAAGTATACTGCAGCCTGGCGCTCGGCCGAAACCGGCAAGCCGGGCTAGGCCGGGTTTTGGAAGGCTCTAGGCGCCTTACATGCATCCAGTACTAGATCTGCGCATGCGAGTCACTGTAGTACTGTACCACCGGCACCCTCTGCTTCTCGACTTGTGAACTGGAGCTATGCTTCTGTGTACTGGAAAGGAAAGAAATGCCTGGAAGGTGTCAGTCAGTCAGAACAAGTTCCTTCTGGCCCCTCCTTTTAAGCATCTACTACTGCCGTTCACAAACTTGAACGTGCTCGACACCTATCCATACAGTCGCATAGCTCACAGGCAGAACAGTCGCGCTTGTCTTGGTCAAGGTGCCGACGCTCTATCTCTGCTACCATCGACGGTGACTCTCTCAGGCCGGCGGCATTGTTGCGCTCTCAGTCAAATATTTCAACCCCACAGCATTAGCACGCTCAAAGATACCAGAAGAGGGCCGGGTTCTGCACGTCGTGTCACAGCAGATTGCCGACTGTGTACAGGCCTTCAAAGGCACCCTGTTAACGGTGTCGCTCCAGTTTGTCTAAGGAGGCCCGAGGGTCCAATGTCCATTGTTTGGTTCGCCGCCGCGGGGAAGTAGGATGGTTATACCGTTGACAGCGGTAGGCTTTCCCACCCCGTAGGACTTGCGTGGCAGCAGGCGAGGATTTGACCGGAAACTGACACGGATGTGGTGGCTGTGGAACGTTTAGCGAAGCACCCGCAGTTTTCACATCGCGCCGAGATTTTCATTTCTCGACCTACACCGGAAGCTCAGCAGCACCGACAACGCAAGAACAACAGGTGCAGAGATAGTCACAATGCATGTCCTCAACAGCGCCACTCCAAAGTCATACAGCAGCGCCCGGAAGACGGACCCCCCTGTCCTTCAACATCCGGCGCACATGCGGGCCGTCGTTGTGGAACCTCACGCACTCCCGCCACGCCTCCTCGTCCTCGCCTTCCGTCCGCAACACCGCACCCTCAAAATCGATGACCACCACGCGCGTCGGCCGCGCGCGAGGCGCGAACAGCACGTTGCCGCAGTTCAAGTCCGCGTGCACCACGCCGTACCCCGCGAAGCTGTCCACGGTCCGGAAGAGCGCCGCGCACAGCTCTGGGGTGACCAGCTCGGGCGGCACGTCGCACAGGCTGACGGCGTCCGCGACGTACTCGAGCACGATCGCCTGCAGCTCGATCGCCCGCTCGTCTGGGGGGAGGACCGTCCCTGTGAGGAGGAGCCGCGGGATCGCGGTGCCCTGGAGGGGAAGCAGGCGGTCGTACGCCTCGCGCTCGTCCTCGAAGCTCCTGGTAGAGAGCGTGCGGAAGTACTTCTCCCACAGCGCTGCGCGCGCCGCTCGGCCCTCGGCGTCCTGCGGCTCGTCCTCGTAGAGCTCGAGGTCGTCGAAGGGCTCGTCGTCCCAGATGGCATCTGCCGCGCGCTCCGCTTCGAGGCTCCACGGATGGGGGCGAGAGTGCGCTGTGTCCATGAACCGCTCGTTGAGGAAACGAGGGTCGAACATCTTGACGACGACGGGATCGGGGCCGAGCTCGAGCTCGGGACAGCGGGCGAGGAGCACGACGGCTTTGGAGAATGGGGCGAATGACCTGTCGATGGCGAACGTCAACGTGCGTTCTGGAGTGTGAGTTTGGAGGGTGACCGTCTGGCCGGGGGCAAACATGGAGTCCGGTTCCATATGCACGGCCGATTCTGTGGTAGACTGGTAGTTTGGAGCAGGTTCAAGCACCTAAAAGATTCGCGATAAGGGCAGAAGGGGACGAGTCACTACTTTTCACCGGGGCCGCGCGTGATGTGGACGTTTGCAAGCCAGCTTAAGTGAGTATGTAAGTACTCACCTCGGAATGGTATCGGCGGGCGGCGATCCTAGAGCGCTCGAGTCGACAGAAGAGGGAACGATGATGGTCACTGCGGCACCGTGATCGTGCGGAATGTGGACAGCCGTTGTACTCACCTCGAAGCAGTATTGGCAAGCGTACGGCGATTACGGAAATCGCTCGAGTCGACGGGAAGGGAGATGGGATCGGAAGGCCGCGGCGATTCTGAGATGTATGCGCTGGAGTCGGAGAATATTGTAGCACTGGCAGGAGAAGGTCGACTATCCATAACAACGCAAGTTTTCAAAATGTCATGATTGATAGACGAGAGGTATATATGCGAATCTTGATAACTAATGACGCCTAGGAGGGTAAGTACAGGTAAGTAAGTACACGAGCAACAGCCATTAAACAGCCATTAAACAGCAGCCGGCGCAGGGGCGCCAGCAGCAGGACACTCGGAGCCTTCAGGGGACTTGGGAAGACGCACAGTAACGGGGTTTGACCTGTCGCACTGGCTGAGATGCAGGTACACAGTCCCGTCTTCGACGCACGCCCCGAAGTCATTGAGTTGATGTCTGCAAATGCCCCTCAGTCAGTACGCCAGCAGCGGAAATCGAAACGGCACAGACGCCTCACTTCTCCCTCAAGTGGCGCTCCATCTCAGATCCCCTGCCATCCCACTCTCGGCAGAGCATGCAGCCCCATCGCGCCTTCTCCCGCGACAAAGTGCCCGCTTTCGCCTCCAGCTCCCGCACGGTCGGCATGTCCTCTTCGCAGACGCGCTCCCAGAAGTCGCGGTCCACGCCGGATCTCGTATGCCAGTGCCAATACTGCACAAAGCCCAGCCGCCGTGGACAGACAGACAGACAGTCAGCTCCAAACTTCCACGCAAAACAGAGTCGAGTCGAGAGGAAAAAGACCCACCGCGCCCTCCCACGTGAACACCTCCCTCGTCTCAGGCGAGCACACACGGCAACGCAACCTCGCGTCGCACTTCTCGAGGTCCTCGCGCCGCGCCCGCATGGGATCCAGGCCGAGCGCGGCGACGATGTACCGCATCCGGACGACGCCCTCGTACGCGTCGCTGAACCCCCTATTGACGCGTATCTTCGTCCGGGGCTGCGCGTTCTTCGCCGCCTGCGCCATCGCGCTCTTCGTATCCGAAGCCTCCAGGAGCCCCGCCACCGCCCAGCGCACCCGCGCCGCCTCCTCCCCCTTAGCGTTGTCACGGGAGTATCTTCCCATGCAGTCGTGTGCGAGGAGCTCCGGATAGCGCTGGGCGACGCCCCCGTCACGACAGCTATCGCAGCCCTCGCATTTGAAGACGGCGACGGCGAGGTCGAGGGGGTCCGGCACGGAGTCCTCGGGAACGGCGGCAGGCATGATCGCGCCCCTCACCAAGTCGCGGAGCTCCTCCGCGCACGCCGCCCGCCAGCGCGCACATACCTCGGGGAGTATTTCTGCAAAATCGCGCCGCGTCACGTCCTGGTCCGTGGGCGCCACGACGAGCCGACAGCACTCCTCCTCGCGCAGCAGGATGCGGAGGGTCGGTCGGCAGTCCATGGACGCGGTCCGGGGGAGCTGGACGCAGTGATCGAGGATAGCCTCCGAGAGCTCGTGCAAGCGCCCCTCGATCTGCTTCTTGCGCTCCTCCTGAAGCCGGCGTGCGCGGGTTGCGTTCATTTCTCCTTGGATCGCTGCTCGGACTTTGGGCCAGACTGCAATAAACTCTGTATCAGTTTCCGCCGAAGTCAGGAGCGGCGGCAAGGCAAGCAAAGCCCCACCTCGGTTCGTCAACAGGGTGGCGTAGTGGACAATCGGGAAGCGAGCGAGACGACCGACGACGTAATCGTCGCCAAAGTAGTCCATCTCGGGGAGCCACTCGTCAGCGCGGAGACGGACCAGGATCCTGAATACCCCGGAAAGATCAGAACCACTGTCCGCCACACGGGGAGTAGTAGTAAGAGATCGGGGCTCACTCCTCAAGTCGTCTCTGCCGCAGATTCTCCAGCTCCGCTGACCGCTGACCTTTCTCCGCCGCATGCCAGGCTTCAAGCCGCTTGACGGTCTGTGTTGGCGTCGGCAAAAGTGAATATGGCGGAACGTCCCAACTCTGATAAACTCTCCCGACTCACCGCCGCCCTCTCTTTCGTGGCTAAACGTACCTCCTCGACCAAGGCTTTCCGCAGGTCCTCGTCGCCATCCGCATTCTGCCATCGCTTCACGAAAGAGTCGAGTTGAGGACTGCGGATAAATTCCTCCCCACCTTTGGTGGGACTGCACCGCACGGGGGTTAGAACATGCGTTCGAGGTTGTCCTAGTTGCTTGCTCACATCCAGTAAATATCGGCGATCGTCAAACCGTGCTCTTTGACGGCGAGCTCCAACTGTCGGTCGGGGTCTGGGTATTTATAGCAGTTGCTCTTCTGTACATCCCTGTCCAAGAGAGGGTTAGGTACCGTCTCGTGCCATCTTATTGGACGTATGGTTTGGGGGAACGCACCAGTTGTGGATGCACGCAGAGCAGTACCGGACGAACCACTCCCACGTGGGATTTTGTATCCCAGCCTTGCCGCATTTCTGAAGTTTCGCACGTGAGTTCGTGTGGACACCTCACAGCTCGCAAGATCACACATACCTGACAAAATGGGCTGAACAGCACATGAGCGAACGCCGGTTCGCTCAGAAACTCCGGTTTCTCGGGCAGGTCGGCAACCTGGCGCAGCGCCGCTTTCCAGATCGAGATGCTGTTAGCACGGTTCAAGAAGAATGAGCGGAAAGCCTTGGAGGTTTTAGCGAGGTTCAGCAGGTCCCTGGGATGCAAAAGCGCGAATATCTGTGAAGTTGGATTGGATAGGGACATTTGTTTTATCATGTTCAATGGCAGTCGGAACCAAGGAGCGCAGGCGCGACGTACCTCGAATGAGACATCTAGAGGTAGGTCTGAACGATTTCCAAGCACCCTCTCCGGGCTCGGCAAGTATTCTTGGGGGTCTTCGAAAGCGCGTCTTTGCGAGGCGCGTCCACAACACAGTTTTTGCTGTTTGAAAGCTTCGTCTTCTTCCGTGGGGCCATCGTAACGGGGATCAAGTCATGTAGTTGGATCAACTTGGATGTGGTTGAAGGGGAAGAGTGGCAGGAGCGCGCGTCGCGACAAGTTGAAGTACGGCCGTTCCCGAAATTGATGTCCGCGCGCGTCTCCGAGGGAACAATACGAAAAACGCATGAGGTACACAGTGCGACCGATCCACACCTCTTACACACCTGTATTCTATGGATGGTGTGTATTTTATTTTGTGATGTATTATGGAACAAGAGAAAAGGCAAATACGCGGGTTGTGGCACTCACGGCAGTGTGGCAGTACAAGCCTGACGCTCAGAACACGCTCACCGCTCAGAGAATGCCCCCTGCTCAATACACACCGGCTGCTCCTCAATACCTGTCAGCGGCGCAGTACACGCAGGCTGTTCAGAAAACCGTGCCTGTCCTCCAGTACTCGCCCGTCGTCCAGTCAGCGCCTGCTGAACTTCAGGGCGGTCAGTGGTTAGTAACGCACGCATACAGCCAGTATTGGGACTCACAGGCGTGCCAGTGACAACTCCGGCTCCAGATGGCCCCCGCCTGGATAAAGGGCGCGAGGTCTTCGGCCCACTGGCCTAGTACTGAGTACTGTCTTTATTCGGGGAGCAGTGTGTCCGACCGAAATTTCATACGTCCGGAACGCCGATCCCCCTCTCCCTCAACACCCGTCGCGCCAGCCGACTGTCGTCGCCGGCCGTTCCACACCACGCAGTCGCGCCACGCGTCGTCGTGCTGGTCGTCTTTCCTGACTCCTCTGCACCCGAAATCGATGACGACCACCCGCGTCGGCCGCTTGCTCGGGGCGAACAGGACGTTGTTCCAGTTCACGTCCGCGTGCACTACACCGCGCCCCGCGAAGTTGTCCACGACGCGCAGGAGGCTTGTGCACAACTCGG
>CM035314.1:2961409-2979480 GCA_002900995.3 Ganoderma boninense | reverse complement strand
GGCGCCACATTCCTTTAGTGGGTCTCCGGTTCCTCCCTCTCTCTGTAGCTTCCAAAGTATCACTGTGGCGACAGCGATTTTCTTAGATATGTTCGGTTGTGCCTGCTGTGTTTGCTGTTCGGGCACTGGCGTCCGCTCTCTCTCTCCGTGTCTCTTTTAGTCTGCCTTCGCTTGAACTCGAACTGTAGCGCCCCATCTGAGGTATCAGCATTGGTTTAGCTTGCAACGGCGCTGCCGCGGAACGACACTTTGTGACCTCGGGAATTCTGCCCGCCTCTGCGCCTCTGCTTTTGAAGTGCGAGACACCGCTCTCTGACGCACAATCATGCCGTAGACGAACATAACCACCCACTTTAACATCACCCTTCTCAGAGCCGCGACGAGCCGTTCGTTGTTGGCTCCAGGCCAAGGGCCACCCACACAGATGACCGTGACAGCGCACCGCTGATGAATGAGAGCACGGGGAGTAATAGCAGCACCGAGACCACCAGAACAATATATACATCGACCGCGACGTCGCAACTGAAGTCCCCGACAGTGCCAACAGAATTTCATACATCCGGAACATCGATCCCCCTCTCCCTCAACACCCTCCGCGCCCGCCGACCGTCGCTGTTCCACTCCACGCAGGCGCGCCACGCGTCGTCGTCCTGGCCGTCCGCCCTGACTCCCCCGCACCCAAAGTCGATGACGACGACGCGCGTCGGCCGCGCACGCGGGGCGAACAGGACGTTGTTCCAGTTCACGTCCGTGTGCACCACGCCGCGCCCCGCGAAGCTGTCCACTGTGCGCAGGAGGTTTGTGCACAGCTCGGGCGTGACCAAGTCTGCGGGCACGTCGCACAGGCTGACGGCGTCCGCGATATACTCGAGCACGACCGCCTGCGGCTGCACCGCACGCTCGTCTGGGGGGATGACGGTCCCGGTGAGGAGCAGCCGCGGGATCGCGGTGCCCTGGAGCGGGCGCAGGCGGTCGTACACCTCGCGCTCGTCCTTAAAGCAGCCGGTGGAGAGGATGCGGAAGTGCTTCTCCCAGAGCGCGGCGAGGGTTGCTTTTCCCTCAGCATCATCGGGATAATCCTCATAGAGGTCTAGTTCGTGGAAGGGCTCGTTCCATATCGCGTCCGCGCCGCGCTCCGCTTCGAGGGTCCAAGGACGGGCGGGGCAGGTGCGGCTGTCCGGAAGGCGTTCGTCGAGGAAGCGGGGGTCGTAGATCTTGACGACGACGGGGTCGGGACCGAGCTCGGGACAGCGGGCGAGGAGGACGACGGCTTTTGTGAACGGCGCGA
Source organism: Ganoderma boninense (assembly GCA_002900995.3). NCBI lineage: Eukaryota > Fungi > Basidiomycota > Agaricomycetes > Polyporales > Polyporaceae > Ganoderma > Ganoderma boninense. The sequence continues at coordinate 2,978,192 of CM035314.1, read as the reverse complement.
ATGGTCTGTCGATGGTGAAGGTGAGCGTGCGTTCTGGAGCCTGAGTTTGGAGAGTGACTGTCTGGCCGGGGAAGAAGATAGGGCTCGCCTCCATGGCAGATCCGACGTTAGTTTACAAAGCCCAAGTTCTCGGCCCCAAGAGCTTGAGTTGTCGTTGTCGTTCGAGGACAAGCGTGTCGTGACTCGGGCTTCTGTAATTTATGCGGTGCCGAGAGTACGTTCGTTGATACGGGCGTCTGGCGCAAAGCGATCAGAGTCCTCCGTCAAGCTGTGCGTAGACAGCGGGGAGGTTCAATCAAGTATTTATTCGTGAACGTAGATACATGAATTACATGGCGGATCGTGACAAAACAGCGTGATAGCGTAGGTACGTGAAATGCGAGCGAAAGCAGCACATCAACAACATCAGCGACGTAAGTACGGGTATGAGAAAAACCAACGTAGAGACACCAACTTCCAAGCATCGACATCGATCGTAAACTGTCCTTAAAACCGCGGCGTGAACCACGATACCGTGCAAGATAATCGAAAAAAAAACGCAAGCACCACCTCCCTGCCCGGTGCACTGCCGATAAACTTACTAATTATGTTAAAAACCGTCGCAGTTATACGACGATACCCGCACTGCTCCCGAGCAACGCCTCGAGCTCCGCTATGCAGTCTGAGCAGCGCACATGCACCTCGCGCGCGTTCTCCAGCAGCGGCTTGATGTTCTCGGGCGCCATCGCGAGCTTCACGTCCGGCAGCGGGCCCGACGCGAGGTGCGGGCTCGGCGTCCCGGTCCCCACCCCTAGAGCCTGAGGCGGAGCCGAACGCACAGAGCCCGTCGGGATCTTGCGCCCGCGCGACGGCGGGCGGCGGGAGCTCGAACTAGGGCTGGGCGCGGCCTGCCGGCTCTTGGCCGTGTGCGACGCCGCGGACTTGGGACGGTGGGAGCCTTCGCCCGCGTCGGAGTCGACCTCGCGGACGTCCGAGAGCTTGATTGAGCGCGTGTACGACTGCAGGACCGAGGGGGGGATTGCGGACGGCTTTTGCGGCGACTCGCCCGTCGGGCTCCAGAGCGACGACTGTGAGCCGTCGGGCGCGCGGTGGATCCCGTCTGGGTCCACGGGCAGCGGGCGTTGGAAGAGGTACGGCGACTTGCCCTTCTTTCCGCGCACCGTGACCGTGCCGTCTGCCGATATCCCGAAGGAGCGTGCGGCATGATCAAGGTCTGAGGCGCATTCGACGCGGTGCCATTCGTCCTCGTCGGCGAGACTCGTGCCGCTGCGACTTGCGTGGCCAGAGCTGCTGCTTGGGAGCCCAGCTTGGTTTGCCAAGTCGTCGACAGACTGGCCCGCTGTGGTCGCCTTGGACTTCTGGCCGAGACGGAAGATCGACGCGAGCGACGGGCGCCGCGGTGAGGACTTGTGCGATAGCGCCGGCGTGGTGCCGTACGGCGAGTTCGGGTGCATGTCGCGGCGACGCGACGACGATGCCACTGACTCCGGACCTGTGCTGGTCTTCGTACGGCGCCCTTGCAAAATCGAAAGAGTGTGTGACTCACGTGGTAGATTCAGGGAGGAATCTGTACTCGCGGAGACCGACGACGTCGACGGGGGAATCCGAGGGGGCGGGGCGTGGTCCGTGTAGCTCTTCTTCAGGGACTTGAGCATGTCGCGCAGCCCACGCATACCGAGCCGGCTTGATCGCTGCTTCTTTGTGGAGACGGCTGCGAGCCGGGCGGGCCCGACTCTTCGCTGGGCAGCGTGATGGTGCTGTGCATCGCGTCGCCCCACCGCCAGTTGCGATTGATCTCCTCTTCCGGGATGCCTGGTTCTAGGGACATCGTCGCAGACGGGTCAGGGTTGTTCAGCATCTCGCGCAGCAGCACAAGCTGCCGATGGCTGAGATCGTGCCGTCCGGTCGATGCCCGCCACTGAGACGGAGGTGGACTTGCGAGAGGAGGCGATGCTCCATGAGCCAAGGGATCGATTGTAGGCTTCTGTTCGTCACCTGCCAAAGTGATCGCACGCTCACGACTTTTTCGCCCATCTGGTATAGCGTGCACCGCTGGAACAGAGTGGCTCGAGGGTGGCGGAGGCGAAACCGGAGTGGGTTCTTCCTTGGGTGCACCGCCGCCCAAGTCAATCAGGAGCTCAGCGCATTCCCAGGCGAGACGGTACTTTGCCTCGATGTTGAGGAATGCAACGTTGAGTTGTGATCGACTGGGCGGATGGTTCGCCGCCGGGTTCGTGTGGGCACGAGAGCGCGTCGAGGGCTTGGGAAGGTGAACGAAGGTGGGCGAAACGGGCCGGGAATGCGACTCGTGTGGGTCGTGCATGATCGTCCGGATTTGGCTTGCCAGCGTAGCATAGGCAGACTGTAATTGCTTGAGCTCTGTGCATATCGCATATAGTCAGCAATATGGTTATATGTGCGAAAAATAGGACACTTACGCTCGACGCTGGTGGCAAAGTCCCGGACCATGCTCAAGTCGCGCTTCAGGCCAACCTGCGCCTGACTGATCCGAGCCGGGATCTTCAAATCACCCAGCGAGTTCCGTCGGGGCACAGCAGCACTGCTCGGAACTTCACGCTCTTTGGGCACCTGTGCGGTCCGTCCCAGGGATGCAGTCTGGACGGGAGACATCGACGGCTTAGGTCTCGTGGGAGAAGGAAGCGGAGACGGGATTGTCGGGAGCATCGTTTCGCGGGAGGTGGCGGAAGTGGGCTGAGTAGATCGTGAGGCCAGTGACGCGTGGGAGCGTGACGGCTCAAGTGTATGCTCGAGCGATGCTCGTGGCGGCGTTATGGGACGCAAACGTGGTGGTCTTCGATTGCCCGCAGGACGAGGTGGCGACGGTGGCTGGAGTTCAATGGGGGGCAAGAGGGGAATGTCATGCGAGCTTCGGACGACGCGTGAGGGCGGACGAGGCGTAGTGTTGTCGTGCGTGACGTCGGTGTCGTCACGAACGGATGTCGAGCTGTCCGGACGCGTCACTTTCTCCATCTCCTCATGCGTAGACGAGGCGGTTCCCGGACGCTTTGCATCCTCCTGGGCCACGCTCTTCCGCCGCTTGTGCTTACTCCCCACCAGGCTGATCCGCCGCACTCCGCTCATGAACCGTCGACCGCCCTTCTCTTCTCCAGCCGGGGGTTTCTCGGGCGGGGGAATGCTATGAGCGTCGCTGGATTGCCCGTCCAGCGTCTCGCGGGTGGTAGTTGAGCTCTTCTTGGCGCGATGGACATCCTCCACGCTGGCGGACGCGGATCGAGGCTTCGAGCTTGCGCGACTGCTAGGCGTATTTGCCCGTCGTTGGCGTCCGTCGCTGTAGGACACGTGCCTTGGCACGGGCGGTCGCGTGCTCCAGCTAGATCCTGAGGACGACGCTGTCGCGTTGACGGAAACATGCATAGAGGTTGGTCTCCTTGGGGTACCACCAAACAGCAACGTCGACGTCGGCACGGCGCTCCCGTCCACGGCCTCCTCCAGGTCCTTCGGTAGCGTTGAGTCTGTCGCCTCCCTACCGTGCAAACCGCGGCTCTTGCGCTTGCGCGGCGACGGAGAGCCCGGCTCACACTCACGATCGCGCTCCACGCCCATGAGATGAAGCAGCTTCTCGACGCTCCGTTCATGCTTCAACGGCGCGTCTTGCGGTGGCGAGCCGGGCCCCTGACCGCCGCCACCACCGCGAAAAAACCACGACTTGGGCCCGCTACCATGCCCCGGTGAGCTCGACGCGATAAAGCTGGTGGGTCGGGATCCCTCGCTCTCCGGGTACGCGTCGCGATCGCGAGGGGGCTCGTCGCGTTCTCTGAGGGTTACTTCAGCGGGACCCGTGCTCGCACGCTTCCGTCGTGCTGCACCCCACTTCTTCCCGACCGAACCGATACGCGAGAGCAGTGGTGTCTTGCCTGTTGACGTGTGCCCAACGTCTGGGACGGGGTCGTCGAGCGAGGTCGTGGGCGGATCGCGGACCCTCTTCGAGTTGTCTGGGGTCGATGGACGCGACGGCTCCTGCTGGAACTCTGTACGATCATCGAGTTCGAAAATGCCCTCCTCGAAATTGTGTGGCGGACGCGACTTCTTCCGCAGGCGTCTCCGTTCACGATGGATCGGAGGGCTGGGCGGCAAAAGAGCCAGACGGGCTGCGACAGCGGCGGAGTTGCTCCCTGACACGGTCGGCCGGAGGGGGAGATGGGCATGCGACGAGTACGAGTATCCGGCGCTGGACTCACGTCCAGTGGAGGATACGGGCACGGAGAAGACGGACGCGGTGGGAGAGCGGGGAAACCGGGGAGGGAGAGGGGGGACAGGAGGGGGCGTGTCGATAGGAATGTGAAAGGGCACACCTCTGGATCTGCTGGTGACGGTGCGATCGTCTTCACGGTCAGCGAATGCGGACTCGTCCTCGTCATCCGAGGAACCCCAGGAGGTCCTCTTGCGCGGCGTCCTGCGGCGGGGGGACGCGCCGGTGCGGGCGTGGTCCTCGAAGTCCTCGTCCCAGTTCTCTACGGGCGACGCAGAGCCGGGCGGACTGCGCGACGCGGCGTTGGGTGGTGCCTGGGACTGGGACGATCGGAGAGCAGAGGGACGCGGGGAGTCGGCATCTTGGAAATCGTCATCCCAGTTTTCGGTGTGCTGTATGCGCTTCAAAGGAGTGGACGGGCCAGGTTCTGCCCAGGTGTTGAGAATGGGTTTGGGGGGTTTGGATAGCGGCGTAGAAGGGTCCTTGGGGGGGACGCGTGGACGGGGGTCGGGCTGGAGATCGTCGGGATTTGGCGCTGCGGACGAGGTTTGGTCTGCTGAACTCGAAGTCTTCATCCCAATTCTCTGTCGAGTCTGCAAGAAAATCGTTAATGGCCAGCCAGAGGACGAAACGGGTGCAACGTGGACGGGGAAGATGCATACCTCGGGGAGCAGGAGGGGCTAGTAACGCTCATTGTGGGGGGAGGGGTTGAGTTGGTGCGGACGAAAAACGTGGTCAAGGTGGGGAGAAGGGAGGGAAGCTGGAAGATAAACCCATTGATGATGGATGAAAACAACGAGCAAGCGGGTCCTGCGCGACGAGGGCCGCCTGAAACACAACGCTTCGATCACAGACGCTCTGGCCCGGCCCGTTTCCACTGCCAGCGTCCAGCAACCTCATTCCGCTGCTCTCCCGCTCCCCCCATCCCCACCTCCGCTCTTCGTCGCATATACATCTCTCTTGTCCTCGAAAATGCCTCGCAGAGACACAGTGACAACGATGTATTCTTATTCGCAGCCACTAGGCCTTTCAATCGCTCTCCACAGCGAATCCAAGGACGTCCGGCTCCTCGTACTCGCGGCAAGTCTGTCTCCTGCAGGAAATGCCTCAAAGCACTTTTTTGGGCGACCTTCTTCCCTCGAGGGCAACTTTTATGTAGGAAAGCTCTCTATAAGACGAGAAACTTCATTGTTACGCGCATACAAGCCGATTTTCTGGTCGCACAGGGTGCGTCTGTCGCTTTTTTGTATGGGTCGGTCGAACCGCCGTCCTCTGGCCAATTTCAACATGTATGCGCCCCAAAGCGACTAATGCATCTCTTCCTCTTAGTGTAGGGTACCCACAATGCAGTGAAGTTCCCCTTCTCCAGCCTACGCCATCCGATCCGGCTCTGGCACGGTTGGCAACTCTTTCCGGCTAGTTCTATTCCCTCTATGCTGGTCGCGGTGACGACGCCGCGCGCTGAACGATGAACATGAAGGCCATTCAGTCAGCACCTCAAATGGAACGACGGTCAACCCGATTCGCGGGACCATCTCTCCCATCTCTGGCTAGGGACGCCTTGCTCGGTGTGTGCGCTCCGTTTCGCTGAAAGTATCTTTTTTAGTAGGTGTATATGCGTCGAAATTGCATTCTTGGATCTTATCTCATATACCGCCGCATATAGTCGTAAGTTGTTGCTGCTGTTCAGACTACAGACCTCTGCCTCAACTCTTCGTCTATCTGGAGGTTAACACACACCGGCACTTCCGATGCCGCCAAACCTGACTGGTGGAGGCATCAGAGCATACGTGGGTGGTTGCTATGTCGCTATACTGCTGCACTGCTAAACCAAATGGGATAAAGGTCCTCAAATGGGAGTTGGAAAGGAGGTGTGCGGTCTGTCGGACGAATATGAGATCCGTCTGGTGCTTTTCAATGACTTGCCAACCTGATGCTGATGCTGAACAAATGAACCTATTATAGAATCCCCACTCGTCATTGTAATGTGCGGCAGCGCCCGCTGCGGATATTTTACCGCGATCTATAAGTTTCGTACGCAGGAGCGAACGCGTCCGTAAGTCCGATGGCGTACCCGGAAAAAGCCACGCCCACGCCCACCGCTTGTTTTATGGCGGTCGAACGGCCCTACGACAAGCACTAGCTCTAATATACCACCGCGCTCCCCTCACCCGCGGACCCTATGCTACTCCTCGCCGCCTTCGGTCAAGCTTGTGAGGATTCAACTTCCTATAACCCTTCTGTCCCTACCCGGAACGCCGATACCAACTAAATGGCGGAGTCAAGGGCTCCAACGAGGGAAATATTTGGATGAGCATGCTCCAAAATAAATACATGCCACGCAAGGAGGGCATGCCGAACGAGTGACGAGTGTGGGTACGAATTTCAGTTTCTCTGCTTCACCGTAAGAGTATTGAGGCGCCACATACATATTCTATCGCGCCGTTTCTTCGTGATCTTGAGCGATTCATGCATACATCGTAGGTTAACGAATACACACTTGGTCTCAGAGGGCCAATGGCCATTATCCTCCTGTTGCCCTTGTCTGACATCATTCCTCCGCAGAGCCCCGGCGATGGCCCCGCATGAAATCCATACCCATACACCCGATGTATGCTTATCCATGGATGTTATATTGAGCCTGTAAATTCCCTGAACATGGATGAGTATAAGTATCGTTCCGACTGGGGCTCTGCCATCACCTCGAGCGCCTGCCAACCGATGCTTGCCGATACCGTTCCGAGACAAGCACAACAAACATCCACATCACACACGGCCCCGGTCTCGCAGTGACTCGCTCCCTTTTGTCTTATCGCAGGTTGGAGGAAGGAAATGTTCATTCAAACCACTCACCATCGGATCTCCCATGGAGACGAGCCCTATGTTCTCCCCCGGCCAGACGGTCACCCTCCAAACTCGCGCTCCAGAACGCGGCACGCTCACCTTCACCATCGATAGACCATTCGCCCCCTTCACAAAAGCCGTCGTCCTCCTCGCCCGCTGTCCGGAGCTCGGTCCCGATCCCGTCGTCGTCAAGATCTACGACCCCCGCTTCCTAGACGAGCGGCCCGTAACAGCAACAACATACCGCCCTGCCCGTCCGTGGAGCCTCGAGCTGGAGAGGGCGGCAGACGCGATCTGGGACGAGCCCCTCGACGACTTCGTCCTCTGGACAGAGGAGCCCGAAGACCCCAACGACCAAGCCGTGCGAGCGGTGCTCTGGGAGAAGCACCTCCGCAAGCTCTCCACCGGCTGCTTCAAGGACGAGCGGGCGTCGTACGAGCACCTGCGTCCCCTCCAGGGCACCGCGATCCCGCGCCTGCTCCTCACCGGGACCGTCCTCCCGCCCGACGAGCGGGCGTTCCGGCCACCGGCGGTCGTGCTCGAGTACATCGCGGACGCCGTCAGCCTGGGGGACGTGGCGCCCGACCTGGTTACCGCGGAGCTGTGCGCGAGCCTCCTGCGCGTCGTGGACAGCTTCGTGGGGTACGGCGTGGTGCACGCGGACGTCGGATTCGACAACGTCTTGTTCGCGCCGAGCGCGCGGCCGACGCGGGTGGTCGTGATCGACTTTGGGTGCGGGGGAGCGAGGGAGGAGGACCAGGACGACGAGGCTTGGGAGCAGACTGTGGCGTGGGCGCACGACAGTTCGCATACGCGGTGGGTGCTGAAGCAACGGGGCATCGGCGTCCCGGATGTATGAAGTCATGGTTACACGTATTTCCGGGGGGGATGAGTTATTGCTGTATTGTGCTCTCGGTCCTCCCGCTCTACGGGTAGAAGCGGTGTTGGACTCGCGCGTGGACCTACAAGTTGGCAATATCGCCTTATATGCGTCCCGAAAAGACTGATTCATGTCTTTCTCATAATCCCGGTGCCCGCCATTGCGATTGAGGTCCCACTTCTTCGGCCGACGCAATGCTCGCTGACTAGCGTTTTCACATATGTACTGGGCGTTGCGAGGAGGATGCCCTGATTCCGAAGGCATTCACCGCCTTCAATGGAACGATACCCACATCCCGGAGCTCAATCATTCCATTGCTAGCGAGGGATGCTATGCAAGTAGCAGTAGCCCGCACTCACGACTTGCGGGATGTATGCGGTCCGTTTCTCTGACAGTATCTCTTAGTACGTGTCTATGCGTGTCGTAAAATGTATCTTTGCATGTTACCTCGTATTAAGTACTGCGCCGCATATAGTGACCGGCACAAGGCCATCGCCATCGGTTTCCCTTTCTCTGGATTCGAGCGCTTTAGCACCGATGCTTGCCGCGCATGCCATTATGTAATATTCCGGGGCGAGTACAACAAACGTCCACATCACGCGCGGTCCCGGTCGAGCAGCGAGTACTAGTCATGACTCGCTCCTTTCAGCCTTATCGCCAGTCTGAAGTAGGTCCTCGAAACTGTGCACCTCATGAATGTTCGTATTGTTCGCTCTGAAGACGCGCGCGGACATCAATTTCGGAAACGGCCGTACTTCAACTTGTCGCGACGGGCGCTCCTGCCACTCTTCCCTTTCAACCACATCCAACTACATGCCTTGATCCCCGTTACGATGGCCCCACGGAAGAAGACGAAGCTTTCAAACAAATGTGGTGTGGACGCGCCTCGCAACGCCGCACTTTCCAAGACACCCAAGAATACTTGCCGAACCAGGAGGGCCCGGGGGTGCTTGGAAATCGTTCAGACCCTACCTCTAGATGTCTCATTCGAGGTACGTACGTTCCACCTGCGCTATTCCCTGCCCATTGAACATGATGAAAAAAATGCCTCTACTATCCAATCCAACTTCATAGATATTCGCGCTTTTGCATCCCAGGGACCTGCTGAACCTCGCTAGAACCTCCAAGGCTTTCCGCTCGTTCTTCTTGAACCGTGCTAACAGCATCTCGATCTGGAAAGCGGCGTTGCGCCAGGTCGCCGACCTACCCGAGAAACCGGAGTTTCTGAGCGAACCGATGTTCGCTCATCTGCTGTTCAGCCCGTTGTGTCAGGTATGTGTGTGTGGTCTTTGCGAGCTGTGAGGCGTCCACACGAACTCACGCGCGGTGAAACTTCAGAAATGCGGCAAGTCTGGGATACAAAATCCCACGTGGGAGTGGTTCGTCCGGTACTGCTCTGCGTGCATCGACAATTGGTGAGTTCCCACAAACCTTACGTTCAATGGCACTAGACGGTACATAACCCTCTGGACAGGGATGATCGCTACTCCTATCAATACCCAGACCCCGACCGACAGTTGGAGCTCGCGGTCAGGGAGCACCGCTTGACGATCGCCGATATTTACTGGATGTGAGCAACTCGGCCAGTCCTGAATGCACGTCCTGACTCCGTGTGCAGTCCTACCAAAGGTGGGGGGAATTTCATCCGCAATCCTCAGATCGACTGCTTCGTGGAGGGATGGCAGAATGCGGACGGCGACGAGGACCAGCGGAAGGCCTTGATCGAGCAGGTACGTGCAGCCACGAAAGAGAGGGAAGCGGTGAGTCGGGAGAGTTATCAGAGTTGGGACGTTCCGCGATGTTGATATTCACGTTTGCCAACACAGACCGTCGAGCGGTTTGAAGCCTGGCACGCGGCCGAGAAAGCTCAGCGGTCCGCCGAGCTGGAGAACCTGCGGCAGCGACGACTCGAGGAGTCAGTCTCGATCTCTTACTGCTCCCCGTGTGGCGTACGGTGCTGATCGATCTTTCTGGGGTATTCAGGATCCTGGTTCGCCTCCGCGCTGACGAGTGGCTCCCCGAGATGGACTGCTTCGGCGACGACTACGTCGTCAGTCGTCTGGCTCGCTTCCCGATTGTCCGCTACGCCACCTTGCTAACCAACCGAGGTGGGGTTTGCTTGCTGCTGCTCCCGGTTTCGGAAACTGATACAGAGCATTATTGCAGTCTGGCCCAAAGTCCGAGCAGCGATCCAAGGAGAAATGAACGCAATTCGCGCATGCCGGCTTCAGGAGGAGCGCAAGGAGCAGATCAAGGGGCGGCTGCACGAGCTGTCGGAGGCTATCCTCGAGCACTACGTCCAGCTCCCCCGGACCGCGTCCATGGACTGCCGACCGAATGTCCACATTCTGCTACGCGAGGAGGAGTGTTGCCGGCTCGCCATAGCGCCCACTGACCAGGAAGTGACGCGGCGCGATTTCGCAGAGATACTCCCTGAGGTATGTGCACGCTGGCAGGCGGCGTGCGCGGAGGAGCTCCGTGGCTTGGTGAGAGGCGCGATGCCTGCGATTGCCGAGGACGTGGATCCCCTCGACCTCGCCGTCGCCGTCTTCAGTTGCGACGGCTGCATTACCTGTACTTCGGGGGGCGTTGCCCGACGCTATCCCGAACTCCTCGCACACGACTGCACAGAAAGGTACTCCCGTGACAACGCCAAACGGGAGGAGGATGCGCGTGTGCGCGGGTCGGTGGTCGGGCTTTTGGAGGCTTCAGGCAGGAAGAGCGCGACGGTGCATGCGGCGAAGAACGCGCCGCCTCGGACGAAGATACGCTTCGCGCGCTTCGTCGGGGGGTTGGGCAAAGTCTACGAGGGCGTCGTCCGGATGCGGTACATCGTCGCCACGCTCGGCCTCGATCCAATACGGGCGCGGCGCGAGGATCTCGAGAAATGCAACGCGAGGTTGCGGTGCCGTGTGTGCTCCCCCGAGACGAGGGAGGTGCACACGTGGGAGGGGGCGGTGGGTCTGCTCGCGCTCGACTCGACTCTGTTTGCGTGGAAGTTTGGAGCTGACTGTCTGTCCACGGCCACTGTTTTGTGCAGCGCTGGCATTGGCATCCGGGATCAGACGTGGACCGCGAGTTCTGGGAGCGCGTCCGCGAAGAGGACATGCCGGCCGTGCGGGATCTCGAGGCGAAAGCGGGCACTTTGTCGCGAGAGAAGGCGCGGTGGGGCTGCACGCTCTGCCGAGACTGGGACGGCAGGGGATCTGAGATGGAGCGCCACTTGAGGGAGAAGTGAAGCGTCTCTGCAATTTCGATTTCCGCTGCGGGCGTACTGACTGAGAGGCTTTCGCAGACATGAACTCGATGACTTCGGGGCGTGCATCGAAGATGGGACTGTGTACCTGCATCTCAGCCAGTTCGACAGGTCAAACCCCGTCACTGTGCGTCTTCCCAAGTCCCCTACAGGCTCCGGGTCCGGGTCCGCAGCAGCTAGCGCACCTGCTCTCGCTGCTGTTTAATGGCTGTTGGTCGTGGATGGGTTACCGGCCGGCGCACTGCGTCGTACCAAACTAGGAATTAAATTTGTATTTTCTCCAGTGTGGCTCCGAGTTGTGCGTGAGCATCCTGCGCGTCGTGGATAGCTTCGTGGGGTACAGCTTGATAGTATACACGCGGGCGTCGGTTTCGACAACGTCTTGTTCGCGCCGAGCTAGGGAGGAGGGCCAGGACCGTGACGACGAAGCTTGGGAGCAGAGTGTGATGTGAGCGCACGACAGTTCGCATACGTGGTGGGTGTTGAAGCAGAGGGGCATCAGCGTTCTAGATGTAGATGTATGACGTTAGAGTTGTATGTACGTCTTTCTGGAGAAGGCGCTGTCCGCTGTCCGCATTATCAGTTCTTCCGCTGTACAGGTAGAAGCGTTGTCTGCCTTGTGCACGGCTCGGGTGACAGGGGCGGATATGTGGGAGGGGTCTAGACTGAAACTTGTTGGGATTTGGGGCGGTAGATGAGGTATGTCAGCTGCTTGAAGCCAAGATCTGCCTCCGTCCTAGTTGTCTACTGAGTAGCCTGCGACAAAGGTTCCTTGGTGCAGGTACGACCACGGTGGAGGAAAGGGTGTACCTCGCCGCGGGATCAGGCGATACTAGTACGCCCATCGAGGGTAATGTTGGTTGATAGAGATAGGAATTGAGGTCAAAGTGGGGCAAGGGAGAGCTGCTGGAAGACAACCGCATGAGCGTCGCCCGTTGAGCCCAGGAACGGCATCCGGCCCGCGGCGTCCGTGCATGCCAGTACACTGACTCGGCCCTTCGTCATTCTCCACCACAAACACAAGAGTGTCCTGGTGCTTGTGAGTGGTCTATTATCTGCTGCTGCAGTAAAGCCGGAGAAATCATGCCTAGCGACCGCGGATATCCGACTATGAAAAACTCCCAGGAACGTCAGACGAGACACGCGATGTTATGAGTACCCAAAACGATGGGCTGCAGGCCACACTGGTTGCATCCGTACTCTTTTCATACAAATCGGTTGGTCCATCGCTCCCACAATATGAACCTATATGCGTCCCGTAACGACTCACTCATCTCTTTCTGCTAGTTCAATTTGCGTCTAATGCCGTGAAGTCCCACTTCTTCGGCCTACGCGATGCTCACCGGCTAGCATTCCCCATACGTGCTCTTTGTTGCGAGGAGGACAACCTCCTCAACGCGAAGGCATTAACCGCCTTGAAATCAACGAGATCCACATGACGGGGGCCACTCATCCCATTGCTAGCCAGGGATCCGGGATGCTGCTCGCACTCACACCTTGCTGGATGTATGCGGTCCGTCGCTCTGAGATCATCTCTCAGTACGTGTATATGCGCATCGAAAACGCATCCTGATATGTTACCCCACACAACCCCGCCGCATATAGGGACCGGCGCACGGTCATGATCATCGATCCCTCTTCTATCGACTCGAGCGCTCTAGGATCGCCGCCCGCAAATACCGTTCCGAGGTGAGTACTTACATACTCAGTTAAGCTGACTTGCAAACGTCCACATCATGCGCGGCCCCGGTGAAAAACAGTGACTCGTCCCCTTCTGCCCTTATCGCGAATCTTTTAGGTGCTTGAACCTGCTCCAAACTACCAGTCTACCACCGCCGAATCCGCCATCCATATGGAACCGGACCTCATCTTTTCCCCCGGCCAGACGGTCACCCTCCAAACTCACACTCCAGAACGCACGCTCACCTTCACCATCGACAAGCCATTTGCCCCATTCTCCAAAGCCGTCGTCCTCCTCGCCCGCTGTCCCGAGCCCGAGCTCGGACCCGACCCCGTCGTCGTCAAGATATACGACCCTCGTTTCCTCAACGAGCGGTTCATGGACACAGCCCACTCTCGCCCGCATCCGTGGAGCCTCGATACAGAGTGCGCAGCAGATGCCATCTGGGACGACGAGCCCTTCGACGACCTCCAGCTCTACGAGGACGAGCCGCCGGACGCCGAGGGCCGAGCGGCGCGCGCAGCGCTGTGGGAGAAGTACTTCCGCACGCTCTCTACCAGGAGCTTCAAGGACGAGCGCGAGGCGTACGACCGCCTGCGTCCCCTGCAGGGCACCGCGATCCCGCGGCTCCTCCTCACCGGGACGGTCCTCCCCGCAGACGAGCGTGCGACAGAGCTGCAGGCGATCGTGCTGCAGTACGTCGCGGACGCCGTCAGCCTGTGCGACGTCCCGGTCGAGCTGGTCACCCCAGAGCTGTGCGCGGCGCTCTTCCGGACCGTGGACGGCTTCGCGGGGTACGGCGTGGTGCATGCGGACTTGAACTGCGGGAACGTCCTGTTCGCGCCGAGCGCGCGCCCAACGCGCGTGGTGGTCATCGATTTTGAGGGTGCGGTGTTGCGGACGGAGGGCGAGGACGAGGAGGCGTGGCGGGAGTGCGTGCGGTTCCACAACGACGGCCCGCATGTGCGCCGGATGTCGAAGGACAGGGGGGTCCGTCTTCCGGAGGCTGCTAGCGCTGTATGAAACTGGAGTGGCGCTGTTGACTCTTGAGGACATAAATTGTCTCTGAGCTTGTTGTTCTTGCGTTGTCGGTGCTGCTGAGGTCGAGAAATGAAACTCTCAGCGAGATGTGAAAGCTGCGGGTGCTTCACTCAACGTTGGTAGTCACCACATCCGTGTCTGATTTCCGGACGCCGTGACCATCCCACTGCTCAGACGGCGGACCAAACAATGGACCCTCCTTGGACAAACCGGAGGGTCGCCGTTAACGGAGTGCCTTTGAAGTCCTGTACACGGTGTTCAGATCCCGGCCCTCTTCTGGTATTTTTGAGCGTGCTTACTATGCTGTGGGGGAAATATGTGACTGAGAGCGCAACAATGCCGCCGGCTCGAGAGAGTCACCGTCGATGTTAGCAGAGGTAGAGCGTCAGCACCATGACCAAGACAAGCGCGACTGTCCTGCTAGTGAGGTATGCGACTGCATGGATAGGTCTCGAGCACAAGATGGTAGCAAGTTCAAGTTCGTGGACGGCAGTCGATGCATGAGGGAGGGGCCAGAAGGAAGTTCTACTAACTGACATCTTCAAGGCATCTCTTCCCTTTCCAGTACACAGAAGCTCCAGTTCACAAGTCGAGGCCAGGACTGGGAGCATGCCAGTAAGCAGAGAGTGCCGATGGTACTACAGTAAGTACTCGGAGTCGCGCGTGCGCAGATCTATCCAGGCGGGCGCCTATAACCTTCCGATGCCCGGCTTGCCAGTTTCGGCCGAGCGCCGCATATTTGCGTAAATCGCTCATGGACGCGAGCCCCATCTTCTTCCCCGGCCAGCCGATCGCCATCCAAACTCATGACCGCCGCACACTCACCCTCACCATCGACAGGCCATTCGCGCCATTCACCAAGGCCGTGGTCCTCCTCGCCCGCTCCCCAGAGCTCGGTCCCGATCCCGTCGTCGTCAAGATATACGACCCCCGCTTCCTCGACGAGCGGCTCGTGGTCACAACTCGTCGCCCCGCCCCGTCCGTGGAGCCTCGAACGCGAGAGAGCAGCGGACGCGATATGGGACGAGCCCTTCCACCGCCGCCTCCTGCACGACGACCCCGACGACCCCAAGGCCCCAGAAGCGATCGCCGCCCAGTGGGAGAAGCACTTCCGCATGCTCTCGACCGACTCCTTCCAGACCGAGTGCGAGGCATACGCGCGGCTGCGCGCCCTCCAAGGCTCCGCGATCCCGCGGCTCCTCCTCACCGGGACCGTCCTGCCGCCCGACGAGCGCGCGATGCGGCCGCAAGCGGTCGTGCTCGAGTACGTCGCGGACGCCGTCAGCCTGGGCGACGTGCCGGTGGAGCTGGCCACCCCGGAGCTGTGCGCGGCGCTGTGCGCACAGTGGACAGCTTCGCGGGGCACGGCGTGCTGCACCTGGACGGGAACTTGAGCAACGTGTTGTTCGCGCCGAGCGCGCGGCCGACGCGCGTGGTCGTCATCGATTTCGGGTGCGCGGGGCTCAGGACGGAGGGCGAGGACGACGAGGAGTGGCGGCAGGCTGTGGCGTGCAACGACGATAGTGGGCTTGTGCGCTGGATGTTGAAGGAGAGGGGGATCAGCGTTCCGGATGCACGAAATGGTTAGACTACATGACTGGGGAGGAGGCAGATTGTTGCTTCGCTGCGATGCGTAGCAGTAGAAGGCTCCGGATCCCTGGAGGGAGGGGCGCCGGATACATGAATCGCAGTCAGACTGGGTGTGCGAGTGTGGTATACTGGAATTGAAATCTTTACGTTTAACCCAACTCTCTGTTGATTGATTTTGGGCGAAGCGTCAACAGGAAGGTCAACGCAATGACAACTCGGAGCTAGCTAGGCGTACCTCCGACTCGAGCATGGATGCAGAAGAATATAAGCCATGTGGATGTGCATGGGTCCTTGTTCCACGGCGTCGCACGATCGGTGAGGAGGAGGAGGATGAAGAGAATGAGCAGGTTGAAGCTTTGAAGCTTCGTGCGCTCCAGCCTGACCGGCATCCTCGGCCCGCTTTGAGCGCCAGCCAAGTAGCGTTCTCGGCCGGATCTGTTCCTCCTTGCAGTCACGTCCACATGTCTCGTCCTCCAAACACACTGATATTAGAACTACCTAGGTCTGTCGTCTTTCATCATGACCACCATTGCTCTTCGCAGCGTTCCCGACACTCTGCCAGTGGTACGAGCCCTCGGACTCACAGGCGATTATCTGTTGCACACGGGGGCAAGGGAGGTTTCTGGCGACGTTCTGCCCTGAAGGACCCCACTCATCGAGTCAACTCACTACACCACATCCTCGGCGCCGCATGCTACCTTCTATCCAAATGATCAACAGTCCTTGCGCTGAGGTCGCTCCAAACCCGAAGGGTCTTCCCCTTCTCGCCTCAAGCCAACCCACGCATACAGTGTATTTGCTGGTCCAGTTCCAGTTCCTCCGTCGACGCTCATACACTGCCTCGATGTCCTACGCGGCGAAGACACGAAGTTTCGCTGAAAAGGAATCTTTAGGTGCGTGTATATGCGGCGCGAAAGCGGATATTTGGACCTCACTGCAGTAAAACCTGTACAGCTCTGGGAGCTCAGGATCAGAGCCGTCCCAGACTTTTTCGGACGGGATCCAGACATTTCAGGTCCGATTGGCGCCTAGACCCTCAAGTTGAACGGGCGCTCGACTGATTTGACGGCACTCCTGCTTCCTCCCTTCTCGCTCTGAGCTCTCTCATCGACTCTCCCTTCCATAGGCCACATAATATTCTCTGTGCGACTATTAAATGGACTGGTATCAAGTAAAGACGATCTAATTGGCACCAAAACCTCTCCGGTAAAGCCAGTTCGCGTCAATTGTACTACCCGCCGTCATGTTGCAGCTCTCCGT
>CM035314.1:2948274-2961309 GCA_002900995.3 Ganoderma boninense | reverse complement strand
ACGGTCCCAGTGAGGAGCAGGCGCGGGATCGGAAGGCCGCGGCGATTCGGAGATGTATGCGTGGAAGTCGGAGCAAAGCAGGAAAAGGTGACCTATCCATAACTGTGCAAGTTTTCACAACCATGATGGACGGACGAGAGTTATAGACGCAAGTTTTGCTAGCGAGGAGGATACGGCCAGGACGAGGTAGTTGGATGATGGTTTTCAGACGGGAGCCTGGGAGTAGGCGGAGTTGGAAGAAGGCCATGCCCCACTCGGATCTTCTCACGGCTTCGCTCGATCTGAGCGCGCTGGCAGTCGCTCCATCGCAGTCTCAGTCTGCCTCAGGCTGCACCTCGCAAGTGACCACCATCCACCTGCCACAGCTTCAGCTTCATATTCCATTTCCTCACCGCCTTTCCTGCCGCTAGCCAGTATACTGATCACCCTACCAGTTTATGAAGTAATCACTCTGACCGGCGCTAGCAGAACTTCCCAGCATGGCACCGCCGCACAGTAACTCCGACTCAGCCTCCGCTCCTGGGGTTTGTACGTACTTAAGAAGCCCAACTCGAATATCGCGGTCCCCGTGAGTCCCTGCCTGTCCTTACCCTTCTCCTACCTCCTGGCTCACGTTTTTACCTCTTATCGAGACGTCCTTGGTTTTGTCTTGCTCCGTATCTGCCACAATTGTCCTCGTCGTCACAATATCTCTTTCAGAGTTACCACCCGCCGTCGTTGAGCACGGTCACCGCCCTACACTCTCAAATATTTCGCGGGCATTCAGCGGTATATACAGGCCCCACGCGCTCCTGCGTGCCGCTGCGTTCTCAAGGAATTCAAAAAAAATGGATGGTCTTTCTTCGAAACCGACCTCGCCAAGTGGGCCGATGCCCCCCAACCAGGGCAGGCAGATCCAAGTTGGACAGGCCAAGCAGAGCAAGCGTCCTTCCACGTCGTATGTTTCCATCCAGCTCGCGACTCATGTTCTCGTCTAATGTATTTGCGCGGCACACAGCCAGGCTCAAAAGACCTCCCCCCAACGCGGCGGCCAAGCACCAGTCGCATCGGAGTCTCAGGCTGCTAGCGTCAGACAGCCGGGTAAGGGCGATGTTACAGGTGCGTACATTATCTCGCAATGCGATCCTATGATCTTGCGTTGATATGGACGCTGCTGAAGCCGCAGGAGCGGCGAAGGTCACCCCACCCTCATCGCCGAACAAACGTCGTTCCTTCATGGGCTTCCTGTCGTTCCGGAGGAATACGCCCGCCCGCCCAGTTTCAGCCCCACCAGACAGTCTACCTCCCGCTTCTACCATTTCCGGAAAGCCCCAGCAGGAGTCTAAGCCTGCGACATCACCCAAGGTCCGTCATGCATGTACATGCCCCTCTTGCACGTCTTCCTCAGCCCCTGGCGCCAAACAAAAGCACCCGAAGACTGCAACCTCTGCACCCTCATCGCCCGGGGTGCATCCCAGCTTCGCCGCGTTCCTCGAGCAGGCAGCCATCGTAGAGGCAGACAGGGTCCGCAATGCCCCCAGCACGGCTGCGAACCCGCGGGGACAGCCATCCCCAGGCCAGCGTCTTCCCTCCACGACCTCTTCCCAAGGCGAGCCCGACTCCGGTGCGTGCCCCCTCCCAAACTGCGGCCACCCCGCCTGCCTCGCCGCCGCGCAGCACATCAGAGGCGTCCTGCGGCTCAGACGGACCTTCGCGCAGCTCGACGCCGACTACCCGATCGACTGGCGCAGCACGCTGCGCGCCCTCGACGCGCCCCTGTCCGCGGCGTACCAGGTCCTGCTGGAGTGCGAGTACCAGAGCGTCGTCGCGCACCTCACGAAAGCCTCCGCGATGATGCAGCAGATGGCAGGCCTGCCGGTGAAGAGCTGGGACGTCATCCTCCGGCTCAACGCCCTCCTCCGGGTGTCTGGAATGCAAGCGTGGCTGGTGCCGGCACAGACGGGTGCACCGCAGCCTGCTCAGCGCGAGCCTCCGCCTCAGGTTCAGGTGGTGCAGAGCGCTGGAGGGCCCGTGCATGCTGGAAGGTGCACGCCTACCACTGCTCAGAGCATGCCCGTGCCCGCTGCTCAGCGCGCGCCCGGCGCTCAGAGCACAGTGCCTGCCTTCCAAAACATGCCCGCTCGAGTCTTGCCCGATCACGTCTTGCCCGTTGTTCAGCGCACGCCTGCCGTCCAAAACATGCCCGCTGCTCTGTACGCGCCTGCTGCTCAGGACATGCTCGCCGCTCAGGACATGCTCGCCGCTCAGGACATGCTCGCCGCTCAGGACATGCTCGCCGCTCAGAGCGTTCCCGCTGCTCAATACACGCCCGCTGCTCAGAACACCGTGCCTGCCGTCCAGTACTCGCCCGTCGTCCAGTCCGCGCCTGTTGAGCTTCAAGTTCAAGGTGGTCAGTGGGCACCCGTCGAACCTGCCCCGTACCCGCCCGCCGCTCAACATGCGCCTGTGATGCGGTATCGCTACTGAGTAATATGCCCGCAGGATTGAACATCATGTGAAGTTGGGACACGCAGACGCACTTACCTGTTTCGATCTTCTGTCTCTCCTTCTCCATACGCGTCTCACATCCGGTTGCTTGTCTGCGTTCATCGCTTTGATGCTGCACCGTCCCACTGCTCTTGGTCTCTCCTTCCTTCCCATGTCACATGTATATGTTTGTGGTCGTAGATCAGCCTTGCCAGCGGTCGCGATACAGTAACTTGCGCCACGCCACCTTGCTTTAGTGGGTCTCTCCTTCCTTCCTTCCTCTCTAGCTTCCAAAATATCGCCGTCGCCACAGCGAACTTCTTAGATACCTTCGACAGTGCCAGCTGTACTATATGCTGTTCGGGCAGCAGCGTCCACTCTCTTTCCTTCAAGTTGTCTCTCTTAGTCTGCCTGCGCTTGAACTCGAGCTCGAACTGTAGCACCCCCCATCTGAGGTATCGGCATTGGTTTGGTTTGGTTTGCCACGGCGCTACCGCGGAACGACACTTTGGGACCTCGTCCCCGTTTCTGCAGAGATTCACGGACGTAGGATTCTTCTCGCCTCCGCTTTTGAAGTGTGAGCTGACTCTCCGATATCCATATCCAATGCCGTAGACGACTCAGACATAACCACCTGCCTCAGAGCCGCGGTGATGCGGTTTATAGTTGGCTCCTCAGCAAGGACCACCTTCGCGATACCAGGGTATAGCAGGAAGTGATGGCACCAACGATGAACAAGAGCATGGCGGGAAGCAGCAGCACCGAGACCACAAGAACAATGCATCGATCGTGATGTTGCAACTGAAGTCCCCGACAGTGCCAACAGAATTTCATACATCCGGAACGTCGATCCCCCTCTCCCTCAATACCCGGCGCACCCGCCAGCTGTCGTCGTTCCATTCCACGCACTCGCGCCACGCCTCGTCGTCCTGGCCGTCCGCCCTGACTCCCCCGCACCCAAAGTCGATGACGACGACGCGCGTCGGCCTCTCTCTCGGTGTGAACAGGACGTTGTTCCAGTTCACGTCCGCGTGCACCACGCCGCGTCCCGCGAAGCTGTCCACGACGCGCAGGAGCGCGGCACACAGCTTGGGCGTGACCAGCTCGGCGGGCACGTCGCACAGGCTGACGGCATCCGCGATGTACTCGAGCACAACCGCCTGCGGCTGGATCGCACGCTCGTCTGGGGGAAGGACGGTCCCAGCGAGGAGCAGGCGCGGGATCGCAGTGCCCTGGAGCGGGCGCAGGCGGTCGTATACCTCGCGCTCGTCCTTGAAGCAGCCGGTAGAGAGGATGCGGAAGTGCTTCTCCCAGAGCGCGGCAAGGGTCGTTTGTCCCTCACCATCATCGGGATAATCCTCATAGAGGTCTAGTTCGTGGAAGGGCTCGTCCCAGATCGCATCTGCGCCGCGCTCCGCTTCGAGGCTCCAAGGACGGGCGGGGCAGGTGCGGCTGTCCGGAAGGCGTTCGTCGAGGAAGCGGGGGTCGTATATCTTGACGACGACGGGGTCGGGGCTGAGCTCGGGACAGTGGGCGAGGAGGACGACGGCTTTTGTGAACGGGGCGAATGGTCTGTCGATGGTGAAGGTGAGCGTGCGTTCTGGAGCCTGAGTTTGGAGAGTGACTGTCTGGCCGGGGAAGAACATAGGGCTCGCCTCCATGGCAGATCCGACGGTAGTTTACATGAAGCAAGTTCTCCAAGAGCATGAGTTGTCGTCGTTCGAGGATCCGAACAAGTGTGCCGTGACTCAGGCCAATGCGGTGCCGGGAACCCGTTCCTAGATACGAGCGTCTGGCGCAAAGCCCAGGTAAGAGCTCACAGCGCTCACGTCAGAGTCCTCCCCCGTGAAGAGACTCGAGGAGGTTCAATCAAGTATTTATTCGTGAACGTAGATACATGAATTACATGGCGGATCGTGACAAAACAGCGTGATAGCGTAGGTACGTGAAATGCGAGCGAAAGCAGCACATCAACATCAGCGACGTAAGTACGGGTATGCAAAAAACCAACGTAGAGACACCAACTTCCAAGCATCGACATCGATCGTAAACTGTCCTTATAACCGCGGCGCCAACCACGATACCGTGCAAGAGAGCCGAAGAAACGCAAGCACCACCTCCCTGCCCGGCGCACTGCCGATAAACTTACTAATTATGTTAAAAACCGTCGCAGTTATACGACGATGCCCGCACTGCTCCCGAGCAACGCCTCGAGCTCCGCGATGCAGTCCGAGCAGCGCGCATGCACCTCCCGCGCGTTCTCCAGCAGCGGCTTGATGTTCTCGGGCG
The DNA here is from genome assembly GCA_002900995.3 of Ganoderma boninense. NCBI lineage: Eukaryota > Fungi > Basidiomycota > Agaricomycetes > Polyporales > Polyporaceae > Ganoderma > Ganoderma boninense. The sequence continues at coordinate 2,956,554 of CM035314.1, read as the reverse complement.
CCATCGCGAGCTTCACGTCCGGCAGCGGGCCCGACGCGAGGTGCGGGCTCGGCGTCCCCGTCCCCGTTCCCGTCCCCAGAGCCTGAGGCGGAGCCGAGCGCACAGAGCCCGTCGGGATCTTGCGCCCGCGCGACGGCGGGCGGCGGGAGCTCGAACTGGGGCTGGGCGCGGCCTGCCGGCTCTTGGCCGTGTGCGACGCCGCAGACTTGGGGCGGTGCGAGCCTTCGCCCGCGTCGGAATCGACCTCGCGGACGTCCGAGAGCTTGATCGAGCGCGTGTACGACTGCAGCACCGAGGGGGGAATGGCAGACGGCTTTTGCGGCGACTCGCCCGTCGGGCTCCAGAGTGACGACTGGGAGCCGTCGGGCGCGCGGTGGATTCCGTCTGGGTCCACGGGCAGCGGGCGTTGGAAGAGGTACGGGGACTTGCCCTTCTTTCCGCGCACCGTGACCGTGCCGTCCGCTGATATGCCAAAGGAGCGTGCGGCGTGGTCGAGGTCAGATGCGCACTCGACGCGGTGCCACTCGTCCTCGTCGGCGAGACTCGTGCCGCTGCGGCTTGCGTGGCCGGAACTACTACTTGGAAGCCCAGCTTGGTTAGACAAGTCGTCGACAGACTGGCCCGCGGTGGTCGCCTTCGACTTCTGACCGAGGCGAAAAATGGATGCGAGCGACGGCCGCCGCGGCGAGGACTTGTGCGATAGCGCCGGCGTGGTGCCGTACGGCGAGTTTGGGTGCATGTCGCGACGACGCGACGACGATGCCACTGACTCCGGACCTGTACTGGTCTTCGTACGGCGCCCTTGCAAAATCGAAAGAGTGTGTGACTCACGTGGTAGATTCAGGGAGGAATCTGTACTCGCGGAGACCGACGACGTCGATGGAGGAATCCGAGGGGGCGGGGCGTGGTCCGTGTAGCTCTTCTTGAGCGACTTCAGCATGTCGCGGAGTCCACGCATCCCGAGCCGGCTTGATCGCTGCTTCTTTATGGGAGACGGCTGCGAGCCGGGCGGGCCCGACTCTTCGCTGGGCAGCGTGATGGTGCTGTGCATCGCGTCGCCCCACCGCCAGTTGCGATTAATCTCCTCTTCCGGGATGCCTGGTTCGAGAGACATCGTCGCGGACGGGTCAGGGTTGTTCAGCATCTCACGCAGCAGCACAAGCTGCCGATGGCTGAGATCGTGCCGTCCCGTGGACGCTCGCCACTGAGACGGAGGAGGACTTGCGAGGGGAGGCGATGCTCCATGAGCCAAGGGATCGATCGTAGGCTTCTGTTCGTCGCCTGCTAAAGTGATCGCGCGCTCACGACTTTTTCGGCCGTCTGGTATAGCGTGCACCGCTGGCACAGAGTGGCTCGAGGGAGGCGGAGGCGAAATCGGAGTTGGCTCTTCCTTCGGCGCACCACCGCCCAAGTCGATCAGGAGCTCGGCGCATTCCCAGGCGAGCCGGTACTTTGCCTCGATGTTGAGGAATGCAACATTTAGCTGTGATCGACTGGGGGGATGGTTTGCTGCAGGGTTCGTGTGAGCACGGGAGCGCGTGGAAGGCTTGGGGAAGTGAACGAAGGTGGGCGAAACGGGGCGGGAATGCGACTCGTGCGGATCATGCATGATCGTCCGGATCTGGCTTGCTAAGGTCGCATATGCAGACTGTAATTGCTTCAGCTCTGTGCATATAGCATACAGTCAGCAATATGGTTATATGTGCGAAAAATAGGACACTCACGCTCGACGCTGGTCGCAAAGTCCCGGACCATGCTCAAGTCGCGCTTCAGCCCAACCTGAGCCTGGCTGATCCGAGCCGGGATCTTCAGGTCACCCAACGAGTTCCGTCGGGGCACAGCAGCACTGTTTGGAACTTCACGCTCCTTGGGCACCTGTGCGGTCCGGCCAAGAGATGCAGTCTGGACGGGAGACATCGACGGCTTAGGCCGCGTGGGAGAAGGAAGCGGAGACGGGATCGTCGGCAGCATCGTTTCGCGGGAGGTGGCGGAAGTGGGCTGAGTAGATCGTGAGGCCAATGAAGCGTGAGAGCGTGACGGCTCAAGTGTATGCTCGAGCGATGCTCGTGGCGGTGTTATAGGACGTAGTCGTGGAGGTCTTCGATTGCCTGCAGGGCGAGGTGGCGATGGCGGCTGCAGTTCGATGGGAGGCAGGAGGGGAATGTCATGCGAGCTTCGCACGACGCGAGAGGGTGGGCGAGGCGTGGTGTTGTCGTGCGTGATGTCGGTGTCGTCACGAACGGATGTTGAGCTGTCCGGACGCGTCACTTTCTCCGCCTCCTCATGCGTAGACGATGAAGTTCCCGGTCGCTTTGCATCGTCCTGCGCCACGCTCTTCCGCCGTTTGTGCTTACTCCCTACCAGGCTGATCCGCCGCACCCCGCTCATGAATCGGCGACCTCCCTTCTCCTCTTGGGCCGGCGGTTTGTCGGGAGGGGGAATGCTGTGAGCATCGCTGGACTGCCCATCCAACGTCTCCCGCGTAGTCGTTGAGCCCTTCTTGGCGCGATGGACATCCTCCACGCTGGCGGACGCAGACCGAGGCTTCGAGCTTGCGCGACTACTTGGCGTATTTGCCCTCTGGTGGCGTCCATCGCTGTAGGACACGTGTCTTGGCACGGGCGGTCGCGTGCTCCAGCTTGATCCTGAAGACGACGCCGTCGCGTTCACAGAGACGTGCATAGAAGTCGGTCTCCTTGGAGTACCGCCAAACAGCAACGTCGAAGTGGGTACCGAGCTCCCGTCGGCAGCTTCCTCCAGGTCCTTCGGTAGTGTCGAGTCTGTCGCTTCCCTACCGTGCAAACCGCGGCTCTTGCGCTTGCGTGGCGATGGCGATCCTGGTTCACGCTCACGGTCGCGCTCAACACCCATCAGGTGGAGCAACTTCTCGACGCTCCGCTCATGCTTCAACGGCGCGTCTTGCGGTGGCGAGCCGGGCCCCTGACCGCCGCCACCACCGCGAAAAAACCACGACTTCGGCCCGCTTCCGTGCCCGGGTGAGCTTGACGCGATGAAGCTGGTGGGGCGGGATCCCTCGCTCTCCGGATACGCGTCGCGATCGCGTGGGGGCTCGTCGCGTTCCCTCAGCGTCACCTCAGCAGGGCCCGTGCTGGCACGTTTCCGTCGTGCTGCCCCCCACTTCTTCCCCACGGACCCGATACGGGACAGCAGCGGGGTCTTGCCAGTCGAAGTGTGCCCGGCGTCTGGGATGGGATCATCGAGCGAAGTCGTGGGCGGATCGCGGACCCTCTTCGAGTTGTCTGGGGTCGATGGACGCGACGGCTCCTGCTGGAACTCTGTACGATCATCGAGTTCGAAAATGCCCTCCTCGAAATTGTGTGGCGGGCGCGACTTCTTCCGCAGGCGCCTCCGTTCACGATGGATCGGAGGGCTGGGCGGCAAAAGAGCGAGACGAGCAGCCACGGCGGCAGAGTTGCTGCCTGACACGGTCGGTCGGAGGGGGAGATGGGCATGTGACGAGTACGAGTACCCGGCGCTGGACTCACGTCCAGTCGAGGATACGGGTACGGAGAACACGGACGCGGTGGGAGAGCGGGGGAAAGGAGAGGGAAGGGGAGGGACAGAGGGGGCGTGTCGATAGGAATGTGAAAGGGCACACCTCTGGATCTGCTAGTGACGGTGCGATCGTCTTCACGGTCAGCGAACGCGGACTCGTCCTCGTCGTCCGAGGAGCCCCAGGAGGTCCTCTTGCGTGGCGTCCTGCGGCGGGGGGACGCACCGGTGCGGGGGTGGTCCTCGAAGTCCTCGTCCCAGTTCTCTACGGGCGACGCCGAGCCGGGGGGACTGCGCGAGGGCCCACCTGACGGCGGCTGAGACTGGGACGATCGGCGGGCAGAGGGACGGGGGGAGTCGGCATCTTGGAAATCGTCGTCCCAGTTTTCGGTGTGCTGTATGCGCTTCAAAGGAGTGGACGGGCCAGGTTCTGCCCAGGTGTTGAGAATGGGTTTCGGGGCTTTGGATAGCGGCGTAGAAGGGTCCTTGAGAGGGACGCGCGGACGGGGGTCGGGCTGAACGCGTGGACGGGAGTCGGGCTGGGCGCCGTCATGGTTGTCGGTGGCAGATGAGGTTGGTCGGCTGAACTCGAAGTCTTCGTCCCAGTTCTCGGTTGAATCTGCTGAACGTCAGTGGGGTGCGACGTGGTGGAAGGGCGGTGATGCATACCTCGAGGATGAGGATGAGGAGGTGCTAGTACGCTCATTGATGGGGATATTGGATGATTGGGATAGAAGAAGAAGTAGATGAAGAGTCGGGGGGCGGGGGGAGGGAAGATAAACGCATGGATGATGGGTGAAAACAACGAGCAAGCGGTCCTGCGCGACGAGGGCCGCCTGAAACACAACTTCGATCACAGACGCCCCTGGCCCGGCCCGTTTCCAGCGCCCAGCAACCTCATTCCGCTGCTCTCCCGCTCCCCCCATCCCCATCTCCGTTCTTCGTCGCATATACATCTCTCTTGCCCTCGAACATGCCTCAAGGAGACACAATGACAACATCAGCGACCGCTGGGCCTTTGAATCGCTCTCTACAGCGAATCTAAGGATGTTCGGGTCCTCGTACTCGCGGTAAGCCTGTCTTGTGCAGGAAATGCCTCAAAGCGCACTTTTGGGCGACCTTCTTCCCCCAAGGACATCATTTACGTAGTGAGGGCTCTCGGGAAGACGAAAGACTTCATTTTTACGCGCATACAAGCCGCTCCTCTGGTCGCACGAGGTGTGTCTGTCGCTTTTTTGTCTGAGTCGGTCGAACCGCCGTACTCCTGGCCAATTTGAACGTATAAGTATGCGCCCCCGAAGCGACTAATCCGTCTCCTTCTCTTAATGCAGGGTATCTCGAAATGCAGTCTGGCTCCCCTTCTCCAGCCTACGCCATCCGATCAGGCTCTGGTATGGTTGGTCACGCTTTCTGGCTAGCACTATCCCCTCTATACTGGTCGCTGTGACGACACCGCGCGCTGATTGTTGAACATGAAGGCCATTCAGTCAGCGCCGCAAATTGAATGACGGTCAACCCGATTCGCGGGACCATCTCTCCGCTAGGGACGCCTTGCTCGGTGTGTGCGCTCCGTTCCGCTAAAAGTATCTTTGAGTACGTGTATATGCGCCTTGCAAATGCATATTTGGACTCCACCTCATACACCGCTGCAAAGCTGGTCAAACTACAGACTTCAGCCTCAACTCCTGGTCTTTCTAGAGGCTCACACACACCGACACATCCCATACCGCCAAACCTGACGGGGGGAGGCTTTCAACCTATGTGTATGGTTATCATGTCGCTGCACTGCTAAGCAAAGCACGACGAAGATTCGCAAATGAGGGTTGGAAAGGTGCCCGGTCTGTCGGATGAATATGGAATATGAGATTCGTCTGGTGCTTTTTAATGACTGGCCAACCTGATGCTGATGCTGATGCTGAACAAAGGAACCTATAACAACATCGCCACTTGCCATTGTAACGTGCGATGACGCCCGCTGCGGATATTGTACGGTGATGCCGTAAGTCTTGTGCGCAAGAGCGGACGCGTCCGTAAGCCGTAAGTCCCATGGCGTACTCGGAGAAAGCGATCGCCGCCCCCACTGCCTCAGGCCTGTTCTATAGCGGTCGAAACGACCCTATGACAAGCAATAACTCTAATGTATCACCGCGCTCCCCTCACCCACAGGCCCTATGCCACTGCTCGCCGCCTTCGGTTAAGCTTGTGACGATTCATTTCTTCCTATGACCATTTCGTCCCTAACCGGAACGCCGATACCAACCAAAGAGAGGATTCAAAGGTTCAAATGGAGCAACTATTTGGAGGGGCATGCTCCAAACTACATGCGACGCAAGCAGGGCGTGCCGAACAATGGGTTTCTGAGTGACGAGTGTGCGTACGAATTTCGGTTTCTCAACTTCACCGTATGCTGACGCGCTGTTCGCATCCACATAACTATGCTGTCACGCATGTTTGTCGGGGCCTTGAGCAATTTTTGTATGCACTGTAGGATAACAAATACATACTTGACATAAAAGGTCGTTGTCCCTTTGATCTACAGCTCAGTGTGGCTCATGTCTGACATCAGTCCTCCGCAGAGCCCGGGCGATGACCACGCAAATGGAGATTCTGAACCTCAGTCACCCATGGAATTCATACCCATACATCGAAAGTGCTATATTGAGCCAGTATACTCTCGAGGCACGGATGAGTATAACGTTCCGGCTGGCTCGGGCTGGGGCCCTTCCATAAACTCAAACATCTAAGAACTAACACTTGCCAATACCATTCCAAAACCAGCGCAACAAACATCCACAGCACACACAGCCCCGGTCTCGCAGTGACTCGCTCCCTTCAGTCGAAGTCTTATCACCGATTGAAGTTAGGGAAAAATCGTTCAAACTACTTACCACAAACACTGTCATGGGGACAAGTTCTATGGTCTTCCCTGTTCTTTCCCGGCCAGACGGTCGCTCTCCAACGCATGCTGCGGAACGGCGCACACTCAGCTTCACCATCGACAGACCATTTGCCCCATTCACCAGAGAGGGTACGTCGTCCTCCTCGCCCGCTGTTCCGGGCTCGGACCCGATCCCGTCGTCGTCAAGATATACGACCCTCGTTCCCTCAAGCAGCGGTTCATGGACACAGCTCACTCTCGCCCCCATCCGTGGCGCCTCAAAGCGGAACGCGTTGCAGATGCTACCTGGGACGAGCCCGAGCACGCCGAGGGCTTTCCGCGTGCTCTCCACTGGCAGCTTCAAGAACGAATGCGAGGCGCATGACCGCCCAGTGCGCCCACTCCAGGGCTCCGCGATCCCACGCCTGCTCCTCACTGGGACCGTCGTCCTCCCAGACGAGCGGGCCATCCAGCCGCAGGCGATCGTGCTCGAGTACATCGCGGACGCCGTCAGTTTATGCGACGTGCCGCCCGAGCTGGTCACGCCTGAGCTGTGCGTCGCGCTCCTGCGCGTCGTGGACAGCTGCGCGGGGCGCGACGTGGTGCACGCGGATGTGAACTGGAACAACGTCCTGTTCGCCCCGAGCGAACGGCAGACGCGCGTCGTCGTCATCGACTTTGGGTGCGGGGGGGTCAGGACTGACGACCAGGACGACGACGCGTGGCGCGACTGCGTGGCATGGAACGACGATGGTTGGCGGGCCCGGCGGGTGTTGAGGGAGAGGGGGATCAGCGTTCCGGACGTATGAAATTTCTGTCGGCCACACTGTTCCCCGAATAAAGGCAGTACTCGGTACTAGGCCAGTGGGCCGAAGACCCCGGGCCCTCTATCCAGGCGGGGGCCATCTGGAGCTGGAGGTGTCACTGGCACGCCTGTGAGTACGCAGTACTGACTGTATGCGTGCGTTACTAACCACTGGCCGCCCTGAAGGTCAAAAAGCACGGACTGGACGACGGGCGAGTGCTGGACGGCAGGCACGATACTCTGAGCAGCCTGCGTATACTGCGCGGCGGGCATGCATTGAGGAGCAGCGGGAGTGAACTGAGCAGCAGGCATCCTCTGAGCGGTGAGCATGTTCTGAGCGTCAGGCTTGTACTGCCACACTGCCGTGAGTGCCACAACCCGCGTATTTTCGTTTTATCTTGTGCTATAATACATCACACATACATAAGTACTCACCAAGAATAGAATATAGGGATGTAAGAGGTGTGGATCGGCCGCACTAGTACTGCGCACCTCACGAACTTTCTTATTGTTCGCTCGGAGACGCGCGCGGACATCAATTTCGGAAACGGCCATACTTGCCGTACTTCAACTTGTCGCGACGCGCGCTCCTGCCACTCTTCCCTTTCAACCACATCCAACTACATGACTTAGTCCCCGATACGATGGCCCCACGGAAGAAGACGAAGCTTTCAAACAACAACAAATGTAGTGCGGATGCGCCTCGCAAGGACGCACTTTCCAAGACTCGCAAGAATACTTGCCGAACCCGGAGGGGGTGCTTGGAAATCGTGCAGACACTGCCTCTAGATGTCTCATTCGAGGTACGTCGCACCTGCGCTAGTTCATGCCATTGAAGACGAAGGTGATAAAACAAATGTCCCTATTCAATCCAACTTCACAGATATTCGCGCTTTTGCATCCCAGGGACCTGCTGAACCTCGCTAAAACCTCCAAGGCTTTTCGCTCGTTCTTCTTGAATCGCGCTAACAGCATCTCGATCTGGAAAGCGGCGCTACGCAAGGTTGCCGACCTACCCGAGAAACCGGAGTTTCTGGGCGAACCGATGTTCGCTCATCTGCTGTTCAGCCCGTTCTGTCAGGTA